>JARBWK010000001.1:205546976-205771219 GCA_030556195.1 Anolis apletophallus | reverse complement strand
GGGAGCTAAAACCGGATGCCCCGCCTTGGGGGGGCGGAGCTTAGACCGGAGGGCGGGACTTCGGTCTAAGCCCCGCCTAAGTGGGCGTGGCCACCTGTCACTTTTGAGTTTGACATAACCTACCATTCCCTACTACTAACAGGAGTCTAGTGTCAGGATCCAGGGAAGTCATGCCACCCCTTTATTCTGCCTTGGTCAGACCACGCCTGGAATATTGTGCGCAATTCTGGGCACCACAATTGGAGAGATATTAACAAGCTGGAATGTGTCCAGAGGACGATGACTAAAATGATCAAGGGTTTGGAGAACAAGCCCTATGAGGAGCAGCTTAAAGAGCTGGGCATGTTTAGCCTGCAGAAGAGAAGGCTGAGAGGAGATATGATAGCCATGTATAAATGAGAGGAAGTCATAGGTGACGAGGGAGCAAGCTTGTTTTCTGTTGCCCTGGAGACTAGGACGCAATGGAACAATGGCTTCAAATAACAAGAAAGGAGATTCCACCTGAACAGGAGGAAGAACTGAGAGCTGTTCAGCAGTGGAACTCTCTGCCCCGGGGTGTGGTGGAGGCTCCTTCTTTGGAAGCTTTTAAACAGAGGCTGGATGGCCATATGTCATGGGTGCTTTGAATGAAATGTTCCTGCTTCTTGGCCGGGAGTTGGACTGAATGGCCCATGAGGTCTATTCCAACTCTGATTCTATGAAGAGAGACGTAGGGAATGAAAGAGGAAAGGGAGAGGGAGAGCTGGATGCTAAGAAGATGGAAGAGAGGAAGGGAAGAAAGAAAAGGGTGAGAGGGAAGGGTGGAAGGGAGAGAGAAGGAAGGAAAAAAAAGAAAGGGAGAACAAGGCGGAAAGGGCAGAAAAAAAGGTTTAAAAGGGTGTCAGGAGTGTGGAAGTGATGGCGCAGCCCAGTGGTACAAAACCATATTACACAAATGTAATGCGCACCCCAATTTTGGCATGGTGATTTAGTAAAAAAAAGATGCGCCTTAGGTTTGCATAAATACAGTAATCTCTTTACTGGCAATTATTTATTTATTTATTTACTTCATTTCTATTCCGCCCTTCTCACCCCGCAGGGGACTCAGGGCGGATTACAGTGTACACATTACGTTTAGACACACAAACACACAAGACAGACAGAGGCAATTTAACATCTGGCCACCAGGGGGAGCTGTCACACTCCTTCATTCCTCAGCGTATTTTCTGGAGATCTTTTTTATGGCCTTGTAAATCAGTTAAATTAAGCCTCCCCACTAAGTGGTACCTTAATTTCCTACTTGACAGATGCAACTGTCTTTCGGATTGCAAAGGTTGACAACAGGCTACACAATAGGTCGAGAGCCCTTCTCGACCTGGGCAGGCCTCGAACTCATGACCTTCTGGTCAGTAGAGATCTTATGCAGCTGACACCCAGCCAGCTGCACCACATTCCCAATTAGATTTTCTCAAGCAATTGGAAGCAAATGGGAAGCTTGAATTAATTCTACAAACGCTTTGTTGTTTTTTCACTCTACATCGGCCAATGTCGGCCCTCCAGGTGTTTGGACTTCAACTCCCAGGAATCCAAGCCAGCTTACCGATTGTTAAGAATTGCGGAAGTTCAAAAACACCTGGATGGCCAAAGTTTGCCCATGCCTGCTTTACACAGACAAACTTATTTCCTTCATGGATAAGATTCAAATTCTCACCGTCTATAGCAAAATCAATAATATCTATACAGTTTGGGCCCTGCCTATCTCTGTAATCTCCCCCAATGAACTGGTTTGGACTCTTAAATCTATCGGGCGGGCCCTGCTCTTGCTCCCACAGTTCAATGGAATAGTATTGGAACTGGCTTTTATATGCATATGACTATTTTAATAGTATAATGATTTGTAATGATTATTCTGTAAGATTTTGTGTTGGCAATTGAATGTTTTGCTTGTTGGAAACCGCCCTGAGTCCCCTCGGGGAGATAGAGTGGTATACAAATCAAGTTTTATTTATTTACTAGCCGTCCCCTGCCAGGCGTTGCTGTGGCCCAGTCTGGTGATCTGGAAAATTAGAAAGTGTTGGTTTCTAATATATGTAATTTCTTTATGCTTGTGGGTAAACAGTGTTTCTTGTTTCTTTGTCAGTGTTGGTGTGGAGATTGTCTGGTTTTCCTACTCTGGAACATGCAACATAGAATTGTCCTCCTTTAGGGCTCCCTTTCAAATCTATGATTCTATATCTCTCTCTGTGTGAATGATATATATCTATCTATATCTATGGCTGGATGGCTCTTTGTCAGGAGGGCTTTGATTACGTTTTCTTGCCCTAGTGAAGGGAGTTGGGCTGGATGGCCTTCAGTATTTTCTGTTGGTCATGCATAGGGGTTCTGTGTAGGAAGTTTGCCCCAATTCTATCGTTGGTGGGGTTCATAATGCTCTTTGATTGTAGGTGAACTATTCATCCTAGCAACTACAACTCCCATATGTCAAGGTCTATTTTCCCCAAAACTCCATCTGTGTTCATATTTGGGCACATGGAGTATTTGTGCCAAGTTTGGTCTAGATCCATCATTGTTTGAGTCCACAGTGCTCTCTGGATGTAGGTGAACTACAACTCCCAAACTCCAGGTCAATGCCCTCCCAAACTTTCTAGTGTTTTCTGTTGGTCATGGGAATCCTGCGTGCCACGTTTGGTTCAGTTCCATCGTTGGTGGAGTTCAGAGTGCTCGTTGATTGTAGGTGAACTATAAATCCCAGCAACTACAACTCCCAAATGACAAAATCTATGTTTAGTGATGGTCACTCTGAGTTAGTAGGTGTCTTGTGTCCAAATTTGGTGGCAATTTGCCCAGTGGTTTTTGTTAATCCCACAAACGAACAGTACATTTTTATTTATATAGACTACCTGTACCCGTCAGGTTTTGCTGTGGCCAACCTTCCCTATTTCTCTCCTTTCTTTCACCTTCCTTCACCCCCTCTTTTCCTTCATTTCTTTCCCTTCCCCTTTCTCTCCTTTCCATGCATTGCTGTGGCCCTCAGAGAACAGAGGAATTTCTGCCTGAAGCAATACACAGAAGGGACAGACAGAAGGGACATTGATAGATGGAACACAAGGTAGGACAGAACATAGGCAGATGGAACTGTGGCGCAGCTGGCTGGGAGTTGACTGCATTAAGATCACTACTGACCGAAAGGTCATGACTTCGAAGCCAGCCCGGGTCGAAGTGAGCTCCCAACCAAAATTGTGTAGCTTGTTGTCGACCTTTGCAGCCCGAAAGACAGTAGCATCTGTCAAGTAGGAAATTTAGGTACCACCTTGTGTTGAGGCTAATTTAACTGATTTACAAGGCCATAAAAATCCAGAAGTATGCAAAGAGTGAGAAAGCGACAGCTCCCCTGGTGGCCAGAAGCTGGAATGTTAAATAGCCTCTGAGTGTCTGTCTATGTATATTGTGTGTCTATGGCATTGAATGTTTGCCCATGTATATGTACATTGTAATCCGCCCTGAGTCCCCTGAAGGGTGAGAAGGGCAGAATATAAATACTGTAAATAAATAAATAAATAAATAAATTTTATCATCCTGTGGGAGGCTTCTTTCATGTCCCCGCATGGGGAGCTGGAGCTGACAGAGGGAGCTCATCCGTGCACTTCCCAGATTCGAACCTGCAACCAAAAGACAGTTTATTTATTTATTTATTTATTTATTTATTTATAATCCGCCCTTCTCAACCCCCGAAAGGGGAGTCAGGGCGGCTGACAAAAGGCAACAATTCGATGCCGGGTACATAATACTAAATAAGATACCAAATATAACGACAGATTAAAAACAATTAAATATCGAAACAACTACAACTCCCACATAATCCCCGTTCCACATTCATAGGCTGTCCAAGTCAATCCGTAGTCCACTTCCACAACATTGTCGTTACTCCACTGTCTGTCCACTGCTCCACATCAACCCAACGCCTGGTCCCAAAGCCACGTCTTTAGTTTTTTCCTAAAGCGGGCCTGTCCAACAGGCGGCCCGCGGGCTGCACACGGCCCGCCAGCCCCTTGGATCCGGCCCTCCTACCCTCCTGCAATCATTCTTTTTTTAAAAAAATTCCGATTTAAAAAAAATCCCCAAAAAAGTGCGCATGCGCGCAGCGGCGCAAGCACCATCCACAGCCACCACTCCCTTTGCTCTGCTCCCCATGGCTTTGCCCTCCCTCCTACAGCGTCACGCCGGGCGGCAGAAGCGGGCGAAATCGCCGCATCTGTCACCCGGCGTGACGCTGTAAGAGGAAAGGAGGAGCCAAGGGGAGCCCGTCATGGCTTCTCCCTCCCTCCTACAGCGTCACACCGGGTGACAGAAGCGGCGATTTCTGCCGCCTGGCATGACGCTGTAGGAGAGAGGGAGGCTTCTGCCGCCTGGCGTGACACTGTAGGAGAGAGGGAGGAGCCAAGGGGGAGCCTGCCATGGCTTCGCCCTCCCTCCTAGTGTCACGCTGGGCGGTAGAAGCGGGAAACCACCCCCACAATCGGCCCCACCCCCTGCGGCCCCTCAGGTGTTCAGTCACCGGAATTCTGGGCCTTGGGCCGGTAGAAGTTGGACAGCCCTGTTCTAAAGGAAAGGAGGGATGAAGTTGATCTTATTTCGCTGGGGAGCGAGTTCCACAGGCGAGGGGCCACTACTGAGAAGGCCGTCTCTCATCCCCACCAAACGTATTTGCGATGAAGGTGGGACCGAGAGCAGGGCCTCCTCAGAAGATCTTAGATTTCAAGGTTGCATCTGTCAAATAGGAAATTTAGGTACCACCTATGTGTGGGGAGCCTAATTTAACACAAAAATTATGAGGCCATAAAAAATCTCCAGCAAAAGTATGCAGGGAATGCAGAAAGTACTTCAGTGTCGCAGATGGACGGTGAAGCGACAACTCCCCTGGGGGCCAGAAATTGGAATGTTAAATAGCCTCTGACTGTCTGTCTATATATGTTGTATGTCTATGGCATTGAATGTCTGCCATGTATATGTACATTGTAATCCGCCCTGAGTCCCCTGCGGGGTAAGAGGGGCGGAATATAAATACTGTAAATAAATAAGTTCTTGCGCAGGGAAGAAGGCCTGGGCCCCATAGCCTCCTGGCTCCGGCCACCACTGCTGAGGAGGAGGACCTCACTTGCCTCAGAGGCTTCCCTCTTTTGACCCTGGAGAGTTTTTCTCCCCATAGATGGCATTCTCTGCAGTCTCTTCTGAGAAAAGTGGGATAGCTTTTTTTTGTCGTCCCCCCCCCCCCCCTCATGCAGGGGGATGCGAGGCCTCGCAATGCTTTATTGGCTGGCTTGTGTGTGTGGCCATGCATGCGCACCTGGCTTACAACAAATTGGAAAGGAAAAAAGAAGGTAGTTATGTAATACTAAATAAACATGAAGGTAAACTGGATATACACTGTAATATATAGTAATAAACTGGATATTATATGTGGTATCCAAGCGTGAACGTATTGGATAATATAATCTATACTACGTATCCTTACGGATTGGATAATATAATCTATACATAGTATAGATTATATTATCCAGTACGTTCACACGTGGATACCACACATATATCCAGTTTATTACTATATATTACAGTGTATATCCAGTTTACCTTCATGTTTATTTAGTATTACATAACTACCTTTTTTCTTTTTTCCTTTCCAATTTGTTGTAAGATTCGTAGGTAGATTACCCATTGTTTTGCTGTGCACGTGCGCCTGGCTCCCAATGCTTTAACGGTGGCTCTTTCCCTGCGCGGAGGAGAGGACGTGGCTGAGGGCATCTTTTGTGGGCATGCACAGTTTCTCCCTGTAGGAGTTTTGGGGTCCTTTCTGGGTTTTGTGGTTTGTGTTTTTTTGTTTGTTTGCTTTTTGCATGAAGGACATAGATTGTTTCGGTTGGTGTCTTGTGTCCAAATTTGGTGTCAATTCGCCCAGTGGTATTTAAGTTCTGTTAATTCCACAAATGAGCACATTACATTTTAATTTATATAAATTATTTATCTAACATTGTTAATTCTAAAATAACAACAAAGCTCATGTTTTCAATTTAATGTGGATTAAATGTGTGTGTGCCAGGAGCAGGGAAACAGACAGTAAATGCTAGCCGGAAATACAATTTGCACATCAAGAGAATAATAGTGTAAGCATCTTTTCCTTTGGCTGGGCCTCAACAGAAGCACGGTGTTCAATTCTTGAATCCCAGCTGACAAATTTTATTTATTTATTTATTTATTGTTTCAATTTATATACCGCCCTTTCCAAATTGGCTCGGGGTGGTTTACAAAATGCACAAGGTAACATAGCACTAAAACGATAAGAACATTAAAAAGCGTAAAAACAACGTTTCTGTCAGCATACAGATTGACATGGCTTAAAGATTAAACATTCACAAACTGGAAATTTGCCACCAAGGTGGAAAAGTAGGTGGAAACTAAGCCCAAGGGGAACAACCGATGGAATTACATCTGGTTTATTTTTGAAATAACCAACAAGACAATAATATCTAACCCTCTGAAGGATCGTCACAAGGAGTTTGCTTTCTGCTGCTTAGGAATTTAAATAACAAGAAAGGGGAATCTACCAAATCTTAGCCAAAACTTCTCAAACAGCCCTATTTAAAATAACATGATATGGGTATCCAGAGAAGCAAAAAAGTTCTCCAAAACAGTTCCAAGTCAAATAAAGCAAAAAATAATAATAAAATAAACTCAAACAGAGTTCAAAACTAAGAAGAGAATTGTCTAAGAAATGAGTTGAGAGTCAAGCCAAGTGTTACTGGAAGCCAAGGGAATAACACGTGTTCATCAGGAAATGTTGAATGAATATTCTACAGCAGTGTTTCCCAAACTTTTTTGAGCCATGGCACACTTTCAACATTAAAAAAATCCAAGGGCACACTACCAACCAAAATGACACTCTAACACAGTAAAGAACAGCTGAGAGCAGCTGCTGGGAGTGCCAAAGCCAGGGGAGGGGGAGGAGCCAGGCCGCATCATGCCCTGACCCCTCCCCCCGGCTTCAGCTCACCCACAGCTTCTCCAGCCTTGAGGTGGCAGTGCGAGCGAGGGGCGGGAGTCATGGCCCCCGTCCCCGGCGCCGCTCTCCGCCATGACTCCCCCCCCCTCGCTTGCTGAAGCCGTGCGGAGGAGGAGGAGCATGAGCGGTGGACGGGCTTCAGTGGGTGGGGCTCCTCTGCGCGGCTTCAGCGAGCGAGGGGCGAGAGTCATGGCGGGAGTCATGGCGGATTGGAGGCTGGCTGGGGAAACGGCTGAAGGAGGTGGCACCCCGGCCCCTTCTTCTTTTTCTTCACCGCCGTCCGGCCCTTCCTCCTCTTCCAAGCGGCAGGAGTTCAGCAGGAGGGAGGGAGGGAGGAAGGGGGGCAGAGAGCTTTTCTCGCAGCTCAACAGGAGGTCCATCACGGCACACTACTGTGCCGTGTCACAGCAGTTGGGAAACACTGTTCTACAGCACCAACATGTCCAGAACCTGCAATTTCCCTGTTGCAACTCATTCGTTTTGACCCAGCTCTCTTTGGATTATGTCTCTCCTGAATGTAGTCTGTGACAGTTCAAAAGGTACGAACCCCAAACAAAATATTTCTCACATGCCTGGAATTTGAATATTTTAGCCTGTGTGTTTTCTCTGATACTTGTTAAGGGATGAAGGTTGAGAAAAACATCTCCCACAATCTGTGCATCTGTATGGTTTTTCTCCTGTGTGAACCCTTTGGTAGTTCACAAGGGATGAACTTTGAACAAAACTTTTCCCACACTCCTAGAATATGTAGGGGTTCTCTGCTGTGTGGAGTTGTTTGTGCTTCACCAAGCTTGAACTGCGAACAAAACCTTTCCCACACTCCTGGCATTGGTATGGCTTCTCTCCTGTGTGGACTCTTCTGTGCCTCACCAAGTCTGAATTGCAAGCAAAACATTTCCCACACTCCTGGCATTGGTAAGGTTTCTCTCCTGTGTGGAGTCTCTTGTGCCTCACAAACCCTGAACCGTCAGCAAAACATTTCCCACACTCCTGGCATTGGTAGGGCTTCTCTCCTGTATGGAGTCTTTTGTGGCCCACTAGGGCTGAACCATCAGCAAAACACTTCCCACACTCCTGGCATTGGTAGGGCTTCTCTCCTGTGTGGAGTCTTTTGTGGCTCACCAAGTGTGAACTGGAAGCAAAACATTTCCCACACTCCTGGCATTGGTAGGGCTTCTCTCCTGTGTGGAGTCTCTTGTGCCTCACCAAGTTTGAACTACAAGCAAAACATTTCCCACACTCCTGACATTGGTATGGATTCTCTCCTGTGTGGACTCTTTTGTGCCTCACTAAAACTGAGCTGTAAGCAAAACATTTCCCACACTCTTGGCACTGGTACGGCTTCTCTCCTGTGTGGATTCTCTTGTGCCTCACCAAGTCTGAACTGTCAGTAAAACATTTCCCACAGTCCTGACAGTGGTATGGCTTCTCTCCTGTGTGGAGTCTTTGGTGCCTCGCCAAGTCTGAAATGTAAGGAAAACATTTCCCACACTCCTGACATTGGTATATATTATCTCCTGTGTGGGGTCTCCAGTGGTCTATAAAGTGTGTATTCTGAGTTAAATATTTCGCATACTCCTGGAATCTGTATGGTTCCTGTCCTGTGTGAAATCCCTCATGATTCACCAAGTGTGAACTGTGGACGAAAGGTTTCCCAAACTCCTGCCTTACGAAATCTTCAGTTCCTTCAAAGATTTCCTCTTGCGTCAGAAGTGGCAAGTTGCAATCAGCAACACAGTTTGCAGATTCTTTCCATTTAAGATGGCTTTCCCCAGCATGGAGTGTCATGTGAAGCATAAGTGCCGTATTTTGAGTAAAACACTGCCCACATTCATTGCATTTGTAAGGCCTTTCTCTGGCAGAATCTCCATCTTCTCTGTGGGTTTCCTGGTGTCTAGGGAGGCCCCCGTTGTGTCCCAAGTGCTCCCTGTGTTTGCTGCATACATTGCTATTCTTCTTGTTATCTGCTGTGAAGAAGGACAGAAATAATCATTCCTCAGCAAGAGTGATAAGGAGTCTAAGAAAGTGGGATAAGAAATTTATTTACCATATACACTAGTACTAGACGACTGGGGGGTATAACACAACCCCCCAAATTTTAAACAAAAAATACAGAGTTAGGGATATAGTCGCAGTTTAAGACGATGGCTGGGGGTGATCTGCTCTCTTTCCTCCCTCCCTGGACGCCATAACAGAGGGTCTGAGAGGAGCAGCAGGCCGTATTGCCATGGAGACAGCCTGCTGGACTGTCGCCGTGGCCCCGCTCGCCTTGGGATGGCGATGCGACGTGAAGGGGATCCTTCTTGTCTGCCCGAGTGCCAACACAATATTGAGGGGATTGGGAAGAAAGGGGCGAAGCGTCCTCCTTGCCTGCCGGCGCGAACAACACAAAGCGCACTCTCTCTCTATCTCTTCGCCGCCGCTTTCGCCAAGCAGGAAG
This sequence comes from Anolis apletophallus, assembly GCA_030556195.1. Lineage (NCBI taxonomy): Eukaryota > Metazoa > Chordata > Lepidosauria > Squamata > Anolidae > Anolis > Anolis apletophallus. The sequence continues at coordinate 205,761,746 of JARBWK010000001.1, read as the reverse complement.
TCACCATCCGAAGGCACTTCTTATTGCGTGTGAGCGCAGCAAGCCCATCCCACGCACACAGCAGGAAGTGCCTTCGGATGGTGACTTCCTGCTTGGCGAAAGCGGCGGCGGAGAGATAAAGAGAGCATGTGCTTTGTATTGGCGCGCAGGCAGGCAAGAAGGATCCCCTTCGCGTCGCGTTGCCATCCCAAGGCGAGCAGGGCTGCGGCAACAGTCCAGCAGGCTGTCTCCATGGCAAGACAGCCTGCCGCTTCTCCTTCCTGTGCCCTTCCTCCGCCCACCTCAGAATATACGGTGTTTATTTACTGTTTTTTTTATCCCGCTTTATGTCAACCCCGAGGGGGACTCACAGCAGCTTCCAATTTGGCAATAATTCAATGCCGCATTAACAAATGACAACAAATAACAAATAACAACACATTACAGAATATATTCAAAACAGATTATATTCAAAACAGGAACATATAAATACATTTAAAATAAACAGTTAAAAAACATAGCACATAGTCACAAAATCAAAGTCCAAAAGTCATTCCAGTAACATTGCATTAACCTTGTACCTGCATATTGCACTGCAACTACTCTCCAAACGATTGGTTTCATAGCCAAGTTTAACTTTTTTTTTTAAGGACATTTTTTCAAATGTACAAAAATGCGTAGTGTGACAGATCTGGGGTAATGACTCTTGATAGGTTTTCCGAGGGGCTTTGTTGCTGCGCGGGAATGTGGTATGCTTGGACATGGCTCCAATTATGGAAGTCTTCCCACTGTATTGGTCCAAATTGGTGCCAACACCACTGTTACTCAGGCACCAAGGCAATGTTACACTTATGCCATATATTTCTAACATAAACCTTGCCTTGAGAACTCTCAGAGATTGTGAAGATTTAGGATCCTGCTGCTACTAGGGAACTGCTGACTGGGATCCTGCATTTTGAAATAGAAATCCCCATCAGTGAGGGAGCCTTACCAAGAGAGTTCACCATCCCACGAATCTCCTCCATGACCTGCACGTGCAAGACTTTCTGACCAGGATTCAGGAGACCCCACTCCTCGAGGGAGAAATGTACAGCCACGTCCTCAAAGGCCACTGGGCCCTGGTGGAAAAAAAACACATTTCCTTCTCATAACAGGAAAATCAAGAAAAATAACAATTTCTCCTGTTCTCCAGGAGTTCTCAAAGATTATTACCAGTGGCTCTGAAATTTCTTCTGCTAGTTCCTTCAGTACTCTCTGATGTAATTCATGTGGCCCTGGAGACTTGAATTCATTTAGAGTGGCCAAGTATTCCTGGACTACTTCTTATCTATAGGTTTGCGTTTCCCGTTACCTCATCTGCACCATCTTACTCAAGTTGAATACTAATTCCCTTTTGGGGGAAGACTGAGGTGACGCTTTCCTTTTTCCCCATCCCGATAGCATTTCACCACCTTCTCCAGACAGAGACCCTACTCTTGGCTAACTTTTCCTACTGACACAACCAAAGAACCAGCCCTAAACCAAGCTAAGCAATAATAAGTAATATCCACAAATATCTAATCTAATCACTGGTATATAAAACCTCTTATATTAGTAAACATCTGTCCTATACAAGCCTATTGGCAACCATAAACATCAAAATATGGTACCGTACTCACGTATCCCAACTGGTTAAGGAAAGTCCAGGTATAAGTGGTGTGGTAAATCCAACAACATCAAATAGTATCCAAGTTCATATTACATAGTCCAAAGTCCAAAATATTCCAGTCCAGGGTTAACAAGGTAAGTATATAAGGAGATGAATATTAGTGGCTTTGTTATCTGTGATATTTTATAGATATTGTGATTCTGCAACCTGAGGTTTCTATTACTCGATGTATGGCGTCCTCGTAACTCCAACACCGATCTCCCAACACCCTGTGGCCTTGAGAAAGATCCCAGGAGGATCGAAACGTGTGAGGAGTCCTGAGTATTCACATCCCAGTCAGCCAACTCATTTGGGGTTTGCTGGAAGTTTGGATACTTACCATAACACGGACCTGTTGGAAGCAACGCTCTCAGATCTTTCCTATACAGGATTACAATCTTTGTTTGCATCAGAATTTGCATGGCTTTATGTTGCCACATGAACACCTTTTGGGAACTTTGAGTCCTTTGCCTTCATACTAGACTTACTCACGACATACGTGGAACCAGCAACGCTGGGAAGATTTCCCCTTCCTTACAAACTTTCCCGTTTATCCCAGTCTGAACATTCATCTCCTTATATACTTACCTTGTTAACCCTGGACTGGAATATTTTGGACTTTGGACTATGTAATATGAACTTGGATACTATTTGATGTTGTTGGATTTACCACACCACTTATACCTGGACTTTTCTTAACCAGTCGGGATAAGTGAATACGGTACCATATTTCAATGTTTATGGTTGCCGATAGGCTTGTATAGGACAGATGTTTACTAATATAAGAGGTATTGTATACCAGTGATTAGATTAGATTTTTGTGGATATTACTTATTATTGCTTAGCTTGGTTTAGCGCTAGTTTGTACAACTCACCCCGGTTTTCTATACAACCAAAGAACCTCTCTGGAAAGTCTGAGCTCATTTTCTGCTTTATCTTGTTAGACCTTTTCCTGATTTATGCTGGTTAGTCATCTGAATTATTTCCTTTTTTTTGTGATTTCCTCCTGCTTTCCATTTCTTGTACATGTCCCTTTTAAATCTTAGCTCACTTGAATATTCTTTGGACATTCTGGTTTCATTAGACTTCTCTTAATTCTCCTCCCCAACCCCTTTGTTGGCACTGTTCACAATTGTGCCTTCAGTACCTAACTTTTAGGAAACTCCCATTCAATCTTGTCTGTTTCAACAGATGTTTGATGATTAAGCCTGGAACAAATGGCACCCAGGCAACTCCAGCCTCCTCTCCCAGGAATCCTTCTGCTTACCTCATTCGGTTCCACTCCATCACAAACGGGGGGAAACAACAGAGGATTCGGGAACAACATCATTCCAGCCCCTGGGAAAGAGAGAGAGCAAGGTGTGGAAAGCTGATCACATAAACATATCCCAGAAGTGACAATTACAGCCTTATTTTTTTTTAAAAAAACCTATGAGGAAATGAGCCTATGAGCCTTCTCCAGCCCAGGAATATGTAACATTTTAGAGTTTAGCACTTTTTATCTCATTCAGTGCTGTGAATTAGTTGGATTGAAACTAGTACTGAACTTGGTATTTCAACCGACTAAACTTATTCTTTGTTGTCTGTCTGTTTCCCAGCTCGGTTTCATGGCTCATTTTAGCTTCGCGTCCTACCTGAGAAGATACAGAAGGGCTGATATTTCAGTTCCACCCACCAGAATGCAAATATAGAAGCATAACAATAAAGAAAACTGCAAATCGCACTGAAATTACACCTTTTGCAACCAAATGCCTACCTATAAACTTATGTCAAGGCGAAATGCGCAGTTTCTCAAGCTAAAACTTATTGTGGATGTGCTACAATCCCCAGAAACAGAATTTTCACTGGCATAAAACACCAAAACTCCCAGAAGGGTTCCTTCTTACCCTCCAAGGCTGCATCCCCATCTTCTTCTTGCTTGAGCTCCTCCTGTTGGAAAGTCTGCGTGGGGCCTCCTTGAGGTTCCTGTGATTCCGAGACATCAGGCTGGACTTCAGTGCAGAGTAGTATACTCTAGAATAGCAGAGAGTATACCAGAAGTAGTATGGAGATTAGAAAAGCATTCTTCCCCAAATGTACAAAAACTGTATTCTGAGATTGGCCATTTTCTCCCTCCCATATTCCCCCTTCAAAATGATATCAGGAGTCAACAATTTTGAGTAGAGGAGCAACCAAGCTTACAGTGGATATGGAGATGAGAGGAGAGGCAGAGGGAGCAGAGTCCGACTTATCTCTCTCATAGGCAGGATGTACGTTTAATCTCTCCATCAGTCCCAATGTCAGTGAACCCAAGGGAAAATGGTCTCACCTGTCCTTCCTGCTTCTCGTCCTCTGCCCGACTCAGGAGGAAGCCTTCCGCCAGGGCCACCGCCTGGGAACAGGTCTCTGCCCCACACTCTCGGACCCAGCTCCCCATCTCTGGGGGCAGGATGCTCAGGAACTGCTCTAGGATCACCAGGTCCAGCATCTCCGCCTTGGTGTGTTGCTCTGGCTTCAGCCACTGGTGGCAGAGGTCGTGGAGTCGGCTGCAAACCTCTCTGGGTCCCTCGCCCCCTCGGTAGGAGGACTGCCTGAAGTGCTGGCGCCATGTGTCCACATTCAGGAACATCTGCATAGTTCTTTCACATGATTCCTCACTGCTCCCGGGGGCCCTGTCTGATTCAGGTCCAGGTGAGTTGGATCTCTGCATGTTGAAACCACTGTTTGGTGAGGAAGCAAACTGTATCCAAGATGTTTTTCCTCCCTCTTCTTTCAAGGGAAAGAAGTTCATCTGTATGCCTGAACTATAAAAGTCCACACCCAGGAACTTATCCATAGTTCTTTCGCAGGATGTCCCACTGCTCCAAAGTCCTGCTTCAGGTCCAAGTGAGTTGGGTCTCTCCATGCTGGAACCACTCTTTGATGAAGAACTAAATTGTATCCAAGATGCTTTTCTTCCCTCTTCTCTCAACTGAACAGGCACAACTCCAAAATTCACAACCAACAATCACATCACCTCTGTGAAAGAAAATAAACATTAGACAATGGATTTTGGGGTGGTTTTTTTTGAGAGAGAGAGTAAAAACAAGCACCTTATTTATTGGGAAAAGTTTTCAGGCTGTATGGCCATGTTCCAGAAGTATTCTCTCCTGACGTTTCGCCTGCATCAATGGCAGGCACCCACAGAGGTTGTCAGGTCATCTGTCGTCATGTTGCGTTTTGCAGACTCTCACAACCTCTGAGGATGCCTGCCATAGATGCAGGCGAAATGTCAGGAGAGAATGCTTGTGGAACATGGTCATACAGCCCGAAAAACTTAAAGCAACCCAGTGATTCTGGCTTTGAAAGCCTTCGACAATACATTTATCTATCTATCTATCTCATTTGCCTGTCATCTCTCTATGCCATCTCTCTATTTCATCTCTCTCTCTCTCTCTAATCAAACATCTATGCCATCTCTCTATCTCATTTGTCTGCTTGTCATCTATGCCATTTATCTATCTATCTATCTATCCATCTATCTTGCCTGTCATCTCTCTATGCCATCTTTCTCTCTCTCTAATCAAACATCTATCTCATTTGTCAGTTTGTCATCTATGCCATCTCTCTATTTCATCTCTCTCTCTCTCTCTAATCAAACATCTATGCCATCTATCTCATTTGTCTGTTTGTCATCTATTCAACACTAGAGTAGAGCTGTAGAAATGCAACAACTCTCCACAAAGGGGGACTACTACAAAAGATCAATATCAAAAGATGCTTATGATTAATCAGTGGTAGGCATACATATCAAAGCACACACATTATACAATTAATAGTTTTAACATATTAAATATGCATAATCATAACACGATTGCATAGGACATCCATTGTGATACAAGGTACCTTGGTGAGAATAAATGTTTCAATCCAAGTGGATAGTATGGAAAATATCCATGGGTTCTGGGAGTTTCCAAGCAACTAATTTGTAATTCCAATGGTTAATGAGGAGATAGATTCCATTATAATCCGAATTATACTGCTCTCGAGGAGACCCAGGAAGACGAACATGCATTATCCAACATAGGAATTAGGTAGGGAAAACATCCAGGGATAGTACTTTAGAGTACTATTGGGAGGAGGAAGACTCTGGGCCATGCCACCGCCACACCCCTCCCTGCTGCAGACGCTGGGACCCAGCAACAGCCGATGTCATTCCAGCTCCGTTGTCCCTTTGGAAAATGGCAGCAGGAGGAGGCGAGAAGGACTTTTACTTAGGGGAGGAGGGCATGGGGTATAGGTTATTTTATTATTTTATTATTATTATTTTTATAGGGCGCTGGTTGATTATTCCTGGCTTTGGCATTATTAATTAGGTGGGTTTTAGTAGTTTTTCAGTGTATTAGTTTTATACTGTGTATTTAGGTTACCTGTATAGTTTATTATTATGATAATTGTATTGTACTGTGTTTAATTGCCCACTTATGTTTTAGTATAGATGTATATTTTTGCATAATATGCCTTTGAAATTTTGTTAAGTGTATTCGTACACAATTTGAAGCTTGTCTTCGCCCTGTAAAATTTGTTTTGGAAGCTTCGCTTCACTGTCTACACTGTTTTGTATTGTATTGTGTTGTGAGCCGCACTGAGTCCCCTTCGGGGTGAGAAGAGCGGCATACAAATAAACTGATTGATTGGGAGTGGTGGTTGGGAAAGTGTTGAAGGGTAAAACAACACAGTAATGATCCACGGAGATGACCCTGTGGCGAATCTGCCGCGATTGGAAGATACGATAATTACTAAATAGCAGCCAAGTGAAGTTAAGGCAAAACCAAGGCACACCTTGTGAATAGGTCCGTTCTTCCTATGAGGTGCAATTGGTAAATATATCCATAGCTGGGAAGGCTGTGCTCCAAAAAGTAGCCGGGAAACGTGATAAGGGGCCGTAACGGTAGAGCTGCAGGGCCCGATCTGTTTCGCCCTAGAAAGGGCTTTTTCAAGCAGCGGGATACACATGATTCAAGCGTTTCACAGATATACAATAATCATGGTGAAGGTGGATAAGCATATGGTATATCCTGTGGACCCGGAGTTGTCCACAGGATATACCATATGCTTATCCACCTTCACCATGATCGGACCCTGCAGCTCTACCGTTGCAGCCCCTTATCGCGCTTCCCGGCTACTTTTTGGAGCACAGCCTTCCCAGCTATTTATTTATTTATTTATTTTGCCATGCTTCTATACCGCCTCTCTCAGCCCGAAGGTGACTCGAGGCGGTGAACAAGCGGCAGCAAGTGCCTACATACAACACATCATAATAAGATAAAAAACAATTATATAAAACCATATAAATTAACAATTAAAACTACAAAATACAAATCTCAGCTCCACAATCTTAAAATCGGTTTCCATTTCGTCGTCATATTAATCCTATGATCTTGATTAATTAAAGTTTGTCTGTGAATGCTTGCTCGAACAGCCAAGTCTTGACTTTCTTACGAAATGTCAGGAGGGAGGGGGGCCGATCTGATGTCACTAGGAAGGGAGTTCCAAAGCTATGGATATATTTACCAATTGCACCTTATAGGAAGAACGGACCTATCCACAAGGTGTGCCTTGCTTTTGCCTTAAACTTGGCTGCTATTTAGTAATTATCGATTCCTGCAACATCGCTCCCAACCGGAACACCAGCAGATTCGCCACAGGGTCATCTCCGTGGATCATTACTGTGTTGTTTTACCCTTCAACACTTTCCCAAACACCACTCTAAAGAACTATCCCTGGATGTTTTCCCTACCTAATTCCTATCTTGGATAATGCATGTTCATCTTCCTGGGATCTCCTCGAGAGCAGTATAATTCGGATTATAATGGAATCTATCTCCTCATTAACCATTGGGATTACAAATTACTTGCTTGGAAACGCCCAGAACCCATGGATATTTTCCATACTATCCACTTGGATTGAAACATTTATTCTCACCAAGGTACCTTGTATCACAATGGATGTCCTATGCAATCGTGTTATGATTATGCATATTTAATATGTAATAACCACAAACCGCTTATAATGTGTGTGCTTTGATATGTATGCCAACCACTCCCCCTGAAGACGCAGGTTCGCAGCTTGGGAGTGATCCTGGATTCATCGCTGAGCCTGGAACCCCAGGTCTCGGCGGTGGCCAGGGGAGCTTTTGCACAGTTAAGACTCGTGCACCAGCTGCGCCCGTACCTTGGGAAGTCTGATCTGGCTACGGTGGTCCACGCTCTGATCACATCCGGAATAGATTACTGCAACGCACTCTACGTGGGGCTGCCTTTAAAGACAGTTCGAAAATTACAATTAGCCCAACGGGCGGCAGCCAGACTACTAACGGGAGCTACATACAGGGAGCATACCACCCCCCTGCTGTGTCAGCTCCACTGGCTGCCGATCCACTTCCGAGCTCAATTCAAAGTGCTGTTTTTGACCTTTAAAGCTCTATACGGTTCTGGCCCAGCTTACTTGTCCAAACGCATCTGCCGTTACGTCTCACCTCGTACTTTAAGATCATCCGGGGAGGCCCTGCTCTCACTCCCGCCAGCTTCTCAAATTCGGCTGGTGGGGATGAGGGAGAGGCCCTACTCGGTGGTGGCTCCCCGTCTGTGGAACGCGCTTCCTAGTGACATGCGATCAATTCCATCCCTCCTGGCATTCAGGAAAAAAAGTAAAAGCCTGGCTATGGGACCAGGCGTTTGCAGACCAGCACAAGGCAGCATTTTAGATGGGATTTTAATGGAAAGTGGATGAATAGGGCTCAATGCTTTTATGGACAGAACATTGTTTTAATCTGGATTGAATGCGTATGATGCTAATATAATTGTATTTTAATGGATTTGAATTGTTGAAGGGTTCTGGGGTCTTATATTGTTACTGTGTGGGCTTCGAATTGCGCCTTACTGTAAGCCGCTCTGAGTCCCCCCTCGGGGGTTGAGAAGAGCGGGGTAAAATCCTGAAATAAATAAAACTAGCTGTACCCGGCACGCGTTGCTGTGCCCTTTTTAGGAGATGCGAGAAAGTCCAATCATCCACGGTGTGCCCTCCTCTAAACTGCAGTTGGATGGAGTGTGGGTCATGGGGGCATGGTGTGCCAAGTTGGGTCTTTATTGGTCTTGGTTCTGGGCCACAGTGGTCTGTGGGGAATGATGGGTTTTGAAGTACTACAAATCCCATTTTCCATGGTGGTACTTCAAGTCCCATCATGCATGGTCGGGGCTCTGTATGCCAAGGTAGGTTACTGCAAATTCAGGCCATACACAATGTCCCATGAGCTGAGGCCTAGTTAGGAACAGCAAGTTAATGAAGCCTTACTAACAATTCAGTCCATACACAATGTCCAATGAGCTGAGGCCTAGTCGGGAGAATCAAGTTAATGAAGCCTTACTGTCAATTCAGAGTGTAAACAGCTTCCCAGTAAGTGAGGAGTTGGGGAAATCAAGTTAATGAAGTCTTACTGTCAATTCAGAGCGTAAACAGCTTCCCAGTAAGTGAGGGCTAGTTAGGGAAATCAAGTTAATGAAGCCTTACTGTCAATTCAGAGCGTAAACAGCTTCCCAGTAAGTGAGGCCTAGTTAGGGAAATCAAGTTAATGAAGTCTTACTGTCAATTCAGAGCGTAAACAGCTTCCCAGTAAGTGAGGGCTAGTTAGGGAAATCAAGTTAATGAAGCCTTACTGTCAATTTTGGGCATGGTCTGTGATTTTTCGTTTGGAAGTGATTTGGGTGTTTGTGTTGGCGATTGGCTCAGGCCTTTTCCTTATTCTGTTTTGGCAGTTTATTATGGATCGGAATTTTCATGTTGGCTGGCCAGTGCAGCAGTTATGCAAATCCGCCCTTATTGGCAGCCAATCATGTTGTTCAGAATGTAGAGGCTGGGTGAGTCTTTGGCTGCCCCGGAGGATGCTGGTAAATGTAGTTTTATTTTTACTCATTGTTTTGGGGGCCTTTTAGGTTTTTTGGGGGGGGGAGTTTCTTTGCTACAAACGTACCTTGCTTGAGGCCTATTTCTGTTTGCAAGTATTGTGTATCTGTGTTGTAAGGTTTCTTTGTTTGAGGTATACATCACATGACGTGAACCCATTTATATAATAGGTAAATAAAATAAATACCACTGATTAATCACAAGCACCTGTTGATATTGATCTTTTGTAGTAGTAGCCCCTTTGTGGAGAGAGTGTTTGTCATCTATCTATCTATTTATCTATCTATCTATCTATTTGAGACCCAGGTAATGTTGGGCCCTCCCTCCTGTCACTTGGGCCTCTGCTTCTCTGGCCTGAAGGCCCTCCTGGCCTCCCATTGAGATCCCCTTGAGTGAGCTCCCCTCCAGGCTCTTCCCCTTCCCTCTCTGCCTTGAATGGGTGGGACTCTAACCCTTTGAGGGGAAGAGGAGAAGGACCAGGCCTCTGGGGAGGAGCTGGGAGCAGGCTCACCTGGAGGAGGAGGAGATCCGGAAGAGGCCCTTTCCTCGCTGCCACCGCCCCTGCTACCCTCCCGCGCATGCGCCAGCGATTGTCTGAGCAAGAGGCCTCCTGCTATCACGTGACCAGCTCTGTGCTGGAGGAGGAAGGGAAGGAAAAGGATTGAGAGAGAGAGAGAGAGAGAGAGAAGGGCACCAGCTTGGGAAGCAAAGCCTCCCGCGCATGCGCCAGCGATTGTCTGAGCAGAGGCCTCCTGCTATCACGTGACCAGAGAGAGGGGGAGAGAGGCACCAGCTTGGGAAGCAAAGCCATGGCTGGGAAACTAGTTTGGGGGTGTCTAGTATTTTTTGCTGGGTTTTTTGTTGTTGTTTTTTTTTAATTCTACAGGCAAACTTGTTACCTTAATGCAGTGTTTCCCAACCTTTTTTGAGCCGCGGCACACTTCTTACATTTGCAAAATCCTGGGGCACACCACCAACCAAAATGACACAAAATGACACTCTGACACAGTCATACATATAGTTAATATGTTTTTAAAATGTCTGTATACACCCAGTGTGAAACCTGGGCCTGTTTGGTTGAACACAGCATAGATATCCTGGCAGGAATGGCAGAAAGACACCGACTTCCCACACAGAACTCCCACAACCAAGAGAAAATGCTATAAGAGTTTGGTGGGCATTGACCTTGGGTTTTGGAGTTGTAGTTCACCTACACTCAGAGAGCACTGTGGACTCAAACAATGTTGGATCAGGACCAAACTTGGCATGAATACTCAATATGCCCAAATGTGAACACAGGTGGAGTTTGGGGAAAATAGACTTTGACATTTGGGAGTTACAGTTTCTGGGATTTATAGTTAACACACAATCAAAGAGCATCCTGAACATAAGAACATAAGAAGAGCCATGCTGAATCGGACCTCAGCCCATCTAGTCCAGCATTCTGTATCACACAGTGGCCCACCAGTTGTAGACGGGGATCTCGAGCAGAAGGGAGGGCAAAACCCTGACCTGCTCCCGACCCCCCACAACCAGTACCCAGGGAAATCCTGCCTACCTCAACCAACTCCGAGGTGGCACTTGAATGTCCTTTTCAGTAACTACCGATACACTTGGTATCCATGAATCTGTCTAATCCTGCCTTGAAGCTGTCCAGGCTGACAGCTGTCACAACCTCTTCTGGAAGTGAGTTCCATAACCCAATGACCCTCTGGGTGAAGAAATATTTCCCTTTATTAGTCCTAATTTTCCTACCTTGGAGCTTCAGGGAGTGCCCTCTAGTCCTAGTGTTTTGTGACAAAGAAAATAGTTTTTCTTTATTCACCTTTTCTATCCCATGCATGATTTTATACACTTCGATCAAGTCACCTCTTAAACGTCGTCTTTCAAGGCTGAAAAGACCAAGGCGTTGCAACCTGGTTTCATAAGGGAGCCGCTCCATCCCTTGGATCATTCTTGTTGCCCTTTTCTGTACCTTTTCCAGTTCCGTTATATCCTTCGTAAGGTGCGGAGACCAGAATTGTACACAGTACTCCAGATGTGGCCTTACCATCGATTTGTAGAGAGGTAATACAACATTTGCTGACCTATTTTCGATTCCCTTCAGCATGTGAGCTACTTATAAAACAACCAAGTCAAAATGATCTACCTACCCACTACAAAAATGTGAAACATATAACACAATATCTGCTTTAAACTGGGTTTTCTGAGTCCACACTGCCATCCTGAACTCTTGCAACAATGGAATTGAACCAAACTTGGCCTATTGAACTCTCATTACCAACAGAAAGTACTGAAAGGGTTTGCTTGGGAATTGACCTTGAGTTTGGAAGTTGTAGTTCGCCTACATCCAGGGAGCACTGTGGACTCAAATAAAGATGGACCACACTTGGCATGAATACTCAATATGCCCAACTATGAACACACATGGAGTGCCTTTATCAAGGTAGGTTTCTTAGGGTTTTTATATTTCAACACACTAGACTCCCCCCTCCCCTTCCTGGAGGTTCCAGTTTACCACGGCACACCTGATGATCGCTCACGGCACACTTGTGTGCCCCAGCACACTGGTTGGGAAACACTACCTTAATGTATAAGATCCAGAGACTGAGATCAGATTCTCACAGCCTGGAACAAAATCAAAAGATTAATTCCAAAACAACAACAAAAGCTCATGTTTTTCAGTTTTAATTATTCAAGAACCAATTAAAAACTCTCCTGTTTAGACAGGCCTTTAGTGAAGGAAACTAAAGCTGGAGTGGTAACAAACACCGTAATGTTTATAGACGGGAACAAAGTGCGATATGATCTGACATGATGCCACAATAATAATAATTATTATTATTTTACTTGTCCGAATTATGTTTAACCTTCAATAAAAATATTTTTTTAAAAAAATTAGTCCAACGGTTGGTAGCCAGATTGTTAACAGGAGCGACGTATAGGGAGTGAACTACTCCTCTGTTATGTCAGCTTCACTGGCTGTCGATGAGCTTCCGGGCACAATTCAAAGTGCTGGTATTAACCTTTAAAGCCCTAAACGGCTGTGGTCCAGTTTACCTGTCCGAACTTATCTCCTGCTATGAACTATCACGTAGCTTAAGATCTTCAGGAGAAGCCCTGCTCTCGATCCCACCACCCTCACAAATGCGATTGATGGGGACGAAAGACAGGGCCTTCTCAGCAGTGGGCCCCCCATCTGTGGAACTCCCTTTCTAAGGACATCAGGTTGGCCTAAAGACCTGGCTGTGGGCCCAGGAGTTTGGCAGGGGTGCTCATTAGGTAGATCGTGATCTACTGGTAGATTGCGTGGGGCGCCCTGGTAGATCGCAGGCAGGGCGGGAGGAAGGCTCAGTCCCGCCTTGCAGGCTCCCGACGCCGCCCAAGTGCTGCCGGCCCTGGGTTATCTGAGGTCCTTTCCACACAGTTGAATAAAATCCCATGTTATCTGCTTTGAATCAGATTATATGGCAGTGTGGTCTCAGAAAACCCAGTTTAAAGCAGATATTGTGTTATATGTTTCACATTTTTGTAGTGGGTAGGTAGATCATTTTGACTTGGTTGTTTTATAAGTAGCTCACATGCTGAAAAGGTGTGAGCACCCCTGGACTAAAGGTATTGAGTATTGGCAGCTGGACTTGAATTTTGTGATATGACGATACTGGAATTACTTGGCTGGATTCTAGCTTCATGTTATTATGTATGCCAGGGGTGCTCACACTTTTTCAGCAAGAGAACTACTTTTAAAACAACCAAGTCAAAAGGATCTACCTCCCCACTACTCAGAGAGCCATAAAAGCAAAATATTTGGAAATGCATTTCAGTGAGCCATTTAATATATTTTAAGACTGAATTCAACTAAATGTGAGTATCATAAGCCCCTGAATTTATTCACAATGATGATGATAATATTCATTCAGCCTCTGCTACTACTACTACTACTACTACTACTACTAATAGTAACAACAACATCAACAGGTTCCTAGAGTAGAAGGAGACCTCCAAGGGCCATCCAGTCCAACCTCCTTCTGCCATAAAGGAAAAACATTCCTCACAGATGGCCATTCAGCCTCTGGTAATAGTAATAATAACAACAACAATGGGTTCCTAGAATGGGAGGAGGCCTCCAAAGGCCATCCAGTCCAACCTCCTTCTGCACCTGGGCAGCGTTGGAAGCCTGCAGGGCGGGACTGAGCTTTCCTCCCGCCCTGCCTGCGATCTACCAGGACGCCCTACGCGATCTACCAGTAGATCGCGACCTACCTAATGAGCACCCCTGATGTATGTTAATGAATGTTTTACTGATGATTTTATAATGTTTTGTACTAATTGTTTTTATTGATTGTATTCTTGTATAGCATCATGGATGCATATGTGAAGCCACCCTGAGTCCCCTCGTGGGAGAAGGGTGGGGTAGAAATGAGGATAATAAATAAAAAATAATCTTTATTTATAACCCACCAGCATCTCCCCAAAGGGGACTCGGGGCAGCTAACATGAGGCCAAGCCCCAAAATAATACAGCATAATTAGACACAAAGCAACAGAGAAATACAACATAACAAAATAGTGTTACCTCACTACTTCGCGGTTCGCTTATTGCGGACTCGCTGTTTCGCGGATTTCAAAAAATAGTAATTTAAAATATATATATCATGGTATTTTTGCTGTTTTGTGGGGTTTTGCCACCACCGCCGCTCTCCAAGGTGCTTTTCCTCCTCAGTCCTCCCTCCCTCCCTCCCCCCAGCCTTGAAGGGCCTTTCCTTCCTTCCTTTCCTTCACTTTATTTTAAGTTTATAAAGACTTAAAATAGTGTAGAACTACTAAAATAATGTATAAATATTAAAATAAATAGAGCATCCCTACATAGCGGTTTTTCACTTATTGCGGGAGGTCCTGGAACCTAACCCCAGGAATAAGTGAGGGAACACACTATATACAATAACAAAGTAAGATAAAAACAGTGCAAAATGACATAATAAAAATCAGACACAAAGAGCGGGCCAAATGCATGAGACAAAATGTTAAAACCCTGGGTGAGATAGGGATGGAAAAAGTGTATTTGTGAGGGAGGGGCTTAAGAAAGAGGAGCAGTGGGGTTTGGCCTTTATTAAGGACAGGGGAAAGTGCATCATGAGGACAACTGCAGGTGGAAACAAACACAAGGATGTGAATATATATTGTTGTCTTAAATAGTTATTATTTATTTATCATATCGGGAGCGAACCAATGTATTTGAGAAAACACAAAGTTTGCAAGGTTGGCATTCTATTAAATGTCCTTTGACCAGTAGCTGGCCACTTGGAGTTCCTCTGGCGTTGCTATAAGGTCCTTTGTTCCGCTTGTGGCAGGGATCAAGTTGCATTGTAGTAGGTGGTCTGTGGTTTGCTCTTCTCCGCACTCGCATGTTGTGGACTCCACTTTGTGGCCCCATTTCTTAAGGTTGGCTCTGCATCTCGTGGTGCCAGAGCGCAGTCTGTTCTGTGTCTTTTAAATCACCCATTCTTCTGAGTGCCCAGGAAAGAGTCTCTCATTTGGTATCAGCCATGGCTTGAGCTGCTGGGTTTTAGCCTGCCACTTTTGAACTCTCGCTTGCTGAGGTGTTCCTGCGTAGATCTTAGAAAACTATTTCCTGATTTAAGACCTTGGCATGCTGGCTGATATCCAAACAGAGGATGGGCCAGAGAAGTCACTGCCTAGGTCCTTTCACTATTGCTTGCTACTTCCTGGAAGATGTCAGGTGGTGCAATACCGGCTGGACACAGTATAATTTCTCCAGTGGTGTAGGGTGCATACTGCCTGTGATAACGCAACATGTCTCATTAAGAGCCACATCTACTGTTTTAGCGTGGTGAGATGTGTTCCACACTGGGCATGCGTACTTAGCAGCAGAGTAGCAAAGCGCAAGGGCAGATGATGTTTTATACTTATTATTGATGTATTTGGATTGTTGTTTACATTATTTTAATACATTGTAAGCCACTTTGGGTCCTGTGAGAAAAGCAGGATGTAAATAAAGATTTTTTTTTAGAATTGAATTTTTCTTGTTTTATAGTTTATAGATACATGTAAAGAGGGGGAACAATCAAGATGATAGAAAAGTAGGAAACAACACCAGGATAACCACAACCACAATAACAAAAAATCAAAAAAAGAAAGAGAAAAGAGAAAAAAAAGAGAAAAAAGAGAAAAAAACTCCCCTAAAAAAAAGGGAGAAAAGAAAAAGCAAAAGTAAAAATAAAAATAAAAAGAGTCTGACTTCCATTTCAAGCTTACTTTGTATATTTTTAACATATTAAAATCACTGTCTTTTATTTGTCTTATTTACTTCTTTATTTTGTTCTTCATACTTTTGGAAAAGCTCCCAATGTGTTTCTTTAATTGGGTTGCCCGTATGCCTCTTCAAGAAAAAAGTTAATTTGTCCATGTCTTTTATGTCTCTTACTTTGGTTTCCAGTCTTCTATTTCCGGCATACCTTCCAATTTCCAACACCTCGCGAAGACCATTCTTGCTGCAGTTGTCATATATATGAACAATTTGTCTTTATTTTCATGTAATATTAAGTCTGAGCCAGTAATTCCCAGGAGGTAGTACTTCGGTTTTTTCTTAAAGTTTATTTCAAAATTTTTCTGGATTTCACTGTGTATTTCTGTCCAAAACTTTATGGCTGCTTTGCAATGCCACCACATATGGAAAAAACTTCCCTCATGGTCTTTACATTTACAACATTTACTTGACAACTCCTTGTTCATTTTTGCCAGTTTCACTGGGGTCATGTACCACCTGTGAAACATTTTTAACCAATTCTCCCTTAAGTCCGAAGCATACGTATATTTCAGTTTTTTATTCCACAGCTGTTCCCACTCCCTTAAATGTACAGGTCTTCTGAAATTTTCAGCCCATTTGATCATGCAGTCCTTTACTTCTTCTGTTTCAGTGTCCCTTTCTAAGAGTATTTTATAAATTTTTGTTATTTCCTTTCTATCTGTCGTTAGGATCTTGTCCCAGCTATTGCCTGTTAGGTTAAATCCCACTTTCTTGTCTTGGTTATAAAGATCCTTGATTTGCATATAAGTAAATAAAGATTTATGTGCCAGGAGCAGGGAAACTGCCAGTAAATGCTAGCCAGGGATACGTTAAATAAATAATAAAATAGCAATTTAAGACAACCATAATATATATTCACATCCTTGTGGCATGTCAGATCATATTGCACTTTGTTCCCTTCCATTTGAATCTCTCTCAAAAGGACATTGTATGAGTCAGTGCAACTGTTCTCATATGTTGCTCTGCATTAAAAGAGTAAACTTCTTGTTCTTTAGACATAATCTGTGTGGCATATTTTCTTTCTCTTGCAAGAGTGTGTGGACTGGTAAAATGTGAGGTATGCATAATTTTCATCCCACCACAGCCTGGGCTGTTGCTGGCCTGGTTCAGGAATGCGGAAGAGAGGGAGAAAAGGAACAGAGAGGCGAAAGAGGATGCAAAGAGGCAAAATATCAGGATAACTTATTTTATTAAGTGCTTAAAACCATATAACTAATATTATGGGGAGTCTCCTGGGCACTGGTAGCTGCTGCTGGATACCTCCGGACCTTTGGATGGTTGCGTACTTCATTATTTTAAAATTCAAAGCCATGTTTACCCGAGGAACACTCTGCTGTGATTCTAATTTTATTAATTTAATTTAATATTTTGACTGGGGGGGGGTCTCATGTTTGACATCAGATGGAATATCATTTTTCTGTTATTTGAATCCATTGCTCCATGTTGTAGTCACTAGAGCTGCAGAAAACAGCTTGCCCCCTCCTCAATGTGACATCCTTTCAAATATTTACACATGGCTATCATGTCTCCTCTGAAACCAAACATACCCCACTCCTTAAAGGGATTAATGCAGGGGTCGGGAACCTTTTTGACTCAGAGATAAATGTGAGTATATACTACGTACATACTATGAGAAAAGGATTCCCCGGCAGAATGACGAGACACTTCAGACCTGGCTCTGCAAAAGGCATGCTCAGGACTCTGGGAAGGAAGAGGAGACCGAGGGAAGGAAGGGGGAAAGAAAGACAGACAGAGGAAACAAAGGAGAGAGGGAGAGAGGAAGAAAGAAAAGAAGAACAAACTATGGAAAAGGAAGAAAAGAAAAGCAGGAGATAGACAAGAAGGGGAAAAGAAAGAAGGAAATGGGGAGGAAAGGAAAGGAAAGGGTGCGGAAAAGAAAGAAAAGGGAGTGAGCAAAAAGTAAAATAATGAAGGGAAAAGAAAAGAAAGGGAGAGAGGGGGAAGTGAAAAGAGGAAGGAGAAAGAAAGGAAGACTTGGAGAAAAGAATAGAAGAGGAAAGAAGGAAGAGGGAGGGAGGGAGAATGGAGAAAAGGAAGGGGAGAGAGGGAGGGAAAAGGAAGGAGAGAAGGAAAGAATGGAAGAGGAAGGAAGGAACGAAGAGGGAGGGAGGAAAGAAGGTACGGAGAGAGGGAGGAAAAAGAATGAAAGAAAAAGAGGGAAAAAGGAAGGAAGGGGGAAGGAAGGAAGGAAGGAAGAGGAGGGCGCAGGGCCAAGGTGGACCTTGGTGTCAATGTCGGCGAGGCAGTTCCTCCGGAAGGCATCGAAGAGGCCCTTGAGCTGCCCAATGATGAGGGCGATGAGCTAGGCGTCCCCCGGGGGCAGCAAGGTCGCATCCGCGGCGCCAGGGCCAGGCCCGCCTCCGCCACCTCCCCCGAGGCCCGTGGTGGAGGACGAAGAGGAAGACCAGGATGAGGCGCTGCCGCGGGGCTCCGCCATCCCCAGCAAAGAGGGCGCAGGTCCCCGAGAGTATATATGTTGCTCCATATTTTAAAGAGTATTTTTTTGTTCTTTACTGATCATATTACGTGGCATATATTTTCTCTGGCAAGACTGGCAAAGTGTGAACTACATGTGATTTTCATTCCGCCACAACCTTCTCTCGTAGCTCACAAAGGAACAACTCTGAGCAAAACATTTCCCACAATCCTGGTATCTATATAGTTTCCTATATGGAGTCTCTCATGGGTCACAAGAGATTGCATTTACAAAATAATATTTTCCATCATCTTGACATGGATGTGTCTCCATTGTGTGGCTTCTCTGGTGATTTACTAAGGCTTGCCTGTAAGCAAAACATTTCTCACACTCTGGGCATTTATATGGTTTTTCTCCTGTGTGGGATTTCCAGTGGTTTATAAGGTGCGCATTCTGAACAAAACATTTCCCACACACCTGGCATTGGTATGGCTTCTCTCCTGTGTGAAGTTTTGTGTGCCTTACCAAGTCTGAACTGTAAGCAAAACATTTCCCACAATCTGAGCATCTGTATGGTTTTTCTCCAGTGTGGACTCTCCGGTGGCTCGCAAGAGATGAACTTCGAACAAAATATTTCCCACATTCTTTGCATTCGTATGGTTTCTCTCCTGTGTGGGATCTGAAGTGGTCTACAAGGTGCGTATTCTGAGCAAAACATTTCCCGCACTCCTGGCATTTGTATGGTTTTTCTCCTGTGTGGATGCTCTGGTGTCTCAGAAGTGATGACTTGCAAGGAAAACATTTCTCACACTCCTGGCATTTGTATGGTTTCTCCCCTGTGTGGACTCTCTGGTGGTTGACAAGGCTTGAATCCCGAATGTAACATTTTCCACACTCCAGGCACTTGTATTTTTTATTGTCTGTATGCAATCTCTCATGAGCCACAAGGGATGGCGTTTGAGATAAACAATTTGCACCGACTTGACTCTGATATAGTTTGTTTGCTTTGTGAAGTCTTTCGTGGCTCACCAAGTGTGGCATGTAAACAAAACACTTCCCACACTCCTGGCATCTGTATGGTTTTTCTCCCGCATGAAATCTCTCGTGTTTCAGCAAGTGTGTACCCTGGAGAAAAGATTCCTCACACTCCTGGGTCTTGTATGTTTCCTCTCTTGTGTGAATTCCTTGATGAATCATTAATACGGATCTGGAAGCGAAATGTTCCCCACACTCTCGGCATATGAAATCCTCAGCTCCTTCAAAGATTTCTTGTCTGTTCAGATGTGGCAATTCGTAATCAACAATACGTTTCCCTAATACTTTGCATTTCGAAAGGTTTTTCCTGACATGGAATGTCTTGTGAAGCACAAGTGCCATATTTTGGGCAAAACATTTCCCGCATACATTGCATTTGTAGGGCTTTTCTCTAGCAGGGCCTCCGTCTTCTCTCTGGGCTTCCTGGTCTCTGGGAAGAACCCCGTCGTGCCCAAAATGGTTCCTGGGTTTGGCGCATACATTGCTCTCCTTCCAGTTATCTCCTGTGAAGAAGAGAGACAGAAACAATCATTCCTCAGCATGAGCGATAAGAACTCTAAGGGAGTGGAATCGTGTAAGGACTCACCCCAGTTGGCTAGGCCGAAGCCTGTTAGGTCAGCCTATGTAAACAGTCCCACCCATGTTGGGAGGGAGTTTCCACAGGGCAGCCATTATGGGAAGGTATTGTTAGAGAAGGGGGAGTGGTTGGAGCTCCTCTGGGTGGAAACAGTATGGCCCTGGAGATTGGCTAGAAAACTGAGAGGAGGAGCCGACTGGTTAGGAGGGAAAATGTGGTCTAAGGAAAGTTGGTTAGGGTTTGGCTTTTGGCAAAGCAACATCAGAGACAGAATCTCTCTCAGAGAGAGAGTAAGTGAGGTCTTTCCACACTGTTTCAGAGACAGGGGAGAGACTCTTAGCTAGTCTTCTGCTTTAGGGGAAGATCAGTGTGTTCAGAGAGGAATTCTCTGGGACCGGTAGTCTAGCGGAATAGCTCAGGTTAAGGGCTGCTAGGCTGGTCAAAAGGATTATTCAGGGACTAACTGAGAAGTTAGTGTTTGTTCTCTCAACTATTTGCTATTATTGATGTGAGGGAAAGGACAGAGCCAGTTTGAGAAATAACTATTCTGTGCCTGAAGTTCAAGGAACCTATTTAAAGAAACATCTAAGATTTTAGTACCTTGTTTATAGTAACCTATCAACAGGCAAAAAGGAGCTATTCCACATACATAGAATACAAAGTGGAAAAGACAGCGTGTGGGCTGACAAGCAATAAGCACAAATTCACGATAGTCAATTATGCAAACAATGATAGAGTCATCTCTAGTTCAT
Organism: Anolis apletophallus; assembly: GCA_030556195.1. Classification (NCBI taxonomy): domain Eukaryota; kingdom Metazoa; phylum Chordata; class Lepidosauria; order Squamata; family Anolidae; genus Anolis; species Anolis apletophallus. The sequence continues at coordinate 205,741,032 of JARBWK010000001.1, read as the reverse complement.
ACACATATATTATAGAAAACGAATACAAGCATGAAATATACACATATTACAGGGTAAGTACCAGCATAATGTATATCAACATAGTAGCGGTGAACAAGCTCACGCAGAGGTGAACCGAGACGCCCAGGCTCAGCGGAGGAAAGTTAATGGTAAATAGCAAGGCACAGTCCCGGACGCCTTCCCAAACAGAGGAAAATGTTCAAATAATATAAACGTTCGAGTGAATTCTCACTGAAATATTCCAATCAATGGGGAAGGTCGTCCTTGGGCCGACGAAAGGATCTCGCACGCCTTCGTTTCTCCCCCGTAGGGGCTTCCTCAGGGCTGTCTTCGCACAATCCTAAATATACACTGGACTGACTATGTGACTAATGTTGCTGTCCTTGAGCAAGCAGGGATCGCCAGCATTGGGACCATGCTATTGAGGACACAACTAACCCTAACCCTCAACTCCTCCTTTTACCAGAGTTTACCTAAGGGCAGGACGTTCCTTCTGACCTCACTTCCACCAAAGTATATGGACGAAGCAGGCCGAAGTCTGGAGCCAGGCTCAGACAAGGCACTTCAGTTTACGTATAGCTTTCCATCTATGCTCTCAAACCAAGGATTTCAGAGATAGGAAGGGCCAGCCCTTCAATAGAGACTGTTTTCTTTGGGGACCAAAGGACTTCATGTGACAGAGGACCTTTTGAAGAGCAACAGGATACCTGGAACCATAAGAGATACACCTTCACGCTGCTTGAGGCAAGTGAATGCAACCCCTTTGTTTAGGACCCTTTTGTACCCCACTTCAAGCTTTTTAAGCCACCAGTTGGTTTCCTACTCGCTGTAATAAATAAGCCTGTTTTGAGTTCACCCATCTGGAGTCCTGGACTCATTGCTTAAGAGGATCTCCAGGTTTCCCTTTATGGGAAGGCTGTAACGCGACCCCCAGGGCCATATGGTTCGTCCATGCTTTTAAAGTTCCCATTTTTGGCCCTGGCGAGGCGCCACATAAACCCTGCCTTGAGGATCCTTCAGTGATTGGGATGATGTAGGATCTTGCTGCTGATTGGGATACTGCATGTTGAAACGGAAATCCCCATGAATGGGGGAGCCTTACCAAGAGAGTCCACAATCCCATGAATCTCCTCCATGACCTGCATGTGCAAGACTTTCTGATCAGGATTCAGAAAAACCCACTCCTCCAGGGAGAAATCAACAGCCACGTCCTCAAAGGTAATTGGGTCCTGGTGGGAAAAGGTCACATATGGGCTATCAAGAGGGGAAAAATACTACAAGAATCTCTCAAGAATAGATTTACATTCCTGTTGGCTGTTAGAACAGAAAAAACTAGGGACCCCATGCCATAATTGCAAGTTTCGTAGGGTCATCTGTTTGGTCATTAATTGGCACATAGAATCATAGAGTTGGAAGAAACCACACAGGTCATTGAGTTCAACCTCATTCTGCCATGCAGGATAAACACAATCAAAGCCCTCCCAAAAGAATGTCATACAACCTCTGTTTAAAAGCCTCTAAAAGAGGAGCCTCAACCACACTCCTGAACAGTGGTGCCCACAGCTGGACACGTGTGTCATTCCAGGTGAGTTATGGCCAAAGCAGAAAGAAGGTCAACATTATTTCACTTAATCTAGGCCAGTGTTTCCCAACCAGTGTGCCGGGGCACACTAGTGTGCCGTGAGTGATCATCAGGTGTGCCATGGGAAATTGGAACCTCCAGGAGAGGAGGGGGGAGAGTCTAGTGTGTTGAAGTATAAAAACCTTAAGAAACCTACCTCTATAAAGGCACAAAATTACAAACACCCCCTCCCTACCCATTGTCTACTTGGTCTCTCCCTCTCCATGCATTGGGAAGACCTGCCTCCCTTTCCCCAAGTAGAGACCTCCTCTTGCCTCCTAGGGGATTCTGTGTGGGAAGTTTGGCCCAGTTCTATCATTGGTGGGGTTCAGAATGCTCTTTGATTGTAGGGGAACTATAAATCCCAGCAACTACAACTCCAAAATGTCAAGGTCTATTTCCCCTGAACTCCATCTGCGTTCATATTTGGGCATATTGAGTATTCATGCCAAGTTTGGTCCTGATCCAACATTGTTTGAGTCCACAATGCTCTCTGGATATACAGTAGGTGATCTACAAATCCAAAACTCAAGGTCAATGGCCACCAAACTCTTACAGCATTTTCTCTTGGTTATGGGAGTTCTGTGTGGGAAGTTTGTGTCTTTCTGCCATTCCTGCCAGGATATCTATGTTGTGTTCAACCAAACAGGCCCAGGTTTCACACTGAGTGTATAAATACATTTAAAAACATATTAACTATATGTATTACTGTGTTAGAGTGTCACTTTGTGTCATTTTGGTTGGTGGTGTGCCCCAGGATTTTGTAAATGTAAAAAATGTGCCGCGGCTCAAAAAAGGTTGGGAAACACTGATCTAGGCAGTAGGCACGATATTCCTTGGGATGCAACCCAAAATCCCATCTGGTTTTTTTTTTTTATTTTCTGCATCACATGGTTGGCTGATGTTCATCTTGTATCCTATCCTATCTTATTTATTTATTTATTTACAGTATTTATATTCCGCCTCTCTCACCCCACAGGGGACTCAGGGCGGATTACAATGTACATATACATGGCAAACATTCAATGCCATAGACACATAACATATATAGACAGACACTCAGAGGCTATTTAACATTCCAGCTTCTGGCCACCAGGGGAGCTGTTGCTTCCTCATTCTTTGCATACTTCCTGGAGATTTTTATGGCCTCGTAAATCAGTTAAATTAGCCTCCCTACAAAGTGGCACCTAAATTTCCCACTTGACAGGTGCAACTGTCTTTCGGGCTGCAAAGGTCGACAACAAGTTACACAATTTTGTTCAGAAGCTCACTCCGACCCGGGCTGGCTTCGAACTCATGACCTTTCCGTCAGTAGTGATCTTAATGCAGCTGACTCCCAGCCAGCTGCGCCACAGTCCCGGCCAAAATAGAATACATAAAGCAAATAATAACATCAATTGAAATGTAAACAAAACAAGTTAATACAAAATCAAATACAGGAAATGAAATGAAATGAAATGAAACGTGTGCAGCTGTCTGGGCCCATCCCCTGTTAGCATTTCACCGCCTTCTCCATGCAGAGATCCTACTGTTTGCTCATTCTTTCTTCTCCTGCTGACACAACCAAATAACCCCCTTTTATTGTTGTTAATCTCTCTCTGGCAAGCCTGAGCTCATTTTCTGCTTTAGCTTCTCAAACCTTTTTCCTACTTATGCTGGTTAGTCATTTAAATTATTCTTTGGTGATTTCTCCCATTTTCCATTTCTCGTACACGTCCCCTGAACGTTGTTTGGGCATCCATTCTGGTTTCTTTAGACTTCTCTTAATTTCCCCCCTCTATGTTAGCACTGTGTGCAATTGTGCCTTCAGTATCACATTTTTCAGAAACTACCATTCAATCTTTTCTCTTCCAAGCACCGGGACTGTGGCGCAGCTGGCTGGGTGTCAGCTGCATTAGGATCACTACTGACTGAAAGGTCATGAGTTCGAAGCCAGCACTGGTCGGAGTGAGCTTCCGGACAATTTTGTGTAGCTTGTTGTTGACCTTTGCAACCTGAAAAATAGTTGCATCTGTCAAGTAGGAAATTTAGGTACCACCTATGTGTGGGAAGGCTAACTTAACAAATTTACGAGGCCATAAAAAATCTCCAGGAAAAAGCATGCGGGGAATGCGGAAAGTACTTCATCAGTGTCGCAGATGGACGGTGAAGCGACAGCTCCCCTGGTGGCCAGAAAAAATTAAAGAGCCTCTGACTATCTGTCTATATGTGTTGTGTGTCTATGGCATTGAATATTTGCCATGTATGTGTACATTGTAATCCGCCCTGAATCCCTTGCGGAATGAGAAGGGTGGAATATAAATACTGTAAATAAATAAATAAATAAAATAAGAGGTGTTTTATGATTAATTCCTCCTCTCCCAGGAATCCTTCTGCTTACCTGAGTCAGTTTCACTTCATCACAAAGGGAAACAAATGACTGAGGATTCGGCCACAACATCGCTCCAGCCCCTGGGAGAGAGAGAGAGAGAGAGAGAGAGAGCAATGGGTGGAAAGCTGATCACATAGAAGTTACAGGAAAGCTGTCCCAGAAGTTACAATTACAGTCCTAAAAATAAACCTTTGAGGAAATGACCCTATCAACACAGGAGCATTCTCCAGCCCAGAAATATGTAGTTTTGGAGTTTAGGGCTTTTTATCTCATTCAGTGCTGTGAATGGTTGGATTTAAACTTAGTGCTGGGATTGATATTTCAATTGGCTAAAGTTATTCTTTGTTGTCTGTTTGTCTTCCAGCTCATCTTAGCTTCGCGTCCCACCTGAGAAAATACCAAAGGGCTGATATTTCATTCCCACCCAACAGAATGCAAATGTAGAAGTATAACAATAAAGAAACTGAAAATCACACTGAAATTACACCTTTTGCAACCGAATGCCTACCTGTAAACTCATCTCAAGACCAAATTGTCCTGAATGTGCACAGTCTCAATCTCAAATGTATTGTGGATGTGTAACAATCACCCTGAATGGGAACTTATACTGCCATAAAACACCAAAACTCCCAGAAGGGTTCCTTCTTACCCTCCAAGGCTGCAGCCCCCTCTCCTTCCTGCTTGAGCTCCTTCTGCTGGAGGCTCTGGGTGGTGTCTGAGTGAAATTTCTCCGATTCAGAGACATCAGGCTGGACTTCAATTGAGTTATTTTGGGCCTGGAAAAGCACAGAGCATTCCAGAAGTAGTATGAAGAAAGATTAGAAAATGATCCCCCCCCACCACCACCACCACCACCAATGTACAAAAATTGCATTCTGAGATTGGCCACCGGGAATGTGGCGCAACTGGCTGGGTGTCAGCTGCATAAGATCTCTACTGATCAGAAGGCCATGAGTTTGGGGCCTGCTCGGGTCAAGGTGGGCTCTCGACCTATTGTGTAGCCTGTTGTCGACCTTTGCAACCCGAAAGACTATTTATTTATTTATTTATTTGTCGAATTTCTAGGCCGCCACTCCCGGGAGGCTCGGGGCGGCTCACAACAGGGCAATACACATTAAAACACATAAAGCACTCTAAAATATCCATACATTAAAAACACAATGCGCTGTACAAAATACAAAACACACAATATAAAAGATAAAATCAACAGGCAAGACTGGGACACTGATGGCGTCTTATAAGCCGAGGGCCTGTTGAAAGAGGAAGGTCTTACAGGACCTCCTAAAACACATAAGATCTTGGAGGGCTCGTGTCTCGGCTGGGAGAGCGTTCCATAGAGTTGGAGCTATCACTGAGAACACTCTCCTTCGGGTCGCAGTTAGCCTAAGCATCTTGACAGGGGGAATTGCCAATAGATTGCATCTATCAAGTAGGAAATTAAGGTACCACTTAGTGCGGAGGCTAAATTTAACTGATTTACGGGGCCATAAAAAAGATCTCCAGAAAACACACTGATATTGAAAGAGTGCGACAGCTCCCCCTGGTGGCCAGATGTTAAATTGACTCTGTCTCTCTTGTGTGTTTGTGTGTCTAAATGTAATGTGCACATTGTAATCCGCCCTGAGTCCCCTGCGGGGTGTACACCTCCTCCCCCTTTATTTGACCCCAGTTTGAAAGAGTTTTCTCCCTCACAAATAACTTGCGCCACTGCTATCTCACCCCCTGTTTTTATCCCTTTCTTTTCTATTTTAATCTGTACTTGTGGCTCGCTCGCTGTTTTATGTCAGGAATGGATTTATTTTATTGTAATTTTTGATTGGTTGTAGTATTTTATAGCTTATGTTTTATGTAATTGATTATATTGTTTTTCTGTTTCATTTTACTTTGTTGTTGTGTTGTTGGGCTCGGCCTCATGTAAGCCACCCCGGGTCCCCGTTGAGGAGATGGTGGCGGGGTACAATAAAGATTATTATTATTATTATTATTATTATTATATGGAGGTAAGAGCAGGAGGGGCAGAACAGGTGGGAAAAAAGGCAGAGGGAGCAGAGTCCGGCTTCTGCCTCACCTCAGTCCCATCTTGGAAGGAAGGCAGGATGTACGTTTAATCTCTCCATCAGTCCCAATGTGAGTGAACCCAAGAGGCAATGCTCTCACCTGTCCTTCCTGCTTCTCGTCCTCTGCCCGACTCAGGAGGAAGCCTTCCGCCAGGGCCACCGCCTGGGAAGAGGTCTCTGCCCCACACTCTCGGACCCAGCTCCCCATCTCTGGGGGCAGGATGCTCAGGAACTGCTCCAGGATCACCAGGTCCAGCATCTCCGCCTTGGTGTGTTGCTCTGGCTTCAGCCACTGGCGGCAGAGACAGTGGAGGCGGCTGCAAACCTCTCTGGGCCCCTCGCCCTCTCGGAAGGAAGACTGCCTGAAGCGCTGGCGCTGTGAGTCTGAGCTATAAATGTCCACACTCAGGAATTTGTGTGTAGCTTTACCCCAGGATGCTCCACTGCTCCCAAATCCTGCTTCAGGTCCAGGTGAGTTGGGTCTCTCCATGTTGAAGCCAACTGGATCCAAGATCCTCTTCCTGGCTCTTCTCTCAAGGGAAAGAAATCCCTGGACAGGCTCAACTCCAAAATGCTCAGCCAACAATCACGTAGCCTCTGTGAAAGAAAGTAAGGATTAAACAAGGGGCTCCAGGAGGATTTTGTTTCTTTTTGAGAATAAAGAAAGTCCTTTATTTGTTTCAGAACAAACGAATGCTGGACCCTCCTTTGACTTGGGTCTCTTCTTCTCCAGCGTCCAGACCCACTTGGCCTTCCATTGAGCTGTCCCTTGATTCCTACCCTGATTATCTACCCATGATTTTTTTCTACTGATGTCACATTATTCATAGCTCTTTAAAAAAAACTGAGGCAAACTAACACTAATAGGGTTGTTGTAGATTTTTCGGACTGTATGGCCACGTTCTAGAGCAGGGGTCCTCAAACTTTTTAAACAGAGGGCCAGGTCACAGTGCTTCAAACTGTTGGAGGGCCGGATTATAATTTGAAAAAAAACATGGATGAATTCCTATGCACACTGCACATATCTTATTTGAAGTGCAAAAACCCTTTAAAAAAGTACAATAATTAAAACGAAGAACAAATTTAACAAATATAAACTTATAAATATTTCAATGGGAAATGTGGACCTGCTTATGGCTGATGAGATAGGATTGTTGTTGCCATTGTTGTTGTGCGCTTTCAAGTTGTTTCAGACTTAGGTTGACCCTGAGCTAAGGCCGGGTAAATGACCTTGGAGGGCCATATATGGCCCCGGGCCCGTAGTTTGAGGACCCCTAGCCATATTCTAGAAGCATTCTCTCCTGACATTTTGCCTGCATCTATGGTAGGCATCCTCAGAGGTTGTGAGGTCTGTTGGTCCCGTCTGCAATCTTGATGATCCTGCCTTCTAACCCTTCGTCTAAGTCTGTGGTTCCCAAAGTGGGTGGTACCACCCCCTAGTGGATAGTGAGGCGATCCAAGTGGGCGGTGGGAGGCTCAGGAAATTTTGGGGGGCACTAAAGCCCTGTAAGGGGGCGGTGGTGGGATTCCAACTCACAAGCGCGAGAGTGTTCACTTGCCAGTTGGAAACCCGGTGCAGGCGCTGCATGGAAACTGCAGCGCGCGCCCCCTTCCTCTCCTCAACTCTGCCCACAGTGGAGTCCTGTATCGCCCCTTCCAATCCAACGGGTTCCTTGGAAGGAAGGGGCGATATGGGACTGCGCCGTGGGCAGAGTTCAGGAGAGGAAGGGGACGCGCGCTGCGGTTTCCAGGCAGTGCTTGTCCCGGGATTCCAACTGGCAGGCTGAGACAGTCGCGCGCTTGCGAGTGTGTGCCTGCCAGTTGGTCCAGCAGAGAGGAAAGCCTCCACATCTGCAAACCCCGAGTCGCTGCGGCATTTGCTGGCGCCTCCTGGGAGATGGCCGTGGCACGAAGGAAAATGCAAGCTGCTCCCAATTTCCAAGGTCCAGTATTCTCTATTGCTCATGCTTAGTTCAATTCCATTGCTGCTGGGAGTTCAAAATGCTCTTTGATTGTAGGTAAGCTATAAATCCCAGCAACTCCCAAATGACAAAATCAATCCCCCCAACCCCACCAGAATTCAAATTTGGAAATATTGAGCATTTGTGCCAAATTTGGTCCAGATCCAGGGTTGTTTGGGTTCAGAGTGCTCTCCAAATGTAGGTGAACTACATCTCCCCTAAATCGCTGTGGATTCCTCCCAAACCCCTCCAGTATTTTCTGTTGGTCATGGGGGTTCTGTGTGCCAAGTTCGGTCCAGGTCTGCCATTCATGGGGTCTCGGCTGTGGAAATCAGAGCTGAATTGGTTGAAAGTACTGCAAATCCCATCATCCGTTGTCCATACTCCCCCAAACATATTGTTTTGGGGATTCATCACTATGCTTTCATGATGTTCAATTTGTAACACTGAAAATACATCCTGCATATTAGAGATTTGCATTAGAATTCGTAGAAGTAGCAAAATTATTTACGAAAATATGGTTGGGGGTCACCACAACATGAGGAACCTTATTTAGGGATCACGACATTAGAAAGGTTGCGAACCACTGCATTAATACAGTGTTTCCCAACCAGTGTGCCGTGGCACACTAGTGTGCCATGATGGACCTCCTGCTGTGCCACGAGAAAAGCTCTCTGCTCCCCTTCCTTCCCCCCTCCTCCTGCCGAACTCCTGCTGCTTGGGGGAGGAGGAGGAAGAGCCGGGCGGCGGCAAAGAAAAAGAAGAAGGGGCCGGGGCGCCTCCTTCAGCCGTTTCCCCAGCCAGCCTCCAATCTGCCATGACTCCCTCCATGACTCTCGCCCCTCGCTCGCTGAAACCGCGTGGAGGAGGAGCCCCGCCCACTGAAGCCTGTGGTTTCCCAACTCTGTGGGAGAGCTGAAGCTGGAGGGAGGGGGTGGGGCATGGTACGGCCTGGCTCCACCCCTCCCCCAGCTTCGGCACTCCCAGCAGCTGCTCCAGCCTTGAGGGGACAGTGCCAAGCCAGCATTGTGCTGGCTCTGCCACCACTGGCTTGGCACTGCCCCCTCAAGGCTGGAGCAGCTGCTGGGAGAGCTTAAGCCAGGGAGGGGGTGGAGCCAGGCTGTGCCATGCCCCGCCCCCCAGCTTCAGCTCTCCCCCCGGTTTTGGCACTCCCAGCAGCTGCTCCCAGCAGGCCACCAACCCCCAACCGTTCTTTACTGTGTTAGAGTGTCATTTTGTGTCATTTTGGTTGGTGATGTGCCCCGGATTTTTTAATGTTAAAAGTGTGCCGCGGCTCAAAAAAGGTTGGGAAACACTGCATTAATACATATATCTTTCTGTTTAATTGCTATTAAAAAAATTAAAAATTAATTTCTAGGGGGGCGGTGAGTAAAAATTTTTCTGGAAGGAGAGTGGTAGGCCAAAAAAGTTTGGGAACCACTGATCTAAGTAATTAATCAAGACCCGAGCCCAGGACGGGTCCACTGTATGTGTGTGTGTGTGTGTGTGTGTGTGTACCCACACACACACACACACATATTGGATAACAAAGTAACTTTAAAAGGAAACATTATTAAGAGCAAAAAGGTTTGGCCTTCCTCTGCCTTCACTCTGATACAATAAGCCATCTAGTGGGGGGTTTCAGTGTTTCCTTCTTTTCCTTCCCTGGCACTAAAGGGGAAGCAAGGAAGGCCAGAGCACAGAGAGAGAGAGAGAGAGAGAGAGAGAGAGAGAGAGCCCTCCCCATTCCCAACCCCTTTGCTCCCCCCTTTGCCAGAGCCTGGAAGCCCCTCCACCCGGTTTCCTTTGTGTCTCTCCTGGCCAGGATGGAGATTGGGTGGAAGGGGACGCCCCACTGACTCCAGGGGTCTCATCAGGGGGAAAGCAGCCGCAGAATCAATCCTGGCTCCTAAGGAGAAGATCAAGGGGGAGATTGGGACTCACCAGGGCCCAGATGGAAGGAGAGACAGGCAGCCATAGAAAGAGCAGGAAGGAGGCCAAAGAGGCGGAAGAGGCTTGCCTGGCCTGCTGGAGAACTGCCTCCTTTCCATCTCTAGCAATCCCACTCCCTCCTTGTATTAACCCAGAGCTTCCCAAACTGTGCTTCAGGCTCGGCTGCCGTGTGGCTTTTGAGTCTTTATGTGGAATAATAATCCACAAATCATATATTTTAAATATATATAAATGCAAGGTTTCCATGAGATATGGTGTAAAGCAGGGTTTTGACTCGGAGAGCCATGAAAGCAAAATATTTGGAAATGTATTTCAGTGAAAGCCATATAATATATACTAGCTGTACCCGGCACGCGTTGCTGTGCCCTATTTAGGAGATGCGAGAAAGTCTGAGTATGTAAGGGTTGGAATTGATGTTACTTATGGTCTTGGTGGCGTCATGGCTGTGTCGTTGTGGGTTGTCCTGGTGGGTGGGATGTTGAAGTCCTGTGGAGTTCTCGGTGTGTGGTGTTGCTGGCGTTCTGCAGAGCTTGTGGATATACAATGTTTTTTGTCTTTCCGTCTGCTGTGTTGATGTAGAGGTTCTGTGGTTTCCCAACTCTGGAGCACGCTACGTAGAGTTGTCCGTGGGAGAAGCATTCTGTGTCAAGGTCTGTGCCACAGATTTGTAGTGTTTGTCCTTGAGCCTTGTTTATGGTGATGGCAAAAGCTAGTGTAGTGCAGTGTCTTTCTGTTCTGCCGTTTGTTCTGCCCTTTTTTGTGTGATGTATGTAGCGTTGTGAGTGTGTCGTCCGATGCTGTTCTTTTTAGGAGGCATGGCTTGTCTTTTGGGTCAGCTTATGCCTGTGTGGAAGGAAGGAATGGCATACAAATGGGTTGAGCAGTAGGTGCAAGGTTGTGTTATGTGCGTATTGTGTTGTGTGTAGGTATTACTTTTGTGTTATTCTGGGGGTATGTGTTTGTCAGTGGTGCCTGTGTCCCTGGTGCCCTATTTGTCTCCCTCCTTGACCTTGGCAGTTTAACCCTCAACTGAAATCACTCAGCATTCTAAGTGGCTTTGCCCACCGTTACTATGGTAACTGATGTTGGCCAATGGGTTTCGCTGGCTGCCGCAGAGGATGCTGGGAAATGTGGTTTTTTTTGTATCGTTGTTTTGGGGCCTTCTAGGTTTTGGGGGGGGGGGAGTTTCTTTGCTAAAAACCTTCCTTGCCTGAGGCCTATTTGTGTTGGCAAGTTTTGTGTCTCTGCCTTGGAAGGTTTCTCTGTCTCTGTCAGTCGTTCGACGACGGGACCTCCTTTATATAATAGATAATATATTTTAAGACTGAATGCAACAAAACCTGAGTCTATACGTACAGTACATACGATGAGAAAAGGATTCCCCGGCAGAACGACGGGACACTTCAGACCTGGCTCTGCAAAAGGCATGCTCAGGACTCTGGGAAGGAAGAGAAGGCGGAAGGAAGGAAGGGGGAAAGAAAGGAAGAAAGACAGAGGAAATAAAGGAGGGAAGGGAGAGAAGAAAGAAAAGAAGAATGAACTATGGAAAAGGAAAAAAAGAAAAGCAGGAGAGAGACAAGGGGGGGAAAGAAAAGGAAATGGGAAGGGAGGAAAGGAAAGGAAAGGAAAAGAAAGGGAGTGAGGAAAAAGTAAAATAATGAAGAGAAAAGATAAAAGAAAGAAGGGGAGAGAGGGAAGTGAAAGAAAGGAAGGAGAAGGAAAGGAAGACTTCGGGGAAAAGAATAGAAGAGGAAGGAAGGAAGGAAGGAAGAGGGAGGGAGGGAGAACAAAGGAAAAAAGGAAAGGGAGAGAGGGAGGGAAAAGGAAAGAAGGAAAGGGTGAAGGGGAGAAAGGAAGGAAGAGGAAGGAAGAGGGAGGGAGGGAGGAAAGAAGGAAGGGGAGAGAGGGAGGGAAAAGGAAGGAGAGAAGGAAAGAGTGGAAGAGGAGGAAGGAAGAGGGAGGGAGGGAGGAAAGAAGGGAGGAAGAGAGGGAAGAAAAAGAATGAAGGAAAAAGAGAGGGGGAAAGGAAGGAAGGAAGGAAGGAAGGAAGGGGGAGGAGGGCACGGGGCCAAGGCGGAACTTGGTGTCAACGTTGGCGAGGCAGTCCCTCCGGAAGGCGTCAAAAAGGCAGAGGCTCTTGAGCTGCCTGATGATGAGGGCGATGAGGTCCGCAGCGCCAGGCCCAGGCCCGCCTTCACCGCCTCCCCGAGGCCTGTGGTGGAGGACAAAGAGGAAGACGAGGACAAGGCGCCGCCAGCAGGCTCCGCCATCCCCGGCAAAGAGGGTGCAGGGCTCTGAGAGCAGCAGGGGATGAGGAAGAGGCGGCGATTGCGGCAATGGTGGCGCGGAAGCAGCAGTCGCGGCGCATTTGCGTCACTCCTCCCCGCTGCATGCTGGGAAACCGAGGCCTAGGCTGCTCCGGAGAGCCAGATGCAATCATGGAAAGAGCCACATCTGGCTCCCGAGCCATAGGTTCCTGACCCCTGTTGTAAACGATTGATATTACTCAGGGATGTTTTGAAACCCCAATATTTATTTATTTGTTTACATCATTTTTACCCCGCTCTTCTCACCCCCGCAGGGGGTCTTAGAGCAGCTAACATGGCAACAATTTGATGCCGTAATAAAATACAGTATAATAAAAAGATTTTAAAAAATACATATAGTACAGATTAAAAACAACATTAGTTACAACATTAGCTACACAATCCAAAAAGCCTTTTCCATCTCAACAATCACAGGTCAATTTAAATGTTCAGTGCCTTTATATTCATTGTCCAAACACCCGGTTCCACAACCACATCTTCAGTTTCTTTCTGAAAGAAAGGAGGGAGGATGCCGAACTGACTTCGCTGGGGAGCGGGTTCCATAGATGGGGAGGTCACCACCGAGAAGGCCTGTCCCTCGTCCCCACCAGCCTTGTTTGCGAAGCTGGTGGGACCAAGAGCAAGGCCTCCCCGGCGGATCTTAAGCTGCGAGGCAGAACGTAGAGGGAGATAAATTAAATTACAATAAAAACACAATAAAAACATACAAATATCATAGATTAAAAACAACATTAGTAAACAGTCATAAAGCGTTTTCCATTACAACAATCACAGGTCATATTCAATGTTCATTGCTGTTTCATGCTGGACGGACTATGTGACGAATGTTGCTGTCCTTGAGCAAGCAGGGATCACCTCATTGAGGCCATGCTATTGAGGACACAGCTGCGCTGGGCAGGGCACGTCTCTAGGATGGAGGACCACCGCCTCCCAAAGATACTACTCTAGGGTGAACTCGCCACGGGTCAGCGCAAGAGAGGTGCCCCCAAAAAGAGATATAAGGACTCCCTGAAACAACATCTCAGGCTCGGCCAGATTGATCACCAACAATGGTCCCTCTGGCCTCATATCGGGAGGCATGGAGACGCACTATCTACAATGCTGCGGCCTCTTTCGAGAAGACACGCCGAACGGGCCTCGAAGAGAAACAACAATGCAGAAAGAACCGCAACTTGGAAACAACATCACCCAAGGGGACTTTCTGCTGTGCTTTCTGCAACTGGACTTGCCTATCTCAGATTGGCCTTTTTAGTCATCAACGCGCTTGTAGAAAGCGTGGGATGAGTCCTTCCTAAGAATCTTTATTCGTGAAGTAATGCCGAGAGAGAGAGAGAGAGAGAGCTACACAATCCAAAAAGCCTTTTCCATCTCAATCTAAGCTGAAGAACCGGCATTATCCGTAGACACCTCCAAGGTCATGTGGCCGGTACCTATTGAGCGGTACCTATTGATCTACTCACATTTACATGTTTTTGAACTGCTAGGTTGGCAGAAGCTGGGGCTGATAGCGGAAGCTCACGTCGCTCCCTGGATTCAAACCTGCGACCTTTCGGTCAACAAGGTCAGCAGTTTAACCCACTGCACCACCGGGAGCTCCCTTTTATTTATTTGCTTTATTTATACCCCACCTTTCTCCCCCTCTCCAAGGATGAGAACACCTGGAATCACACTGTGTCCAATTCTGGGTACCACAACTGAAGGGAGATGTTGACTCTAATCTGGAATGTGTCCAGAGGAGGGCGACTAAAAGGATCAAGGCTCTGGAGAACAAGCCCTATGAGGAGCGGCTTAAAGAGCTGGGCATGTTTAGCCTGTAGAAGAGAAGGCTGAGAGGAGACATGATAGCCATGCATAAACATGTGAGGTGAAGTCATAGGGAGGAGGGAGCAGGCTTGTTTTCTACTCCCCTGGTGACTAGGACGCAATGAAACAATGGCTTCAAACTACAGGAAAGGAGATTCCACCTGAACATTAGGAAGAACTTCCTAACTGTAAGGAGAGCTGTTCAGCAGGGGAACTCTCTGCCCTGGAGTGTGGTGGAGGCTCCTTCTTTGGAAACTTTGAAACAGAGGCTGGATGGCCATATGTCGGGGGTGCTTTGAATGCGATTTTCCTGCTTCTTGGCAGAATGGGGTTGGATTGGATGGCCCACGAGGTCTCTTCCAACTCTATGATTCTATGACTCAAGGTGGCTGTCTGATGTCATAGAACAATGGGATTTGAGGTATGGTTTGGGCCAGCATGGACCACAGATGGGATTTGCAGTACCTTAACCCAATTCGGCTCCCACAGACTACTAGGACACCCACAAGTGACGGACCTGGACCAAATTTGGGACACACACACCCTATGATGGACATGTTTAGGAGAGGGTGGGCTACAGACAATGTGATTTGCACTACCTTCATTCACTTCCAGAGACCACTGCGACCCCCATGAATTATGCATCTGGACCAAACTTGGCACACACACACATACACCCCATCCTTGTCATGTTTGGGGGGGGGGGGACCATGGACAATGGAATTAGCAGTACCTTCATCCACTTTCAGAGACGCTCAAGCTCCAGCACCGCAACAAGGCAACAATCCTTTGCTGGAGGGAAGTGGATTAAGGTACTGCAAATCCCATTATCTGTGGTCTGACATCCCCCAAACTGCACCAGGACATAAAATGCGTCATGAGGAGTGTGTGCCAAATCTGGTCCAGATCCTGGGAGATGTGGTTAGTCTCTGGATTTGGGTGAAGGTATTGCTAATCCATCCTCCCCCAAACATGATCAGGATGTAAAGTGAGCCAAGATGAATCTGTGTGCCAAGTTTGGTCCAGATCCGTCATTTGTGGGGGTCGCAGTGGTCTCTGGAAGCGAGTGAAGGTACCGCAAACGCCATTGTTCGTGGTCCATCCTCTCCCAAACCTCACCAAGATGTAAAGTGCCCCCGGGGGGGGGGGGCGGTATGTGTGCGAAGTTTGGTCCAGGTCCATCAATTGTGGGGGTCGCAGTAGTCTCTGCTCGCTGGAGGGAAGGATATGAGAGGCAAAGATGAAGTACTTTGGCCACATCATGAGAAGACAGGAAAGCTTAGAGAAGACAATGATGCTGGGGGAAATGCAAGGAAAAAGGAAGAGGGGACGACCAAGGGCAAGGTGGTCGGCCCCTCGAAGTGACTGGCTTGACTCTGAAGGAGGCCCTTAGGGAGGTGATGGCCGACAGGGAGCTCTGCCCTGGCCTGGTCCACGGGGTCACGAAGAGTCGGAAGTGACTGAATAAACAATCACTTCCAGAGACCACTTCAACCCCCATGAATGATGGGCTTGGACTTGGCATGCAGACCCCCCATGACCAACTGAACATACTTGATGGGACTGGGGAGGACTGACCTCGATTTCAGGGAGTTGTAGTTCACCTGCATCCAGAGGAACTCTGACCCCCCACTGACAATGAACTGGGACCAAATTTCGCACACAGACCCTACATGGCCAGCTGTGAATACTGGCGGGGTTTGGGGGTGATTGTCTTTAGAATCCAAGAGTTATAGTTCATCCGAATTCAGAGGACACTGAACTAACAGGCCAGGATTAACAGCTTTTTGCGCCCTAGGTCAAACTTTGGAATTACACCCTTTTAAGCCAACCTCTACCACACCCCCACCTCTCTCTCCCCCCCCCCCTCCGCCTCGCGCCGTCGCATCCTTCCCATCCTGTGCCAATGGGGCTGAGGGGAAATGTGCGCGCACACTGTCACTGAAGAGAAGGGAACAGGCCCCTTTGTGTGGCGGGGAGCGAGTTCGTCACACCTCGAGAAGGAGGCAGAGGAGGGCGAGCGAGTGCAGCAGAGGCGAGGCCCAAAGGGACAGGGAAAGGCGGGCTGGGTCCAGAGCATGCTCTTCGTCCGGGGCAGCGGCTTCAGAGGTGGCCCCACGTGTGGCTCATGGCCCAGCGGCTGCAGAAAGTCGGGGCCTTCCTCCGTCTCAGGCTCCCCTCCGGGCCTCCACGCCGCCCTTCTTTCCCGCGGCCTCCTCTTCCCTCAGCAGCCTGCAAAGGAAGATGCTCTGAGCCAAGCCAGGCGCCCCCTCCCCTCAGGCGCAGAAGCACTGGCTGAGAAGCAGTGGCGTAGATGGATGGCCTGAGCCGGCGAGCACGAGCGCTGCCTCCGCAGAGCCTGGCCTTGGCTCCACCTCCTTTTGCGTACCAGGTGGCAGGAGCCAATCGTGGCACGATTTTTAAAATTATTTTATAACATTTGTTTTGGTCTGTTATTTTGCGCCCCCCTCGACTTGCGCCCCTAGGCCATGGCCTAGGTTGGCCCTATGGGTAATCCGGGCCTGTGAACTAAGCCAACAACAGATCTGGACCAAATTGTAGTTCACCCACATCCTTAAGCATTTTCTATTGACAGCATTCATTTCTCTTCTTCTTCTTCTTCGAAGTAGTGTTACAAATTACCAAACTGATATTACCTAACATCCAAATACAAACAATGCCTTTCTCAAATAACCTGGGCATCAGTGGGTACCCAAGCTAGTATTTATTATAAATTCTGATGTTTACTCTACACAAACACACTTAATTCCTTAGTATACAGGGTCCAGGGGCTTAAGTTTTGCAAAACAGATCAAATTATCACATAGTCTATAGAAATTCAATTATTAATACAGAAAATTGTACATTCTATAAAAAAATGCAATTTTTTTTTTGAAATAAACAGACAAGAAAATTGGAATAACTCAAAATGCACATTACACAGAAAGACACAAATGGGTGCAGGAAGCATATCTGCCTTTTGAACTCAAAGTCTGATATTGTACAAACCCAAAATTACCTGAGCATTAAGGAAATAAAGGGTTTCTCCACTTCTTACAGTTCAAATCATACTGGAGTAATCCATACCAAGACTCATTTTTCATTCTCTTCAATTGCTCCATAATCTTTGGGCATTCCACTCCTATTCGTCTGTATTTATTCATTTTACAGTATTTATATTCCGCCCTTCTCACCCCGCAGGGGACTCAGGGAGGATTACAATGCACATATACATGTCAAACATTCAATGCCATAGATATACAACATATATAGACAGACACAGAGGCTATTTAACATTCCAGCTTTCCGGCTTCATGAGAGTATGCTTGATTCCGGTCATAGGGAGCTGCTGCTTCACCGTCCACTTGTGATATTGAGTCAACCTTAAAAACTGTGGCATAGACACCAAGAACCAGGAAGCCCTGGCCCTTGAGCACTCTAACTGGAGGTCAGCTGTGACCAGCAGTGCTGCAGAATTTGAAGAGGCAGGAATGGAGGGTGAAAGGGAGAAACATGCCAAGAGGAAGGTGCGTCAAGCCAACCCTGACCAGGACAGCCTTTCATCTGGAAACCGGTCTTCATTGTGGAAGAACATGCGGATCAAGAATAGGGCTCCACAGCTACATACGGACCCACCGCCAAGATATTGCACTTGGAGAACCATCATCCTAGGGCTACGATGGATTGCCTAAGTAAGTAAGTAATCTCAAGAGCCTAGGGGTCGTCTTAGACCCCTTGCTGACAATGGAATCTCAGGTCTCTACGGCAGTGTTTCCCAACCAGTGTGCCGTGAGCGATCATCAGGTGTGCCGTGGGAAATTGAGAGTTCAATATGCCAAGTTTGGTTCAATTCCATTGTTGCAAGAGTTCAGGATGCTCTTTGATTGTGTGTTAACTATAAATCCCAGAAACTGTAACTCCCAAATGTCAAGGTCTATTTTTCCCAAACTCCATCTGTGTTCACATTTGGGCATATTGAGTATTCATGCCAAGTTTGGTCCTGACCCAACATAGTATGAGTCTACAGTGCTCTCTGGATATAGGTGAACTACAACTCCAGAAGTCAAGGTCAATGCCCACCAAACTCTTATAGTATTTTCTCTTGATTATAGGAGTTCTGTGTGGGAAGTTTGATTCCATTCCATCATTGGTGGAATTCAGAATGCTCTTTGATTGCGGGTGAACTATAACTCCCAGCTGTTGAGCAAGACCTTCGTGTGTGTCTTTCTGCCATTCCTGCCAGGATATCTATGTTGTGTTCATCAAAACTGGCCCAGGTTTCACACTGAGTGCATAAATACATTAAAAAACATATTGATTATATGTATTACTGTGTTAGAGTGTCAGTTTGTGTCATTTGGTTGGTGGTGTGCCCCAGGATTTTGTAAATGTAAAAAATGTGCCGCAGCTCAAAAAAGGTTGGGAAACACTGCTCTACTGTTAGCAAAACCGCCTTTTTCCATCTGCGGCAGGCTAGTCGGCTGGCCCCCTATCTGTCAAGAGACAACTTAGCCATGGTGATCCAAGCCACTGTCATCTCTAGACTAGACTACTGTAACGCCCTTTACATTGGCCTACCCTTGTCTGTGATCCGGAAACGTAAGTTCGTCCAGAATGCCGCTGCGCGACTTCTCGCTGGGGTTCCAGTGAATGTCACATAACTCCTATTCTCCAGAAGCTCCATTGGCTTCCGGTTGAGCACCGGATCACTTTCAAGTTGATGGTGTTAACCTTCAAGGCCTTCAGGGCCAATGTATCTGAAGAACCGTCTCACCCCCTACCAAGCCCAGAGATCACTCCGTTCTGAAGATCTGAACCTACTCAAAGTGCCCAGTTTTAAAGCCATCCGTTAAACATCTACACGGCGCAGAGCCTTCTCTGTTGTGGCGCCATCCATTTGGAATGAATGCCTTGCCAACGGAAGTTTGTGCCCTGTGAGATTTGTCAGTCTTTCCGCAGGGCGTGCAAATCTATTTTGGCTGGCATTTGATTGCTGAAATCCAAAACTCTGATTTAGCTTTCACTGATGTTTTATTGTGTTCTAAGTTGTTTTATGTCAGGGGTGGGCAATTATTTTTTCCAAGGGGCCATACGAACCCCAAAAATATTATGGAGGGCCGCACCTAAAGGCTGAACTACATTCTAATCTACATTATTTATTTATTTACTATATATTACACATTATTAATATTAATATATTAATATATCAAGAAATATTCATATATTAGTATTAATATCATAATTATATTATAGTATATATATAGACATAATATATTAAAATTATAATATAACATTATATTATATCATTTATTATATTATTTTATTATTATAAAATTATTATAAAATAATAATAAAAACCACTAAAATAAAATAAAATTCAAGAAGACAAGGTGCGAAACAAAATGAAGGCTGACATCCTCAAGAGAGGAAGGATCCCAAGATGGAATGGCCCAATGGACCCAGCCCAGAGGATGGCAAAGCAGACCCAGCTGCTGCTGCAGCAGAGCAGAGCAGAGGACGATCGGAGACTGCAGGCCTCCACCTGCTCTCGCCCCCAGCTGTTCCGTCAGAGGCGTTCCCGATCAGCTGATCGCCCTGCCATGGAGTGCCTGCCATCCCGGGAGGCAATCCAGGCCTGCAGCAGGAGCAGTCGGCGACCTGTGGTGGCTGATTGCCCTGGCGACCCGGAAGACGATCAAGTCTTCCAGGTCGCCAGGGCGATCAGCCGCCGCAGGTCGCCGACTGCACCCGCTGCAGGCCCGGATTGCCTCCCGGGATGGCAGGCACTCCAACGCCGCCACTCCTCTGATCGCTCTCCGGAGCGGCAGGCTGTCTGCCGACGCAGACCCCACAGCCTGCGATGGGATGGCGGCAGCCCTTCCTCTTGGCCCCGCCCCCAATGCCCTTCTCCCCGGGCTGGTCAGAATCGGCCGACGGGCCACATTCGGCCCGCGGGCCATGAGATGCCCAGGGCTGTTTTATGTAGATTTTGAGCCTATTCACTCACAAGGTACAATTCCTGATCAAAACATTGTCCACACTACTGGCATTTCTACAAGCCTCCCTGAGTCAACCCTCGGGGGTTGAGAAAGGCAGGACAGAAATATTTGAAATTAATAAATACATTTCTATACTTTCTCTCCGTAGTGGGTTCTCCGGTGATCTAGAAGTTGTGCATTCTGAGCAAAGTATTCCCCACACTCCTGGCACTTGTATGGTTTCTCTCCTGTGTGGATTCTCTGGTGGCACAAAAGGTATGAACCCCGAACAAAACATTTCCCGCACTCCTGGCATTTGTATGGCTTCTCTCCTGTGTGGATTCTCTGGTGGCACAAAAGGTGTACATTCTGAACAAAACATTTCCCACACTCCTGGCATCTGTACGGTTTCTCTCCTGTGTGAAGTCTCTTGTGCCTCACCAAGTGAGAACTGTGAGCAAAACATTTCCCACAATCGGGGCAGATGTATGGTTTCTCCCCTGTGTGGACTCTCTGGTGGCTCACAAGGGATGAACTCTGACCAAAGCACTTCCCACATTCCTGGCATTTGTATAGTTTCTCTCCTATGTGGTGTCTGTCACGAGGCTTTTGCGAAAGACGTTTTCCATCATCTTGAC
Source organism: Anolis apletophallus (assembly GCA_030556195.1). Taxonomy (NCBI): domain Eukaryota; kingdom Metazoa; phylum Chordata; class Lepidosauria; order Squamata; family Anolidae; genus Anolis; species Anolis apletophallus. Next base: position 205,720,323 of record JARBWK010000001.1, on the reverse strand, counting down.
ACGGAAACGGTTTCTTTGCTGTGTGGAGTCTCTCGTGATTGACTAAGGCTGGTCTGCGAGCAAAACACTTCCCGCACTCCTGGCATCGGTACGGCCTCTCTCCTGTGTGCAGCCTTTGGTGGCTCACAAGGTATGAGCCCCGGACAAAACATTTCCCACACTCCTGGCATTTGTATGGTTTCTCTCCCGTGTGGACTCTTTGGTGGCTCATAAGATACGAACTCTGAGCAAAACATTTGCCGCACTCTTGGCACCGGAAGGGTTTTTCTCCCGTGTGAAGCCTCTTGTGGCACAAAAAGGAGGAACTCTGAGTGAAGCATTTCCCACACTCCTCACACTTGTACGGTTTCTCTCCTGTGTGAATCCTCTGGTGAATCATTAAGACTGATCTGTAAGCAAAGTGTTTTCCACACTCGTGGCATGCAAAATCTTCAATGCCTTCAAAGATTTCTTGTTGGCTCAGATTTGACAATTTGTAATCAACACTTTTCCCTGTTGCTTTGCTTTTAAAATTGTTTTTCCCAACATGGAGCGCCTCATGGAGCACAAGGGCCATCTTTTGGGCAAAACATTTCCCGCATACATTGCATTTGAAGGGCCTCTCTCTGGCAGAACTTTCCTCTTCTGTGTGGACTTGTGTGTGTGTGGGAAGCTCCAATTTGTGTCCTAAATGCTTCCTGTGCTTGGCATTGCTCTTCCGGCAGTTAACTGATGGGAAGAAGAAGAAGACCAGAAAAAAATCATTGCTTGGTGTGAGTGGAAAAGGATCGAAATGAAATGATTCTTAAAACAACATAGACAGTGCTTGTAGTAAATCTAAATCAGGCTAGAATTATTCTTCTGAAATCACCATCAGTGCGAGAGCCTTACCAAGAGAGGCTACGATCCCACGGGTCTCCTCCATGATCTGCGTGTGCAGGATTCTCTGATCAGGATCCAGAAGAGCCCACTCTGCCGGGGAGAAATGGACAGCCACATCCTCAAAGGTCAAAGGGTCCTGGTGGGAAACGAAAGCATTTCCTAATTACATAAAAGTTATCAATGAATGGAGTGCCAAAAGCACTACTACCCAGGCATGGGCAAACTTTTGTGTTTCGACATTGAGTTCATCATACCCACAGAATGTCCTGCACTCTTCTGTTTCATGAGCCGAGGTGTGTTTTCTCCTTTAATTCTGAGAGTCTGATCTCCTTTAAACATCTGATGTTTTACATTGTACCTATGCATTTTTAAGTCTGTCGTGAGCTGCTTTGAATCCCAAACTGGGAAAAGTAGCAATAATAAACAACAAAAAGGAGGAAGGAGAGAAAACTGAAGTCATTGAGACCACAGTCTGGCCCAGGAGTGCCCTCCTTACCATTTGTTAGGAGGGGAAAAGCAGAAGGAAAAAGGAAAAGGAGGAGGAAATATGGCTTCCACTTTTTTAAAAAAAAGAAGTTAAGAAAACCAAAATCACAGAACTAATAGAGCCGCTCTAACTCAGGACTGGACTGTCAGAGCACAGAACAAGCCTTTCAAGAACTCAAACTCTGAGGCCAAGGTAAATGAACTTGTTTTGTTACAACCCCCCCCCCCCCCATTCATATATTTAAAAATTCAGGAAATGAAAAAAAATGTATGGACTTGGGCCATTTTTTAAAAAAATCCAAAGTAAACTAAAACAGCAGTCTTGCCAGGACACTCAGGAAACCTCTCCTTACCTCATTTGGTTCCCTTCCAGCAGAAACAGGAAGAGACAGCTGAGGATTTGCTGTCAGTGTCTTTCCATCCCCTGTGAGAAACAACAAAGTAAAGGGAAACAGATCGCATAGGCTTGTCTCAAAGCTGACATTTACAGTGTTCCCTCACTTATCACGGGTGTTACATTCCAAGACCACCCGCGATAAGTGAAAATCCGGCATAAGTGAAGAGCCGGCATTGTCCGTAGACATCTCCAAGGTCATAGAGCACCGTTACCTTCCCGCCGGAGCAGTACCTATTGATCTACTCACATTTGCAATTTTTTTGAACTGCTAGGTTGGCAGAAGCTGGGGCTGACAGCAGGAGCTCATGCCGTTCCCTGGATTCGAACCTGCAACCTTTCGGTCAACAAGTTTAGCAGCTCAGTGGTTTAACCCTCTGCGCCACCTGGGGCTACTTCCCATGAAACCAGGAAAGTCACCAGGGACCCTGGGCTGGCAACTATATCCTTATAAAAATTATTAAATATTGGTAACTTTATTTTTTAAATTAGTTTAATTGGCAGTCAACAGTAATTCAATATCTCTTAATGTAACGCGTTGTCAAAGGGGAATTATTTCCATTCTTACCTTGTAAGACCAAAGCCCAATCTCTCTCCTGCTTGAGCTTCTTCTCCTGGGGACTTTGAGTGGTGTCTGATGCAGTGAGAATTAACTGAACTCCCTGAAAGAGCAGAGAGAAAAAGAAACACTGAGATTTGAGACATTTATGCACAAGGCCCTCAAGAAAAAGTGACAACTGCACCACCCTTAATTCCTCGGAGCGGGAGTGAGCAATCTCTGGGTATAGAGACCAGCATAGTCCACTTTTGAAGCACACACTGCCTTTGCAGAGTTACCATACTGCCATGTTTTGTGCAGCACCAGCAACAACATCTTCCTTTGAAAAGGTACGACACAAGGTACTTGGACCTTGTTTAAAGGAGTAATTTTTGAGATGGCAAATTTACTGCAAACATTAAGCATCGTCCCACATAGGGGCACCCCCAGAGCTTGCACTGAATATAGGGGTAGCAGCATCAGGACAGAGTGGGTAGGAAAAGAGGCAGAGGGGACAAGGCCTTGCTTATCCCCAGCATTGGGTCTCATCTTGGAAGAAAGGCAAGATATACATTTAGCCAAGCCAGACATACGTTCAGCTTTACAGAAACCAAGAGGAAATGCTCTCACCTGTCCTTCCTGGTGCTCGTCCTCTGCCCGACTCAGGAGGAAGCCTTCCGCCAGGGCCACCGCCTGGGAACAGGTCTCTGCCCCACACTCTCGGACCCAGCTCCCCATCTCTGGGGGCAGGATGCTCAGGAACTGCTCCAGGATCACCAGGTCCAGCATCTCTGCCTTGGTGTGTTGCTCCGGCTTCAGCCACTGGCGGCAGAGAGAATGGAGGCGGCTGCAAACCTCTCTGGGTCCCTCGCCCTCTCGGTAGGAGGACTGCCTGAAGCGTTGGCGCTGTGTGTGTGAACTATAAAGGTCCACACTCAGGAACTTAGATGTTGTTTTCCCCCAGGATGCTCCACTGTTCCCAAGTCCTGCTTCAGGTCCAGGTGAGTTGGGTCTCTCCATGTTGGAACCACTGTTTGTGGAAGAAGGAAATGGGATTCCAGATGCTTTTCCACCTCCTCTTGGGAACATTCCCTGAAAAATTATCCAAAGACAAATCATTGCTATGTTAGGGATTATCGGCAAATGATCAAATCCTCACTGATTGACTATGCAAATTTCATGTCTACTCAAATGCTTGCTAATTGCAACATCGTCTGGTGGGCAAAAGGGAGTTAGCCTTCTCCTCTGTGGCCCCCCGACTCTGGAACTCCCTGCCTGGAGAGATTAGGAAAGCCCCCACTCTGGAAACCTTCAAAAAGCACCTTAAAACTTGGCTTTTCCACTGTGCCTTCAGAGAGAAGACGTTTAGTTTGATATTTTCGCTCTCCTCAATTCTCTGCTTCGGAGTCCATTACCCCCCCCCCCCCAATGTTTTACATGTGTTCTCCTTTACAAAGAATGCTACCCCGTTTATCTCACCAGAGTTTTTAACATTTTCATATTCGTACATGCGGCCCGCCCTGTCATATGTGATTTCAGACATTGTTTGTATATTGTTCTTTTATTTAGATATATGTAGCTTACTGTGTTAATTGTTGATGTATTGATTTTGTTTTATTGTAATTTGTTGTTGGGGCTTGGCCCCATGTGAACCGCCCCGAGACTCCATTGGGGAGATGGTGGTGGGTTATAAATACATTATTATTATGCAGTGCTGTTTGGGCTGGAAGTCAGCCTGAAGAAAAGGGAAGACCTCTACCAGCCTGCACCACAGGAAGAACACCACCATCCCCATGTCAGCATAGGCACATCTGTGCTTAAGTCCGTTCAGCAGTTCACCTACCTGGGAAGCATCATCTCTGCAGATGCCAAGATTGATAAAGAGATAGATCACAGATTAGCAAAGGCATATAGTGCATTTGGAAGGCTTCACAAAAGAGTCTGGAGCAACAAGCACCTGAGGCAAAGCACCAAAATCGGTGTGTACAGAGCTATCGTACTGTCGATTTTACTTTATGGGTCTGAAACATGGGTCACCTATCGCCAACACCTACGACTCCTCGAACACTTTCATCAGCGCTGTCTTCGCACAATCCTAAATGTACCCTGGACCGACTATGTAACGAATGTTGCTGTCCTTGAGCAAGCAGGGATCACCAGCATTGAGGCCATGCTATTGAGAACACAGCTGCGCCTCCCAAAGATACTACTCTACGGTGAACTCGCCACAGGTCAGCGCAAGAGAGGTGCCCCCCACCAAAAGATACTAGATACGGGTCAGCGCAAGGACAAAAAGAGATTCCCTGAAACAACACCTCAGGCTCGGCCAGATTGATCACCAACAATGGTCCACCCTGGCCTCACATCGGGAGGCATGGAGATGCACTATCCACAATGCTGCGGCCTCTTTCGAGAAGACACGCCAAACGGGTCTCGAAGAGAAACAACAACACAGAAAGAACCGCAACTTGGAAACAACATCACCCAAGGAGACTTTCTGCTGTGCTTTCTGCAACCGGACTTGCCTATCTCAGATTGGCCTTTTTAGCCATCAACGCGCTTGTAAAAAGCGTGGGAATGAGTCCTTCCTCAGAATCTTCTATAATGAATTCCAATGGGTTTAACCTTGGGAGAGAGTGGGGAAAACAACATCAGTTGAGCTGTCAGCTTGTAAAGTGTGTGTACAAAACCCTGCCTCCCATTTGCCTATATGGAGAAGGCCTGGGAATCAGGAATGACTCACCAGGAGGAGGAGAGGAAGGCCACCCAAGGAGGAGAAGGAGAAGACACACTGGGAGGAGAGAGGAAGGAGTGAAAGGCCAGGCTTCTTAGGTCTGTTGGGGCTTCTTTGCTTCCAGGTCCCTTCCTTGATTTGTCATCCCTCCATGTTAGGTTTTGTTGCGGGTTGGTGTTTCCAACCGGACCTTTTTAAATGTAGGACCCTTTTTTTCTCCTTCCACCCGGGCCTTTTCTTTGAACGGCTTCTGCTTCCGGTCACGTGATTGAGGCCTGAGCCAAGCTCCTGGCGGAAACAAGGAAACCAGCCGTGGATGACGTAGGGGCGTAACAAAGCCTCTTCTTAAAGGTGCAGGTTCTTTTTTTAAACCAAGGCCCAGTGCTATGAAATAAAGGGAGTTTTTACAAGTATAATATGAGGATATTTCTACAAGGGAGACTATTTTGAAGAGAGGGAGCCCTGGAAGACAGTTCCCTCTTGTCTCCTGTGTTATGTTAATATAATATAATAAATATAATATATTGTATATACATATATTTATAATATTTTAATGTAATACAATATAATACTAATAATATACTATAACTATATATTTTATATTTAACTAGCTGTACCCGGCACGCGTTGCTGTGCCCTATTTAGGAGATGCGAGATGTAAGGGTTGGAAATGATGTTACTTACGGTCTTGGTGGGGTCATGTAGGCATGAATTGCGCACTTTCTATGTGTGCTCCAAATGATGTCATCTGGAAGCATGAGTTGTATTGTCTTATATAGCGGAGGAAGTGTTTTGATTCTGGAGTGTCTCCACTCAGCAAAGTCTGTAGTGGTTGTGGAGGAGTGGCAAGTGGTGGTAGAGAGACTTTACCGGCTAGGCAGCACATTCCTGGTGTTTCTGCTGGGTATTTCAGGGCTTTGCAGTGTGTGCAGATGTGCGTTAGGGTGCCAATGTCGGCCTCTGGCGCCATGCTGTAGTCTTCTGCAGCGTTGTATCTGAAGGCTAGGCGGTGGAATTGGTTGTGGTGTTTTTGAAGTTTGTTTTCTGTGTTGCGACGTCGTGTTTCTGCGCTCCTTGCGCGCTGCTGTTGTGTTGCATTTCTGCGTCTTTGTTGTTCTTGGCTGCGCGCTTCTTCTTGTCGTGCAGTTCTTTGCATTTGGTTCTCAGCTGTGCGTCGTGCAGTGACCTGTTGTCTGTGTCTCTGCTGCGCAGTGTGTTTCTGTTCTGGCGTTTGTTCTGCCCTTTTTTTGTTTGATGTATGTAGCGTTGTGAGTGTGTCGTCCAATGCTGTTATTTTTATAAGGCATGGCTTGTCTTTTGGGTCAGTTTATGTCTGTGTGGAAGGAATGGTTTTAGTTTGTGGTGTTTGTAGGTGTTGTGTGTACGGGGTCCCGTAAGGTTGGTGGGATGGGTTGTGATTGGAAGTTGTGTTGTGTGGGTAGGAATTTGCTGGAGAATTGCTCCCTCAGAGTTTGGTTTTGGCAGTTTAACCCTCAAACACCAACTGAAATCTCTCAGCATTCTATCCTAGCCTTGGATGGCTCTTGCCAGCGTTGCTATGGTTACAGCAGTTATGCAAATCCGCCCTTATTGGCAGCCAATCATGTTGTTCAGAATGTAGAGGCTGGGTGAGTCGTTGGCTGCCCCGGAGGATACTGGGAAATGTAGTTTTATTTTTACTCATTGTTTTGGGGGCCTTTTAGGTTTTGGGGGGGAAAGTTTCTTTGCTACAAACGTACCTTGCTTGAGGCCTATTTCTGTTGGCAAGTATTGTTTTTCTGCGTTGTATGGTTTCTTTGTTTGAGGTATACATCACATGACGTGAACCCATTTATATAATAGATGTTATATTACTAATAATATTGAAGTACAATGGTTTAGTATAATACAGTAATATTTAATACCAACATTATGCTGCTGCAGCCTCTTTCGAGAAGACACAATCCGAATGCGTCTCGAAGAGAAACGACAACACAGAAAGAACCGCAACTTGGAAACAACATCACCCAAGGAGACTTTCTGCTGTGCTTTCTGCAACCAGACTTGCCTATCTCAGATTGGCCTTTTCAGTCATCAACGCGCTTGCAAAAAGCGTGGGATGAGTCCTTCCTAAGAATCTTCATTCACAAAGTAATGCCAAGAGAGAGAGAGTAATATAATCTTCTCGAAAGAAGACACACCAAACAGGTCTCGAAGAGAAACGACAATGCAGGAAGAACCACAACTTGGAAACAACATCACCCAATGAGACTTTCTGCTGTGCTTTCTGCAACTGGACTTGCCTATCTCTGATAGACCTTTTTAGTCATCAGCGCACTTGTAAAAAGCGCAGGATGAGTCCTTCCTAATAATCTTCGTTCGCGAAGTAATGCCAGAGAGAGAATATAATATATTGTTTGTATATGTGTGTATGTATAGTAAGTTGCTCTGAGTCCCCTTCGGGGTGAGAATGGCGGCATATCAATGTAGTAAATAAATAAATGGAATAATATTTCAATTAAATGGGCAGAGCAGAATATATCATAGTCATGGGCCAACTTGGGCACTCCAATTGTTTTGTACTCCCAGAATTCCTAACAGCTGTAAGGAATTGGGCTTCACAACTAGGTGTGAATGTTTCAGTTGGCCACCTTGATTAGCATTTGATGGCCTGACAGGTTTTAGGGGGGCTTGTTACTGCCTGGGGGAATCCTTTGTTGAGAGGTGATTAACTAAACTGGGCTTTACAGGCCACTGGAGACTCTACTACAGACATCAGAAGAGCTGCGAGACCGAGAACAAGCCACAAGAGTCAAGACAAAGATCCACCCAGAGGAAAAGTGTTCTTGCCATACATCAAGGGAACCACTGACCGCATAGGGAAGCTGATGAGGAAACACAATCTACAAAGTATCTACAGACCCACTAAGAAAATCCAATAAATGCTACGTTCAGCAAAGGACAAGAGGGATCCTCTCAGCTCTGCAGGAATCTACTGTATTTATACCATGCAGCTGTGGACAAGAAGTCTACATAGGGACCACCAAATGCAGCAGCATTGCCCAGACACGAATCAAGAAATGCAAAAGGCACTGCAGACTAAATCAACCAGAGAAGTCAGCCATAGCAGAGCACCTAATGAACCAACCTGGACACAGCATGTTATCTGAGAACACAGAAACGCTGGACCACTCACACAACCACCATGTCAGGCTACACAGAGAAGCCATTGAAATCCACAAGCATGTGGACAATTTCAACAGAAAGGAAGAAACCATGAAAATGAACAAAATCTGGCTACCAATATTTTAAAAAACCTCAAAATTGTAATAGTAAATAAAGAACAACACTCAAACACAGGCGAACTCCAGACAAGAAACAGTCAGGGACAGGTAATCACCTCTCATCAAAGGTTTCCCCAGGCAGTAACAAGCCACACCTAAAAACTGTCAGGCCATCAAATGCTAATCAAGGTAGCCAATTTAAACATTCACACCTAGCTCCAACAGACAAGAGTTATTTCTCCCACCCTGGACTTTCCACAGATATATAGACCTCACTTGCCTTGTTTCCAACAGATCACACAACCTCTGAGGATGCCTGCCATAGATGTAGGCAAAACGTCAGGAGAGAATGCTTCTAGAACATGGCAATTTTAGCCCGAAACACCTACAACAACCCAATCCTGCAAATCTCTTGGGATGGCAGGTGAACAAATGTTAGCATTCTGAAAGAAACAAAGACCACCAGGACTGAAGCAATGATCCTCCGCCATCAACTCCACTGGACTGGCCATGTTGTCCGAATGCCCAATCACGGTCTCCCAAGGCAGTTAGTTTACTCTCAACTCAAGAACGGAAAACGGAATGTGGGTGGGCAGCAAAAGCGATTTAAAGATGGGCTTAAAGCTGATCTTAAAAACTGTGGCATTGACACCGAGAACTGGGAAACTCTGGCCAAGGCTGTAACCAGAAAAAAAATGGGGGGAGGGAGCGTTTGAAACATAAAATATAGAATAAATCATATAATTTAAATTATTTTGTGTTGTGCAGGTACTGATTCACTTAAATCAAAGTGAATCAGTACATCCACAACACAAAATAATTTAAATTATATGACTTATTCTATATTTTATACATACTTTATTAAATCAAATTTCCATTTTAGTTACAAAGTTTGAAGTCTAAAATAAACCCTGAAATGACTCTTAATTGGTAATTTAATGATTACAAAAGAAGACCAAACATCGCCTGGAGACACTTGAAAACTCTGTTGAGACACTTTGACAGAAATCAGGCTCCATCGACAAGGTGCAAGTCCACTCAACCTTTCTTGCCCCATTGTGCTTCGTATGTATGTTTCAGAGTTGAAAACAACCTTTCATTTGTAGCTGTTGACACTGGAAATTTCTTTATATATATATATTTAAAAACCCTGTCCATCACAGACAAGATATGCTTCCAGTGCAGTTGATGTTTTTGCGGCAGGTATATGTCAAAGATCTTCTGAAATTCCTTCACAGATTCTGCGTGCATCTCCCTGGCTTTTTCTAAGAGACACTTTGAAGGCTACCAAAAATGTCCATATCTACTCTTTGTAATGTTTTGCTAAGATGAAGGGATGAGGAGAGGAATTAAACTCTGAACACAATCCTGGCACGAATCCCTTTCCTCTCCTATGTGGACTCTACATTGCATTGCAAGCATGCATGTAGCCCGGGGGGGGGGGGTGGGGGTGAGGAACTTCAGCCCCCCGAAATTCTCAGGGTGGTCCGCAAGAAGGGCTTACTGGTACATTATTTAAACTGTTATGTGTATTCATATCATGATCTGATCACCATGCTCAGTATTTCCCATGTTCATGGGGGTATTGGGATAACGATACAAAAGTTTGCTAGGGTAGACCCTCTCTCACTCAGACTCAGCCCCTCCCGAATCAAAATCCTGGCTACGGCCCTGATTGCAAGCGTTACATTTTTGGGGGAGGAAAACATTTATGATATGGCAGGTACTTGTATGGATTCTCTCCTAGGTGGAGTCTCTTGTGCCCCACAGTATGAACTATGATCAAAACATTTCCCACGCTTCTGGCATTTGGATGATTTGTTTCTTATGTGAAGTCTGTTTCACAAGGATGACTTTTGAGAAAAACACGTTCCAGATCCTTGAAACTGATTCAGGAGTCTGATATTTTACTAGATGTTGTCCCCGGACAAACATTTTTCTCAATCCTGGCAAGTGCATGTTTTCTCACCTGTGTGTTATCTCTATTCCTTCACAAGGTACAATTCCTGATCAAAACATTTCCACACTGCTGGCGTTTCTATGCTTTCTCCCCTCTGTGGGTTCGCCAGTGGTTTAGGTGTTGTGCATTCTGAGCATTCCCCACACTCCTGACATTTATTTGGTTTCTCTCCTGTGTGCAGCTTCTGGTGCCTCACAAGGTATGAATCCCGAACAAAACATTTCCCACACTCCTGGCACTTGTATGGCTTCTCTCCTCTGTGGATGCTCTGGTGGCATAGAAGGTGTATATTCTGAACAAAAGATTTCCCACACTCCTGGCATTTGTATGGTTTCTCTCCTGTGTGAAGTCTCCTGTGCTGCGCAAGGGTTGAACTCTGAGCAAAAGATTTCCCACACTCCTGGCATTTGTACGGTTTCTCTCCCGTGTGGGTGCTCTGGTGTCTCAGAAGTGATGACTTGCAAGGAAAACATTTCCCACACTCCTGGCATTGGTACGGCTTCTCTCCTGTGTGAACTTTTTTGTGCCTCACCAAGTGTGAACTGTTAGCAAAACATTTCCCACAATCGGGGCAGATGTATGGTTTCTCCCCTGTGTGGACTCTCTGGTGGCTCACAAGGGATGAACTCTGACCAAAGCTCTTCCCACAATCCTGGCATTTGTATACTTTCTTTCCTACGTTGAGTCTCTCGTAAGTCACAAGGGATGGCTTTTCAATTCCTTCAAAGTTTTCTTGTTCTCTCAGATTTGACAATTTGTAATCGATACCTTTCCCTGATGTTTTACGTTTCAAGTCGTTTTCCCCAACATGGAGCGCCTCATGGAGCACAAGAGCCATCTTTTGAGCAAAACATTTCCCACATGCATTGCATTTGAAGGGCCTCTCTCTGGCAGAACTTTCCTCTTCTGTGTGGACTTCTCCGAGTGTGGTAGGCTCCTCTTTGTCCTTGGCATTGCTCCTCTGCCAGTTAACTGCTGGGAAGAAGAAGAACAGAAAAAAACCATTCCTCAGTGTGAGTAGAAAATGTCTCTATGGGAGAGGGAACAAGTCGAAACGAAATAATAATAATAATAATAATAATAATAGATCGTCCTCTCTCCCTGAAGGAACACAGGGCAGTTTACAGACACAAAACAAAAGCAAACATTCAATGCCTAAAATAAATAATACATCAAAATAATACAAGACAATACAAAGAAACAACAGTAAACTTACAACAAAGAATTAAGAATCAATATGAAAATAAGATTCTGCAAGGTAGACTCCACCAATACCTGGAGAGAGAGTTGCCAGATGTATAAGCTGGGTTTAGAAAAGGCAGAGGAACGAGAGACCAAATTGCCAGTATCCGCTGGATAATGGACAAAGGCAGGGAGTTTCAGAAAAACATCTATTTCTGCTTTATTGGCTATTCTAAAGCCTTTGACTGTGTGGATCACAATAAATGGTAGCAAGTTCTTGGTGGTCTGAGCATACCAAGCCACCTTGCCTCTCTCCTGAGGAATCTGTATAATGGCTAAGTAGCAACAGTAAAAACAGATCATGGAACAACAGACTGGTTCAAGATTGGGAAAGGCATACGGCAGGGTTGTATACTCTCCCCTAAACTATTCAAACAATACAGGGCTCTTCTACACTGCCATATAAAATCCTTGCGCCAGCAGGACTGAAGACCGACAGGTCACAGGTTCGAATCAGGTGAGAGCGCTGATGAACTCCCTCTGTCAGCTCCCTCTGCTCATGCGAAGAGAAGCCTCCCACAAGGATGGTAAAACATCAAAACATCCAGGCATCCCCTGGGTAGCATTCTTGCAGACGGCCAATTCTCTCACACCAGAAGCGACTTGCAGTTTCTCAAGTTGCTCTTGACACACACACAAAAATCTACCAGATGATCAAAAGTTATGCTCCTCTCAGCTTCAGTCATGCAGAGGCTAGCTTGCCCGGATGGGAGGGAAAGTGAGGTGGAAGACCATGCTTCTGAAAAGGGCATATGGTATTTCTATTTATGCTTCAGTTCAATAGAATTTTCCAATTATTAGGAAAGACACTTGAGCCCTGCCTTTAGGACTCCAGTGACTGGGATAATTTAAGGTACTGCTCCCAACCGGAAGCAGCTATGGCAATTACGGTACAGAAATCCCAATCAGTGCGGAGGCCTTACCAAGGGAAACCACAATCCCACGGGTCTCCTCCATGATCTGCGTGTGCAGGATTCTCTGATCAGGATCCAGAAGAGCCCACTCCGCCGGGGAGAAATGGACAGCCACATCCTCAAAGGTGAAAGAGTCCTGGTGGGAAAAGAAAACATTTGCTAAACGTTATCAATATATACAGTGCACGAAACACTACATAGCGGGATTGAAGCCAAGCCTAGTTTAACTTCGGCCCTCCCTCGAGGTGTTTTGGACTTCAACTTCCACAATTTCTAACATCCTACTGGAAAAAGAGAGGAGAAAAAGTCCTAAAGGAAAAAGAGAGGAAGAAAGATAATTTCTACTTTTTTTAGAAGTCAAGAAAACTAAAATCACAGAACAAGTAGAGATCTGAACAGGGCTGGGCTGTTGGAATATACAACAAGCTTTTTAAGAGCTCAAACTCCTGGGCCAAGGCCAATGAACCCGTTTTGTTACCTCCTCATTCATTTTTTTTTAGTCCATTTTTTAAATTCAGGAAATGAAAAAAAATGTATGGACTTAAGCCATTTTTAAAAAATCCTCTCCTTACCTCAGTTGGTTCCATTCCAGCAGAAAAAGGAAGAGACGGCTGAGAATTTGCTGTCAGTTTATTTCCATCCCCTGTGAGAGACAGCAAAGTGGAGGAAAACAGATTACAATAGGTTGTTGTGTGTTTTCTGGGCTGTCTGGCCATGTTCCTGAAGCATTGTCTTCTGACGTTTTGCCTGCATCTATGGCAGACATCCTCAGAGGAGCCACAACCTCTGAGGATGCCAGCCATAGATGCAGGTGAAACGTCAGGAGAGAATGCTACTGGAACATGGCCATACAGCCCAGAAAACACACAACAACCCAGTGATTCTGGCCATGAAAGCCTTTGACAATACATAAATCACAATAAGCTTGTCTCAAAGCTTATAGTCCTAAAAAAAAGAAGCCAATGAGAAAATCACAGCAGCATTTCTTGCCCAGTCAACTTTTCGGCTTTAAGGCAGGTATGGGCAAACTTCGGCCCTCCAGGTCTTTTGGACTTCATTTCCCACCATTCCTAACAGCCTATCGGCTGTTAGGAATGGTGGGAAATGAAGTCCAAAAGACCTGGAGGGCCGAAGTTTGCCCATACCTGCTAAGGTGTTTGGCCAGGTTTTTCTTTCCATGAAACCAGGAAAGTCACCAGGGACCTTGGGCCAGAAATGCTCTCTTTTGTAAAATTAGTAAACATTTGTAACTTTAATTATTTAAAAATTAGTTTATTGACAGTCAACAGTAATTCAATATATCACAATGCAACATGTTACTGGCGTCATTCCAAAGAAGCCCACACTCTCTCATTCCTTCCCAATTCATAACACATCTTAAAAATATAGCTCCATCACATCTTTCACATCTGTTTTTTTAAATCTCCTCCCATTATATTGTCGAAGGCTTTCATAGCCGGAATCACTGGGTTGTTGTAGGTCTTTCAGGTTGTATGGCCATGTTCTAGAAGCATTCTCTCCTGACGTTTCACCTGCATCTATGGCAGGCATCCTCTGAAGTTGTGAGGTCTGTTGGAAACTAGGAATATTGGGTTTATATATCTGTGGAAAGTCCAGGGTGGGAGAAAGAACTGTTGTCTGTTGGAGCTAGGTGTGAATGTTTCAATTGCTTACCTTAATTAGCATTTGATGGCCTGACAGTTTTTAGGTATGGCTTGTTACTGCCTAGAGGAATCCTTTCTTGAGAGATGATTAGCTGTTTCTGATTGTTTCTTGTCTGGTGTTTCCTGTGTTTGAGATTTCTTCTTTATTTACTGTTATAATTTTAGGGTTTCTTTTAATACTGATAGCCAGATTTTGCCAATCATCAGGCCATCAAATGCTAATCAAGGTGGCCAATTGAAACATTCACAGCTAGCTCCAACAGACAAGAGTTCTTTCTCCCACCCTGGACTTTCCACAGATATATAAACCAAATTTTCCATTTGCAGCAGTCCTCACAACCTCTGAGGATGCCTGCCGTAGATGCAGGTGAAACATCAGGAGGGAATGCTTCTAGAACATGGCCGTATAGCCCAAAAAACCTACAACAACCCAGTGATTCCAGCCATGAAAGCCTTCGACAACACAAGAAAATGATTGCCTATTGACATGCCCTTTTATGATCGACATTATTTACAAACTGAACAAGTAATATGTGACTTGTGCTAGAGTAATTTAGGGAAACTGAAGAACACTGGATCTAATGGTGAAGGTAGTAGAGTGGCTCCAAAAAGGAAGCGAAAAAGCAGTAGTAGTCGGGTGTGATACCATTGGAAGAGCTGTCTTAAGACACTGGCAGCCCGAAAAACCTACAACAACCCTTCCATTGCATGTTATATTAGTAGTATTCATTTATTGGTTAATTCACAGGTTCACTTGTTCATTGGGTGGTTTAAATTTTCTCGGGGTGGGTTACAGAATAATTAAAACATATAAAAATTGTAAAAATACAAGAAATACAGATAGTAAAAATGTATTTCTAAAGAAAACTGCAAACACCAATAGAATCACCCTAAAATTACCCATTTTGCAACTGAATGTTTATGTAGATCTACATGTCAAATTCTAAAAGCCTTACATGTGCTTCTTCCCAATCTCAAGTTGGGAAGAAGCATGCCGGTCCAAAAGGGAAACCTCCACAGGCATAGAACATCAAGGTGTCCAGACAGAGTTATGTCCAAAAGGGAAATGTGTCCAAAGAGGGTTCATACTTACTCTGCAAGGCCAAAGCCTCATTTCTCTCCTGCTTGAGTTTCTTCTCCTGGGGACTTTGAGTGGTGTCTGATGCAGTGAGAATCATCTGAATTCCCTGAAAGAGCAGAGAGAATTCCAGGGACATAAACAACTGTAGTTTGAGACATTTGTGCACGAGGCCCTACCCTTAATTCCTTGGAGTGGGAGTGAGCAATCTCTGGGTACAGAGGCAAGCATGGTCTACCCTTGAAGCACACACTACCTTTGCAGAGTCACCATACTGCCATGTTTTGTGCAGCAGCAGCAAGAACATCTTCCTTTGAAAAGATACGACACAAGGCACTTGGACCTTGTTTAAAGGAGTATAGAATCCTAGAGTTGGAAGAGACCTCGTGGGCCATCCAGTCCAATCCCATTCTGCCAAGAAGCAGGAAAATCACATTCAAAGCACCCCTGACAGATGGCCATCCAGCCTCTGCTTAAAAGCCTCCAAAGAAGGAGCCTCCACCACGCTCCAGGGCAGAGTGTTGCACTGCTAATCAGCTCTCACAGTCAGGAATGTCTTCCTAATGTTCAGGGAGAATCTCCTTTCCTGTATTTTGAAGCCATTGTTCCATTGCATCCTAGTCTCCAGGGCAGCAGAAGACAAGCCTCCTCCCTCTGACTTCCCCTCACATATTTATACATGACAGCCATCATGGCTCCTCTCAGCCTTGTCTTCTGCAGGCTAAACATGCCCAGCTCTTTAGGCCGCTCCTCATAGGGCTTGTTCTCCAGACCCTTTATCATTTTAGTCGCCCTCCTCATAGGGATGGCAGCATCAGGGTGGAGTGGTTAGGAAAAGAAACACAAAGGACAGGGCCTTGCTTATCTCCCACATCGGGTCCTATCTTGGAAGAAAGGGGAGATATACATTTAGCCAAGTCTCAGTTTTTACAGAAACCAAGAGGAAATGCTCTCACCTGTCCTTCCTGCTTTTCGTCCTCTGCCCGACTCAGGAGGAAGCCTTCCGCCAGGGCCACCGCCTGGGAACAGGTCTCTGCCCCACACTCTCGGACCCAGCTCCCCATCTCTGGGGGCAGGATGCTCAGGAACTCCTCCAGGATCACCAGGTCCAGCATCTCCGCCTTGGTGTGTTGCTCTGGCTTCAGCCACTGGCGGCAGAGGTCGTGGAGGCGGCTGCAAACCTCTCTGGGTCCCTCGCCCTCTCGGTAGGAGGACTGCCTGAAGCGCTGGTGCTGTATGTCTGAGCTATAAAGGTCCACACTCAGGAACTTCTGTGTAGTTTTTCCCCATAATGTCCCACAGCTCTCATGGACCCCACCTGCTTCAGGTCCAGGTGGCTTGGGTTTCTCCATGTTTGAACTGCTGCTCGATGAAGAAGTAAATTGGATCCAAGATGCTTTTCCACCTTCTCTTGGGAACATCCCCTGAAAAATTATCCAAAGATGAGTAATTGGTATGTTAAGGATTATCGACAAATTATTGTTATCAGCAAACAATCAAATCCCTGAGAAGGAAAAGCAAGTGAATGAGCAGAATTAAACATAAGGGGTTTTTTTTGGGGGGTATTAGAGGGTCACGAAACAAGGCCTTCATTTATTTCAGCGCTTTATCCAGTACTTCTGGATCCTCCTCTCATCTTGGTTTCTGCTTATGCAGCCTCCAGACTCCAGAAGCGTTCTCTCCTGATGTTTTGCCCACATCTACGGCAGGCATCCTCAGAGGTTGTGAGGTCTGTTGGAAACAAGGCAAGTGGGGTTTATATATCCGTGGAATGTCCAGGGTGGGATGCCTGCCATAGATGTGGGTGAAACGTCAGGAGAGAATAGAAACATAGAATTGGAAGAGACCTCATGGGCCATCCAGTCCAGCTCCCTGCCAAGAAGCAGGAAAATTGCATTCAAAGCACCCCTAACAGATGGCCATCCAGCCTCTGTTTAAGACCCTCCAAAGAAGGAGCCTCCACTACACTCCGGGGCAGAGAGTTCCACTGCTGAACAGTTCTCAACAACAACAACAACAACAATTTTATTGATTAGCCAGAAGCCATATCAAATACACACAGAACACAGACACATTGCAATGATTCTAAAAACAATCTGAGGAGAATTCTAGACCATTACATCAATTAAACCCCTGTTTTGCCCAGCAGGAGGGATTCTAAGGGAGGTGGTAACAATTCACAGGTCCTCATCTCCAACACAATTTATTCCAATTGCATCTATGTAATCAGATCTTAGTTTCATGGCTTTACAGAGAAAACGAGCAGTAGCATCTGTTATCAGCTTGTTGGAGCCGGCCAGCAGAAGTGAGACTTTTGCTAGAGGGTCCCAATGATTTTTTCCCACGAGAAATATCTCTAGCAGTTGTTTTCTCTCTATTTGATAGATTTTACAATAAAGCAGAAGATGAGTTAGATCTTCGATCTCAGGGGCACCACAAATACAGATACGCTCTTCATAGGGAATTTTCTTGAACCTCCCATATCTCACCATTGAATCTAATTGCTCAAACCTGGCTCTAGTGAAAATTTTCCTTAGGTGGTGTAACCTTCCTTGCTGTAAGTAAGTGGTTAATTGGAAGGATTTCTTAAAACCACTCAACCATCTCAGGGAAACAGTAGAACCCAAAGAGTCTATATCGGTTTGGGCCGCAATGTCATTAATTCGTTGACGCACTTCTTTGAAGTGCTTACTTAACTCTTGACCAGATAGGTGGACTGGGAATATTACCTGAATGCCGCACCTTCTGATGTAATCAAACAAATGGTCAGCCCCCGATTTATAAGAACTGCTAGATTGTTCCAGCAAACATAATTTTGGGAGGCGAGACAGTTCTCAGAATCAGGAAGTTCCTCATGTCCAGATGGAATCTCCTTTCTTGTAGTTAGAAGCCATTGGACTACTGTAATGCACTCTATTTGAGGCTGCCCTTGAAGACGGCCCAGAAGTTTCAATTGGTCCACCGGGCGGCACCCAGATTACTAACTGGAGCATCCTACAGGGAGCGGTCAACCCCCTTGTTTAAAGCAGGTCAATTGGCTGCCGTTCATCCTCCGATCTCAATTTAAGGTGCAGGTTCTTACCTACAAAGCCCTGAACGGGTTGGGACCCGCCTACCTATGTGACCCTATCTCTATCTATGAACCTACACGATCTCTCCGATCATCTGGAGAGGCCTTGCTCTCGCTCCCGTCCCCTTAGCAGGTGGAACTGGTGGGGACGAGAGAGAGGGCCTTCTCTGTGGTGGCCCCCCGACTCTGGAACTCGCTCCCCAGGGAGATTAGACAAGCCCCCTCTTTGGCAGTTTTTAGGAGGAGCCTGAAAACGTGGCTATTCCAATGTGCCTTCCCTGAATAAAGGGAGCAATGTCCTGCATTGACTAATCCCTTCCAAATGTCCTCAGATGCACTTTAACTACCTGTTGGGGAGTTAAATTTGGACCTTTTGTATATAAGAGTTCAGTTTTAATATGCCATTGCATAGAAATGGAACTTGAGAGTCCACTGATTTTGGAATCCATGTGTGTATACAAAAACCTCCCTCCCATTTGCCTTTATGGAGAAGGCCTGGGAGTAAGGCAGGACTCACCAGGAGGAGAGGAAAGCAGGGCTCCTGGGGTCTGTTGGGCCTTCTTTGCTTCAAGGTCCTTTCTTTGATTTGCTATTTCTAATTGTTTGGTTTTTCTAGGGGTTGGTGTTTCCAATGGGCTCCCTTTTAATGAGGCACCAGCTGATCTCTACCCGAGCCCCTTCTTTGAGCGGCTTCCCCTTCCTGTCATGTGACTAAAGCCCAGCCAGCCCCTTGGAGACCAGCAGGCTCCGCCTCTGAATGACGTAAGTGAGTAGCAGAGCGTTCTCTTAAAGGTGCAGTGTTATCTATATATATAAAGGAAGAGTCGTCATGGAAAGACCGTCCCAAACAGAGAAACCTTACAACGCAGAGACACCAAACTTGCCAACACAAATAGGCCTCAGACAAGGTACGTTTGTAGCAAAGAAACTTTCCCACCCAAAACCTAAAAGGCCCCCAAAACAACGAGTAAAAAAAACTACATTTCCCAGCGTCCTCCGGGGCTGCCAACGACTCTCCCAGCCTCTACATTCTGACAACATGATTGGCTGCCAATAAGGGCGGATTTGCATAACTCCTGTACTGGCCAGCTAACATGAACATTCCGACCCATAATAAACTGTCAGAGGAGGATAAGGCAAAGGGCTGAGGCACAAACACACACACCCAATTCACTTCCCACAGAAAATTTACACCCCTACAAATCACAGACCACGCCCAAAATTGACAGTAAGGCTTCATTAACTTAATTTCCCTGACTAGGCCTCACTTAATGGAATGCTGTTTACGCTCTGAATTGACAGTAAGGCTTCATTAACTTTATTCTCCCGACTACGCCTCAGCTCATTGGACATTGTGTATGGCCTGAATTGACAGTAAGGCTTCATTAACTTAATTTCCCTGACTAGGCCTCACTTAATGGAATGCTGTTACGCTCTGAATTGACAGTAAGGCTTCATTAACTTGATTCTCCCGACTACGCCTCAGCTCATTGGACATTGTGTATGGCCTGAATTGACAGTAAGGCTTCATTAACTTGCTGTTCCTGACTAGGCCTCAGCTCATGGGACATTGTGTATGGCCTGAATTTACAGTAACCTACCTTGGCACACAGAGCCCCTATGACCCACGCTACATTCTACTACAGTTTGGAGAAGGGTGGACCATGGATTATGGGACTTGCAGTACCTCCATGGATAATGGGATTTGTAGTACTTCAAAACCCATCATTCCCCACAGACCACTGTGTCCAAGAACCAAGACCGATAAAGACCAAACTTGGCAAACAATGCACCCCATGACCCACACTCCATCCGACTGCAGATTAGAGGAGGACACACCATGGATAATGGGATTTCAAGTACCTCCACTCACTTCCAAAGTACCCCACCCACACACGCATCAACCTCTACATCAACACACCAGACGGAAAGACAAAAAACATTGTATATCCACAAGCTATGCAGAACGCCAGCAACACCACACAACAACAACTCCACAGGACTCCAACATCCCACCCACCAAAACAACCCACAACAACACAGCCATGACCCCAACAACACCATAACTAACAACAACTCCAACCCTTACATACTCAGACTTCCTCGCATCTCCAAAATAGGGCACAGCAATGCGTGCCGGGTACAGCTAGTATATATATATTTTTAGCCATGGCTCAATGCTCTGAAATCCAGAGAGTTTTTTTTTAAAAAAATTGTATTAGAATATGAGAATATTTCTACATAAGATCATTCATCTTAGTAATCTTTAAGACTATTTTGTTTAAATGGGTAAAGCAGAATACAGCTCTTCCTAATGTTTAAGGTGGGATTTCTTTTTCCTGTGGTTTGAACCCATAGGGCGATTCCAGGGGAGGCCTGACCAAAGCAGAAGATCTTCTGGAGAAGCCCTGCTCTCGGTCCCGCCACCTTCGCAGTCGCGTCTGGTGGGAACGAGAGACAGGGCCTTTTTTGTGGTGGCCCCCCGACTGTGGAACTCTCTCCCAAATTAAGTTTATTTATTTATTAGCTGAGGACCCGGCGGTGCCCGGGCTATTTGAGGAAGGCATTGTGTGCTAAGGTTGGTTCCTATTAGATGTTTATGTGACTTGCAGTGGTTTCAGGAACTTATTGAAGGTACTGCGAGGGGGCCATGGTGCATCCCCCTCCAAACAGCACCAGGAGGTTGAGTGCGACATGGGGGCTGCATGTGTCACATTTTGTCTTGATCATTCTCTGGATGAGGGTTGCAGTGGTGTCTGGAAGTGAAGGAAGGTACTGGAAGTCTCAGGATGAGTGTTGCAGCGGTCTCAGAAAGTGAGTGAAGGTACTTCAAATCCCATCAGCCGTGGTCTGTCCCACTCAAAACTGCACCAGAATGTAGAGTGGGTCATGGGCACTCTGTGTGCCAAGTTTGGGTCTGGTCTGTGATGTATAGGGGCTGCAGTGTTGTTTGGGAAGTGAACGAGGTGAAGGTACTGCAAATCCCATCATTCGTGGCCCATCCTGCCCTAAACCACGCCAGGTTGTGAAGTGGGCCATTGGTCCCTTGTTTGCCATGTTTGGTCCTGATCTGTCATTGCTGTGGGCCGCAGTGGCTGACTGCCTGAGGCCTTTTGCGTTCCCTCTGAGTCACCTTAGAAGTGTATTGGGTGAAGGAACTGAACATTCCATTTCCAACAGAAAAAACTGTCAACTGGATAACTTCAACTCCAGCCATTTATGCCTGCCTCAGGCCCTTCCCTTTCCTCTCTGTGCTGTGTTGGAATGTTGGGAGGCTGGACAGTCACAGCGCTTTATACAAATAATCCGACAGTTGCAGCCAATCGAAACGCTGGCACATATTCACTCGGTCGCACCACCCACCCACCGCCCGCAAAAACTGACTTTTATTATATACATAGATTATTTGGACTTATATGCCGCCACTCCCCGAGGGCTCGGAGAGGCTCACAGTCATAAAAACATACAGAAGTAAAAACAGCAAGTTAAACTAGATTAATAAGTAGGGTTTTTCCAACTGAGCAATCGAAGGCTAGCTGGAAGAGATGGGTCTTGCAGGACTTGCGGAAAGATAGTAGATCCTGCAAGGCCCGCACTTCACTTGGAAGAGTGTTCCATATTGATGGCGCCACTACAGAAAAGGCTCTGCGCCGAGTTGATGTAAGACGAATAGCTTTGAAGCTCGGCACTTCAAGGAGGTTCACTTGTTCGGAGCGAAGTGACCTCTGGGGCTGATAGGGGATGAGACGGTCCCTCAGATACAGCGGCCCCAGACCATGCAAGGCCTTGAAAGTTAACACCATCACCTTGAAGGTGATCTGGTGCTCGACCGGAAGCCAGTGGAGCTGCTGAAGAATAGGTGTTATGTGACATCTCACAGGAGTCTCAGTGAGAAGTCGAGCAGCGGCATTCTGGACGAGCTTAAGTTTCCGGATCACTGACAAGGGCAGGCTGATGTAAAGGGCGTTATAGTAGTCCAGTCTCGATAAAGCGGTTTTTGGTACTTTCCGTGCAGGAGTACAGTCAGAGAGTGATGCTGCACACGTGTAGAGCTTTGAAAAGTGGGTTTCGGTGCCAAGAATCAGGCAGGCACTTGTTCCGTGAAAATAGCACTGTGTTTGATGCTTCTAAAATATGCTGTGACTTGCTGATATGCACTCTGTGCCTAACGTGAGATAACATAGGCTTGAATTGGTTAAACAGTACAGGATGTGCTAATGGAAATAAACGTTAGTGCCAAAAAGGAGGAAAGAACTGCGCATGAGCAGAGAGTTTGGCCCCCTCCGTTGCTGGCAAGGAGCCTGGAAGCCAAATGTTTCAAACTGAGAACGCAAGAGTCCCAGCTACTGATAGCTGCACTGTGAGAAAGACTAACATAGAAATGTTCATTGTTCTCATACATAGGTGGGACTTTTAGATGTGATGCTAATGGAAATGCAATGTTTTATTGGATTAATGAAATGCCATGAGACACCAGCCAATTATGATTATGTAAAATCTGTGAAGAAGAGGCGGGTTTATCTAAGATACCTCCATTGGAGTATAAATGTGTTTGTACTGAGAATGACGGGGCTTTTTGCCCCTGATTGCAGCCGTGTTCTGCTGGCAAAACCCACCAGCTGGTGCCATCAATAAACCCTTTTGATTTCATCTACTTCACAGTTGTCGTGAGTCTTCCTCATCCTTGTACCCGCACGTTCAGGTGGCCTTAGTAAAAGTAAATTTGCCACTCGGAGTTCCATAACTCCCAAATTTGCTGCTTCATCGAGATGACTGTGGTTTGGAGCACCGTGGCCAGGTCGTCTCTGGATAGGTAGGGGGCCAGATGCCTAGCTTGCCGCAGATGGAAAAAGGTGGTTTTGCTGACAGTGGAGACCTGGGCTTCCATCGACAGCAACGGGTCTAAGATGACCCCAAGGCTCTTTACTGACTATGTCGGGCATAATGCCTCGCCATCCAAGCTAGGCAGTCGGACTTCCCTACCCACCGGGTGGCCCAGCCACAGTATCTCCATCTTTGCCGGTTCCATTTTCAGAACGAGCTGGGTTTCATCAGCGTACTGATAACATTCCAAGCTTCGGACCAGACCAGCAAGTGGTCGCATATAGATGTTGAATAATAAATTTGCAGAATGATAGCCGAGATCGGTAATTGACCAAAGTTATTGACTACAATATGAGTTGGATATGATTTTATCTTGGCAAATGGCTTATATGTATTTTATTCTATATGTATTGTTGATTTATTATTGATGTACAGTGTTCCCTCACTTATTGCTTGGGTTATGTTCCAGGACCTCCCGCAATAAGTGAAAAACCGCGATGTAGAGACGCTCTATTTATTTTAATATTTATACATTATTTTTGTAGTTATACACTATTTTAAATCTTTATGAACCCCACAAAACAGCAAAAATACCATGATATACATTTTAAATTAATATTTTTTGAAATCCGCAAAACAGCGTGTCCGCAATAAGCGAACCCTGAAGTAGCGAGGGAACACTGTATAGCTATACAACTACTTTAGCTCGAGGATGATGGTCCTCCAAGTCTGATGTTTTGACGGTGGGTCTGTAGGTGGCTGTGGAGCCTTATTCTTGAGCCGCATGTTCTCTCGCAGTGAGGACATTGGTTTCCAGACGGAAGGCGGTCCCGGTCAGGGTTGGCTTGATGTGCCTTCCTCTTGCCATGTTTCTCTCTTTTGCCCTCCATTCGTGCCTTTTCAAATTCCGCAGCACTGCTGGTCACAGCTGACTTCCAGTTAGAGCACTCAAGGGCCAGGGTTTCCCAGTTCTCAGTGTCTACGCCACAGTTTTTAAGGTTGGCTTTGAGCCCATCTTTCAATCTCTTTTTCTGTCCTCCAACATTGTTGTCGAGCAAGAATTTGGAAGGGGCTTGCCTGAAAAAAAGGCAAAAGCCCCACAGACCCACCAAAGAGGATCCGTTTACTCTGGCAAGAAAAGAAGCACCCAATCTGTAGATTTCCCTTTTCCCTAAATAAATCTCACCAAAGTTGAAGAAAGTGCCACCGAGGTGTTTCTTTTGTTCCAGCTGGTAACAGATGACAGCCGCAATCGTTTGCCCAAAGCTGACATAAAGGATACATGCAATACAGTACATTTAATAGAAAGACAGGACTGTCAAAGTTCAAACTTCCGCCCCCGCCAGCTTCATGCTGATTGGATGGAGTCATCAATTGGCTTAGCAGCGCCTCAGCTAATCAAAAGGCTAGCGTCACTTTGGGCCCTCAACCAATGAGAGCAAAGGAGGCGGGCCAAGCAGGAAACAATGAGCCAGGAAGGAAAGATGAATGAGTTAATGACTCAAATATTTGTCCAAGCGTCGGCGATTACTTAGAAGAGTCCTCAAGCCAACTTCTGTATTGTCCTAAGTGAGGAAACAAACATGTTTGGTCTGGCACGGATGCCAAACCCCAGTGAGTCCTTTATCCTTGACTAGCTTGGGGACCCGGCCCTGCCCGGGTTATTTGAGAAGCGCAGCAGGATGTAGAGTGGGTCATGGGGGCTCTGTGTGCCAAGTTTGGTCTTGATCCATCATTATTGGGAGTGGTATCATGAAATTACTGAAGGTAGTGCAAGTCCCATCATCTCTGTCCCCCCCCCAAAGTGTAGTAGGATGTAGATTGGGTCATGGGGGCTCTGTGTGCTAAGTTTGGTCTGTATTGGTGAATGGATGAGGGGTGCATTGTTTTTCGGAAGTGAGTGAAGGTACTTCAAGTCCCATCATCCGTGGTCCGTCTCACAGTAAACTGCACCAGGCTGTAGAGTGGGTCATGAGGGCTCTGTGTGCCAGATTTGGTGTTGATCAGTCATTGGAATAGGTTTGTAGCAGGATTGGGAAGTGAGGGCAGGTACTGCAAGTCCCATCATCCATGTTCTGTCCCCCTCCAAACTTCAGTAGGATGTAGAGTGGGTCACTGGGGCTCTGTGTGCCAAGTGTGGTCTTTATCGGTGTTTGTTGGGGGCCGCAGTGGTCTGTGGGAACAGAGGGGTGTGAAAATACTACAAATTCCATCATCCATTGTCAGTCGTCCCCCAAACCTCACCAGGACGTGAAGGCAGTCATGGGGGTTCTGTGTGCCAAGTTTGGTCTCAATCAGTAATTGGATGAGGGTCGCAGCAGACTTGGGAAGTGAGTAGAGGTATTTAAAGTCCCATCATCCATGGTCCACCCTCCTCCAAACTGCACCAGGATGTAGAGTGGGTCATGAGGGCTCTGTGTGGCAAGTTTGGTGTTGATCAATCATAGGATTAGGTTTGTAGCAGTCTTGGAAAGTGAGGGAAGGTACTGCAAGACACATCATCCATGTTCTGTCCCCTCCAAACTTCAGCTGAGGACCGGCGGTGCCGGGTTATTTGAGGAAGGCATTGTGTGCCAAGGTTGGTCCGTATCCGTTGTTCATTTGGCTCGCAGTGGTTTCGGGAAGTGAGTGAAGGATTATGGACCATGGACCATAATCCATGGTCCATCCTCCTCCAAATTGCACCAGGATGTAGGGGGTTCTGTGTGGCAAATGTGGTCTTGAACAGTCATTGAATGAGGGTCGCAGCAGTCTCAGGAAGTGAGTGGAGGTACTTCAAGTCCCATCATCCATTGTCCATCCTCCTGAAAACTGCACCAGGGTGTAAAGTGGGTCATGGGGGCTCTATGTGCCAAGTTTGGTCTTGATCGGTCACTGGATGAGAGTCACAGCGGTCTCAGGAAGTGAGTAAAGGTACTGCAAGTCCCATCATCCATAATCCGTCCTCCCACAAACTGCACCAGAATGTTGAGTTGGCCATGGGGGCACTCTCTGCCAAGTTTTGTCTTTATTGGTAATTGGATGAGTGTCGCTGTGGTCTCAGGGAGTGGAGGTACTTCAAGTACCATCATCCATGGTCCATCCTACTCGAAGCTGTACCAGCATGTAGTGTAGGTAATGGGAACTCTGTGTGCCAAGTTTGGTCTTGATCAGTCATTGGATGAGGGTCGCAGCGGTCTCAGGAAGTGAGTGGAGGTACTTCAAGCCCCATCATCCATGCTCTGCTCTTCTCCAAACTGCACCAGGACATAGAGTGAGTGGAGGTACTTCAAGCCCCATCATCCATGCTCTGCTCTTCTCCAAACTGCACCAGGACATAGAGTGGGTTATGGGGGCTCTGTGTGCCAAGTTTGATATTTATCGGTCTTTGTTGTGGGCCACAGTGGTCTCTGGGAAGCAAAGCGCTTTGAAGTACTACAAATCCCATAATCCGTGGTTCATCTTTCTCAAACTGCACCAGGACGTAAAGGGCATCAGGGGGTTATGTGTGCCAAGTTTGGTCCAGGTCCGTCACCCGTGCTGGTCAGAATAAGTGAGTGAAGGCACCAGAATGTAGAGTGGGTCTGGGGGGGGGGGGTCTGTGTACCAACTGTAATCTTGTTCTGTCATTTTTGGGGGCCTAGTCAGGAAAATAAAGTTAAGTAAGCCTTTCTGTCCATTCAGGCTGAGGCCTAGTCAGGAGAATCAACTTGAGGAAGCCTTACTGTGAATTCAAGCTGAGGCCTAGTATCGAAACTCAAGTTGAGGAAGCCTTACTGTCAATACAGGCTGAGGCCTAGTTTGTAAAATCAGCTGAAGGAAGGAAGCCTTTTTGTAAAGAACTCTGTCTGGCACCTTTGAGATTTGGGATGTTGGGATGCTGGCCTATCCATGGCCCAGCCTCCCTCAAACTGCACCAAGACGTAAAGTGGGTCTTGGGGGTTCTGTGTGCCAAGTTTGGTTTTGTTGTCTCATTGTTGGGGGCTGCAAAGTGTTTTGGACTTAAACTCCCACCATGCCTGACTGCCTCAGGGCTTTTCCTTACCCTCCCTCTGGCACTTTAGAGTCTCGGAATGTTCGTGGCTGGCCAATGGGAGTCGTTTATGCAAATAATGCTGCCACATATCCTTCCTGGCCTGTGAAAGTGGCTGCCACATATCCGCCCTTCCGCCCTCCCGCCCTCCGCATACACACATACCCGCATACACACATACAAACATTCCGTTTTATAAAGGTATACAGAAGATATACAGATATGGATCAATTGATTGTATCTGTCATTGGTTTCGGCCAGGGGAATGAAAACAAAAGGGGTGAGGCGGGTTGCGGGTTCGAATCCGGGAAGTGCACGGATGAGCTCCCTCTGTCAGCTCCAGCTCCCCATGCGGGGACATGAAAGAAGCCTCCCATAGGATAATAAAAATTTACTTATTTGTTTACAGTATTTATATTCCGCCCTTCTCACCCCGCAGGGGACTCAGGGCGGATTACAATGTACACATGCATGGCAAACATTCAATGCCTTAGACACACAACACATATAGACAGACAGTCAGAGGCTACTTAACATTCCAATTTCTGGCCACCAGGGGAGTTGTTGCTTCACCGTCCATCTGCGACACTGATGAAGCACTTTCCACATTCCCCGCATGCTTTTGCTGGAGATTTTTTATGGCCTCATAATTTTTTTTGTTAAATTAGGCTCCCCACACATAGGTGGTACTTGAATTTCCTACTTGACAGATGCAACCTCGAAATCTAAGAGCTTCCAGGGAGGCCCTGCTCTCGGTCCCACCTTCGTCGCAAATACGTTTGGTGGGGACGAGGGACAGGGCCTTCTCAGTAGTGGCCCCTCACCTGTGGAACTCGTTCTCCAGTGAAATAAGATCAACTTTGTCCCTCCTTTCCTTTAGAAAAAAACTAAAGACGTGGCTTTGGGACCAGGCATTTGGTTGATGTGGAGCAGCGGACGGACTATGGAGTAACGACAATGTTGTGGAAGCGGACTACGGACTGACTTGGACAGCCTATGAATGTGGAACGGAGATTATGTAGTTGTTTCGATATTTAATTTTTAAAAATCTGTTGTTATATTTGATATCTTGTTTTGTATTTATGTACCCGGCATCGAATTGTTGCCTTTTGTCAGCCGCCCTGAGTCCCCTTTCAGGGGTTGAGAAGGGCAGATTATAAATAAATAAATAAACTGTCTTTCGGTTGCAGGTTCAAATCCGGGTAGTGCACGGGTGAGCTCCCTCTGTCAGCTTCAGCTCTCCATGCGGGGACATGAAAAAAGCCTCCCACAGGATGATAAAAAATATTTATTATTTATTTACAGTATTTATATTCTGCCCTTCTCACCCCACAGGGGACTCTGGGCGGATTACAATGTACATACACATGGGCAAACATTCAATGCCATAGACACACAACATATATAGACAGACACACAGAGGCTAATTAGCATTCCAGCTTCTGGCCACCAGGGGAGCTGTCACTTTCTCATTCTTTGCATACTTCCTGGAAATTTGTATGGCCTCGTAAATCAGTTAAGTTAGCCTCTCCACCCATAGGTGGTCCCTAAATTTCCTACTTGACAGATGCAACTGTCTTTCGGGTTGCAAAGGTTGACCACAAGCTACACAATTGGCCGGAAGCTCACTCCGACCCGGGCTGGCTTCGAACTCATGACCTTTTGGTCAGTAGTGATTTTTAATGCAGCTGATACCCAGCCAGCTGCGCCACAGTCCTGGTGCGTCAAAACATCCGGGCATCCCCTGGGCAACTAACTCATGACCTCTCGGTCAGTAGTGTTTTAATGCAGCTGCCTACTGACTAGCAGTGCCACAGCCCGGTACAGCTTCTGTTCAAAAGCCTCCAAGGAAGGAGCTCCCTCCACATTCTGAGGCAGAGAGTTCCACTGCTGAACTGCTCTTCTTACAGTCAGGAAGTTGAGCCAAGGCAGTTCAAGTGCATTTATTCTACAGTGTGTTTACAATGCAGCCAATGAAACTCTGGGCAGGCTGATTCCATGGGTCTCTGTAGCCCAGAAGGATGCAGGAAAGTGACCTTTTGCAGCTGGATGAAGCAAAGAAAGGGTTAAGGGGAGGGAGTTTGGCGTCCTAGAAAGGAAGGAAGTTGGAGAGGAGGGAGGTGCCCAGTCCTCCAGAGCAGGCCAGCCTTCCTTGGCCTCCTCCCCCTTTCCTTGGGATGCTTTAGTGTCTTCTCCTTCTGGTGAGTCTTTATTCCCAGGCCTTCTCCATAGGACTGAAGGGGGCATCCTCTTGCATTGCACCCCTCCTTTGGATTTGGGGGATGTGGATGGGGGTGCTTTCAAATGGGATGGAGAAAGGTGGGAATACGCAATGCTACTCTTAGGTGGACCTGTCATTAGTTAAGCCACTTGCCCCAAAGGGTGACTTTCACCAATGGCTCCTCTTCATCCTGAAAAGAAGAGACGGGTGGAGACCTGGGCCCGGTCCTGTTCAACATCTTCATTAATGACTTGGATGAAGGGTTCGAAGGCATGACCATCCACTTTGCAGATGGGACCAAATTAGGAGGGGATCGCTCATAATCCAGGGGATTGTGAGCAAACACGGCACCCATCTTGCGGAAAGCTTTCTCATACCCAAGTGATCATTTAAAATTGAAACCACTGAGCCATGTGAGATGCCTATGGCTTCCACAATCACACTTTCCATCTCTGATCAGCCAACACCATATTATGATTTTTTCTCTCCATTGTGTTGGATGGGGTTACACTCCCCATGAAGACACAGGTTCGCAGCTTGGGAGTGATCCTGGATTCATCGCTGAGCCTGGAAGCCCAGGTCTCGGCGGTGGCCGGGGGAGCTTTTGCACAGTTAAGACTCATGCGCCAGCTGCGCCCGTACCTTGGGTAGTCTGATCTGGCTACGGTCGTCCACGCTCTGGTCACATCCCGAATAGATTACTGCAACGCGCTCTACGTGGGGCTGCCTTTGAAGACAGTTCGGAAATTACAACTAGTCCAACGGGCGACAGCCAGACTACTAACTGGAGCTACATACAGGAGCATACCAGCCCCCCTGCTGTGTCGGCTCCACTGGCTGCCGGTCCAATTCCGGGCTCAATTCAAAGTGCTGGTTTTGACCTTTAAAGCTCTATACGGTTCTGGCCCAGCTTACTTGTCCGAACGCATCTGCCGTTACGTCCCACCTCGTACTTTAAGATCATCCGGGGAGGCCCTGCTCTCGCTCCCGCCGGCTTCCCAGGTGCGGCTGGTGGGGACGAGGGAGAGGGCCTTCTCGGTGGTGGCTCCCCGTCTGTGGAATGCGCTCCCTAGCGACATACGATCAATTCCATCCCTCCTGACATTTAGGAAAAATTGAAAGCCTGGATGTGGGACCAGACGTTCGCATAGTAGCACAGGACAGCACTTTAGTAGTTTAATGGAAAGTTGGTGAATAGGGCTCAATCCTTTTATGGACGGAACACTGTTTTTAACATAGGTGAATGCATAGGATGTGTGAATATAATTGTATTTTAATGTATTTTAGTGTCGAATGCTGGAGGGTTTTATATTGTGTTTTACACTGCGATTGTGATGTAGGCATCAAATTGTGCCTTTGGAAGCTGCTCTGAGTCCCCCCTCGGGGGTTGAGAAGAGCGGGGTAAAATGCCGTAAATAAATAAATAAATAAATTGTTTCGGGTGTAGAGACCTCAACTGGGCGTCCAGAACGTTTGGCATCTTCCATGCGTGTACGGCCACAACGAAATTCAGTAAACCACTTTTTTACCATTGAAATGGATGGTGCAGAGTCCCCATAGTATTTATCAACCTGAGCCTTGGTTTGAGTAATGGTTTTTTCCCTGCTTAATGAGCAGACGAAATTCACTTTTTTCCATTTTCTCCTCAAATCACAA
Organism: Anolis apletophallus; assembly: GCA_030556195.1. Taxonomy (NCBI): domain Eukaryota; kingdom Metazoa; phylum Chordata; class Lepidosauria; order Squamata; family Anolidae; genus Anolis; species Anolis apletophallus. Next base: position 205,689,406 of record JARBWK010000001.1, on the reverse strand, counting down.
GGTAGTTTGCTATCAATGGCTGTCAAACACAAACTAAATGACGCCTTTTGTTCAAATTTTGACAGGAGTCAACTGACAGATGGCTGTTGACAGGAGCAGTTGCCCTTTCAGTTAAAAGGTGGGAAATTCAAAAAGTCACGGACTTATTGACCCGGACTCGTATATCTGAGCAAACAAACACTCATTTATTTTCGTTATTTGGATTTCTACAAATTCCAACACTTACTGCGGGATAATATTTGGATTAAGAATAGGGCTCCAAAGTCACCTACGGACCCACTACCAGGACACCGAACTTGGAGAACCATCATCCTCGGACAACGAAGGATCACATGAGTAAGTTTGCTCGCTCATCTGCCTTTCCTTCGGGGAAGAGATTTGGTTGTTTGTTGACATCCTCCATGTTTCTTATTGTCTGTAGATCACAGGAATTCCCAACAGAGCAATCTCTTGGTTTTTCCAGAGTTTTGGAGGAGAAGCTGTTGCCCATAAGAGAGGAAAGAAAAGTAACGTGGATCACATTTGCTGCTTCCTTGGATGCCAGTACAAAGATACACAGACCTGACTCAGCTGGACCTGTAGCCGGAAGAGACTCAGATGTTATTGGTCGCGAGAGCACCGTGGAAATCTGGCAAAGAAGCATGGAGATGTTCCTGGATGAGAACATGGCTAGCTCAAACATACAGCCTCAGCCCTTCAGGCAGTTCTCCTGCAAAGAAGGTGAAGGTCCACGAGAGGTTTGCGGTCGGCTCCACTCCCTCTGCTGCCTGTGGCTGAAGCCAGAGCAGCACACCAAGGCGGAGATGCTGGACCTGGTGGTCCTGGAGCAGTTCTTCAGTATTCTTCCCCCAGAGATGGAGAGCTGGGTCCGGGAATGTGGGGCAGAGACCAGTTCCCAGGCGGTGGCCCTGGCGGAAGGTTTCCTCTTGAGTCAGGCAGAGGATAAGAAGCAGGTGAGAGCATTGCCTCTTAGCATCTCTGAAGCTGTGATGGATAGATTAAATGTGTATCCCGGTGGCGCAGTGGTGCTGAACTTGCTGACCAAAAGGTTATATATTTTATTGACCTTGCAATGAGTGTATATTTATATCACTGTTTTAATTGTTTTATTATGTAGCATTGAATTTTTGCTTGTATATAAATGGAGTAAATAAATAAATAAATAAAAGGTTGTGGTTTGAATTCAGGGAGCAGGGTGACCTTCCGCTGTTAGCCCCAGCTTCTGCCAAACGAGCAGTTTGAAAACATGCAAATGTGAGAAGATCAATAAGTACCGCATTCCCCACATGCTGGAGATTTTGTATGGCCTTGTTCATTTTGGTAAATTAGCCTCCTCACACATAGGTGATACCTAAGTTTCCTACTTGGCAGATGCAACTGTTGCGTTGCAAAGGTCAACAACAAGCTACACAATTAGCCGGAAGCTCACTCTGACCTGGGCTGGCTTCAAACTCATGACCTTTCGGTCAGTAGTGATCTTTAATGCAGTTGATACCAAGCCAGCTGTGCCACAGTCCGGTGCTAGTAGCGAGGAACACTGTAAAGCATACTATAATTGGGGTGTTGTGTGGTTTCTGGGATGTGTGGCTGTGTTCTAGCAGCATTGTCTCCTGATGTTTCACCTGCATCTGTGGCTGACATCTTCAGAGGGTTCTCTGAAGATGCCAGCCACAGATGCAGGCGAAATGTCAGGAGAAAATGCTGCTAGAACACATTGGCCACACAGTGTAGAAGGCATACAACCCCAGTGATTCCAGCCGCGAAAGCTTTCGACAATACATGCTAAAATTGCTTGTCCTTTAGATGTTTGTAAATAGATGTCTCAGACCTCACAAAGCTAATTTCTGAAACCATTTCAGCTGCTTTTCTGCATTGAATTTGGGACCTTCCCTGCTTTTTTCAGGTTGAAGATCTCTGTATGGAAATTCAGCCTAATCTCCCTGCATCAACAGAGTCTCCATCGGATGGAACCCAGAATCCCCAACAGAAGGCAGTCAAGCAGGAGGGAGACAAGGCTGCAACCTGGCAGGGTAAGCATCATCCCTGGTGTTAATGCCTCTGTGAGTTCCCTTCTGGGAGTGGTTGGGCATATCTGCCCCGAGACCTCTTCAGAAGATAGGGCAGAATATAAATAAAGTATTATTATTATTATTATTTCATCCAGCCTGGGACATCTATATTTATGAGAACATCCTGATTTACGAGGCCATAAAAATCCCCAGGAAGTATGCATAGAATGAGGAAGCGACAGCTCCCCTGGTGGCCAGAAGCTGGAATGTTAAATAGCCTCTGAGTGTCTGTCTATATATGTTGTGTGCCTATGGCTTGAATGTTTGCCATGTATGTGTACATTGGAATCTGCCCTGAGTCCCCTGCAGGGTGAGAAGGGCGGAATATAAATACTGTAAATAAATAAATATTCATCTTGAAATTATGGAAGTGCAGATACGCATGAAAGTGTTTAGGGGCCAGAAGAATCATAGAATCATAGAGTTGGAAGAGACCTGGTGGGCCATCCAGTCCAATCCCCTGCCAAGAAGCAGTAAAATCACATTCAAAGCACTCCCGACAGATGGCCATACAGCTTCTGTTTAAAACCTCCAAAGAAGGAGCCTCCACCACACTCCGGGGCAGAGAGTTCCACTGCTGAACAGCTCTCACAGAAACTCTCACAGAAGATGCAATCTAAATGTGTATTCATACCAAAATGTTACCATTCAGTACAGGATATACATGCTTTAGTAAATGAGAATGAGTTTGTTTCTATTTTAGACATGGGCAGAATTTTATCCATGTCCTTCATATCCTGATTATGGACACTAACTACCTTAGCTGAATGGGCATGCTATTGTTTGCTTACGCTTGTACTTCCATCAGCCCTCTGTATTCTCCAGGGTTTGATACATGAGACCCCCATAAAAATGAATACCTATATACCTATATAGGCATTTTGAGCCTAGCTTCTGTTGGAAGTATGACTCTGGTCAACCTTTATTAGAGATTCCTAGGCCCTTTATAATAATAATAAAATCCAGATTATCTGCTTTGAACTGGATTATTTGGCAGTGTAGACCCATATAATCCAGTTCAAAGCAGATAACGTGAATTATCTACTTTGATAATTTGGCTCATATGGCAGTGTAGAAGGAGCCCTAGAGAGGTGGTTCCCTGTTGCAATCTCAGTGTCCTCCAGTGTGGCTCTTATGATCAACATCCGGTGATCGTTAATTATAGAGTTGTATTGGAGGACCTAGAAATTGCTATAGATCACATTTTAATCAAATCCATGCATCATCCAATCTGTGAACGTCAAAGCCCAAATATGGGGGGCTGACTCTATATTATAAACTAGCTGGCCCCTGCTACGCCTTGCTGTGTGTGTGTTTTGTGTGTGTGTATATATGCATATATGTGTACAGTATATATTTGTGTATATGTGTATATATATATATGTGTGTGTTTATGTATATATGTGGTTTTGTGCATGTGTTGCAATACATATTTGGTGGGTTTTTTGGCTTTTAAAGTTTCTTCCACTGTGTTTTTATGAGTGATGGTCACTTGCACCGGGAATGTGGCGCAGCTGGCAGGGTGTCAGCTGCATAAGATCTCTACTGACCAGAAGGTCATGAGTTCGAGGCCTGCCCGGGTCAAGGTGGGCTCTCGACCTATTGTGTAGCCTGTTGTCGACCTTTGCAACCCGAAAGACAGTTGCATCTGTCAAGTAGGAAATTAAGGTACCACTTAGTGGGGAGGCTTAATTTAACTGATTTACAAGGCCATAAAAAGATCTCCAGGAAACACGCTGGGTAATGAAGGAGTGCAACAGCTCCCCCTGGTGGCCAGATGTTAAATTGCCTCTGTCTGTCTTGTGTATTTGTGTGTCTAAATGTAATGTGTACATTGTAATCCGCCCTGAGTCCCCTGCGGGGTGAGAAGCGTGGAATAGAAATAAAGTAAGTAAATAAATAAATAAATAGTTGGCCTGACAGGCGTATTGTGTCCAAATCTGGTGTCAATTCGTCCAGTGGTTTTTGAGTTTATTTATTTATTTATTATTTTGATTTGTATACCGTCCTTTCCAATTGGCTCAGGACGGTTTACAGTATATCGAACTACAACAAGATGCCTAAAAACAGTAAAACTATAAGACAAAATCCACATAAAAGCATAACACAGTAAAACTGTAGGACAATTTCACAATAATCCGCCAACCCAGGATAGTTATAGGCTGAATGCCTGCCGGAACAAAACAGTTAAACGCTTAAACATTACATTTTTATTTATATAGATTCCAATAACTTGTTCTAGGTATTTCCATTAGTTAGATCTTCAGTATGACTTCTAGTGTTTGAGATCCTTTGCTTTTCTTTCTGTCAATAAACAGGGTATTTTTTATTTCAAAGCAGCCTATTGCATGATGGCAAGATATTACAACAGGCATGGGCAAACTTGGGCCCTCCAGGTGTTTTAGACTTCAACTCCCACAATTCCTAACAGCCTACTGCCTATTGGGAATTGTGGGAATTGCAATCCCAAACACCTGGAGGAGCCAAGTTTGCTCATGCCTGCTTTAATCCCTATAATGTTACATTTAACCGGGCTTCAAAATGCTTCTGTGTTCATAGGAGCGACTTCCTCATGAGTTTATTTTTAGGATTGTAATTGTAGGCTCGGAGACAGTCCTATGTGGTCACCTTCCCCTCCCTGGTCTCTCACAGGAACTGGAACGATGCCATCAGCAAGTCTGCAACCACCTCTCTTTCTTTGCAACGGAGGAGAAACAACTGAGGTGAGGAGGAGGATTCCTGGGAGAAGGGGACGGGAGGGAGCTGTCTGGGTGTCCTTCCTTCTGGGCTCACATCCTGGGCAGGCCCGGATTAACACTTTTTTGCACCCTACTGAACTGAACTGAACTGACTTTATTATTTCTGAGTCGCCCTCCACGGTAGTGCTCCGGGCGACTTACACACAGCAATTCAACAATTAAAATGATAGAATAATTAAAATTAGATTAAAATATTCAGTGGTTAAATGCAAGGGACCAGGCTCGGTATTCAAGTTCCTGGTTCTGCATTAACCATGGGCTTTCCTAAATAGCCAGGTCTTCAAAGCGGTCAGGAACTGGGGCAGGTCGAGGGGCGGCTCTCTGGTCTGGTGGCATCGAGTTCCAAGAACAGGGGCCACAACGGAGAACGATCTCCGTCTCTCATGGCCTCCAGATGGGCCTCTTTCAAGCCCGGGACATAAAGGAGGTTCTTGTTTGCTGGCCGCGGTGTCCTTGAGTGGGCAGGCATCAGCAAGCGGTCTTTTAAGTATGTTGGGCCCTGGCCCGTAGGGGCTTTGAAAGCCAAAGTCAAGGTCTTATGTAAGGCTCTATACTCAACGGGCAGCCAGTGCAGGCGCTGCAGAGATGGTGTAATGTGGCATCTCATCGATGTTCTTGAGAGAAGCCTGGCGGCCGCGTTCTACACAATCTGGATCCTGCGGGTTATTGACCGGGGCAGACCCACATATAAGGCGTTACAGTAATCCAGCCTTGATGTAACCGTGGCATGGATTACTGTAGCTAGCGCATCCGTCGGGAGGTAGGGCGCCAGTTGTCTCGCTTGGCGCAGGTGGAAGAAGGCCCTTTTGCTTGTGGAGGCAATCTGGGCTTCCATCGACAATTTGGAGTCCAGGATAACACCAAGGCTCTTTACTGAAGGGGAATTACACCCCCCCCTCCCACACACACACCCTCAGACCACACTTGGCTGGCTTTCGCCATGGTGCCTCCGGAGCCGAAGAGAAAGGCGAGTAGGCACCATCCCGCCACCTCCAAGGTCCCCATTCCCACCGGATGGAAAGCTCCGCTGTGCTCTGAAGGTCTCCTCGGAAGTCGGGAGGCTTGGGGAGAGTGCAGCGGGTGCAAACTCGCTCCAAAGGCGCGCACGAGAGAGAGAGAGAGAGAGAGCGAGAGAGAGAGAGCGCGAGAGAGAGAGAGAGAGAGAGAGAGAGAGAGAGCACGCGAGACGGAGCAGAGACTTTGCTGGGAGAAGAAGCGAGGAGGGGCATTAGAAAGGGGAAAGTGGGGCGCGGACCAGTTTTTTTTTGGTCAGTGATCTAGGCCATGGCCCCATTGGCCTTATGGGTAATCCGGGCACAGCCTTATGGGTAATCCGGGCATGATCCTGGGCAACTCTAGCTGAGGATTTTGCTTTAGTTTGCTATTTATTTATTTATTTATTTATTATTTTAATTTATATACCACCCTTTCCAACAGGCTCAAGGTGGTTCACAACATACAAGCATAACATCAATAAAATAGCACTAAAACAATAAAAACACCAGAACACTAAAACAATATTTCTGTCGGCACACGACGGAGAATGGCTAAGAGTTAAATGCCTGCCGAATTTTTGAATTTTAAAAAGTGATCAAAGCCTATATATTTCTTTATATTGCGAATGGAAAAAAATTGAGCAAAAAGGCAAATCGATATATTATTATTTTATTGTTATTTACTGTATTTATACCCAGCCCTTCTTGACTAGAGACCATGAATCCCTCCCTATAAGGAGCATCTTAAAGAGCTGGGTATGTTTTGCCTGCAGGAGAGAAGGTTGAGAGGAGACATGAGGGCCATCTATGAATATGTGAAAGGACGTCATAAGGAAGGGGGAGTCTCTCATTTGGTATCAGCCATGGCTTGAGGTTCCGGGTTTTTGCCTGCCGCTTTTGGACTCTCGCTTGCTGAGGTGTTCCTGCGAGTATGTCTGTAGATATAAACAACTATTTCTTGATTTAAAACATTGGCATGCTGGCTGATATCCGAACAAAGGATGGGTCAAAGATGTCACTGCCTTGGTCCTTTCATTCTTGACCTCTACTTCCTAGTAGTTGTCAGGTGGTGCATTGCCAGCTAAACAGTATGATTTCTCCGGTGGTGTAGCGTGGAGACATCCTGTGATACAGTAAATAAATCAATATATGAGTAGCAAATGTTTGTTTTTTTCTCCAGGATCCCATCGACTTTGAGGACGTGGTGGTCAAATTCTCCCCAGAAGAGTGGGCTGTTCTGGATCCTGATCAGAGGGCCCTACATGCGCAGGTCATGGAGGAGACGCATGGGATTGTGGCCTCTCTTGGTAAGGCTCCCTCACCGATGGGGAATTTTGTTTCCAAATGTAATAATCACAGGCCCCTTCTATCCCAGGATATAATCCCAGGTTATCTGCTTTGAACTGGATTATATGTCAGACTCTGGAAGATACTGGAGTTAAAATCAAGCTCACAACAATAAAACACTGGAGACAAGTGGTTTATTCCTTCTTTCCACAATCCTAAAAAGACAGTTCTAAAGTTTTCCTGCTCAAACCTCCTGTATATATCAGTCCCAAACACTGTGGCCACAGTCCGCTAACTGCAGTTTCAATTTCTCTCACAAAACTGATGTATTAACTACACCAGTGTTTCCCAACCGCTGTTCCGTGACGGATCATCTGGTGTACCGCAAAAAACATTGCTCCCCCCCTTTCTCCCCCTCCTGCCGAACTCCTGCTGCTTGGGGGAGGAGGAGGAGGAGGAGGAGGAGGAAGGGCTGGGCGGTGGCAAAGAAAAAGAAGGGGCCGGCGCGCCACCTGCTTTGGCCGTTTCTTCAGCCAGCCTCCAATCGAGGGCGAGAGAAGGGTGACGTCGCTCGGGCCCCGCCCCCTTCCCCGCAGCAGAAGCTTGCTCGTGCCTGATTTATTTATTTATTTATTTATTTGACGGACTTTTAGGGCCACCACTCTCAAGGAGCTCGGGGCGGCTCGCAGCACAAGGTATACACAATAAAATCACATAAAACACCCGGACATCCAGGTATTAAAACACAATTTAAAATACAGTAGGCTGTACGGACATAGAATCGCACAGCACAACACAGTATGGTAGGCATAAATCCACAGGCGCAGTTAAGGCACTGATGGCAACTATAAGCCGAAGGCCTGTTGGGTTTCTTCTTTTCTTTTTTTGACTTGTGTGATAACAAATAATTATTTTTTGTTCTTCTTCTTCTCAGCAGATAACTGGAGGAAAAGAAATATCAGCGTCAAATGTGTAAAGTATATTGGGCACAAACGGGATCTTACCCGGCACCAGAAAGTCCAGACAGAAGAGGAAAATCCTAGCAGAGGAAAACCCTTCGAGTGCAATGCATGTGGGAAATGTTTTGCCCGAAATATGGCCCTTGTTCTTCACAAGAGGCTCCATGCTATGAAAAAACACTTTAGATGCAAAATCCCATGGAAAGGGTTTGATTACAAATTGCATCATCTAAGTCATCAAGAAATCTCCAATGGGAAAAAAACACATAATTGCCAAGAGTGTGGAAAAAACTTTGCTTACCCTTCAATATTAATGATCCACGAGAGAGTCCACAGAGGAGGGAAACAATACAGGTGCGAGAAGTGTGGTATCTGTTTTGCTCACAGCTCTTCCCTGGAGTGCCACAAGAGAGTTCCCACGGGAGAGAAACCCTTCCAATGCCAGGAGTGTGGGAAGTGTTTCTCCCACAGTTCCCACTTCCTCAGGCACAAGAGGCTTCACACGGGAGAGAAACCATACAAATGCCAAGATTGTGGCAAAGGTTTTTCTCAGAAATCACACCTTCAAGGCCATCAGAAAATCCACACAGGAGAAAAAGCATACAAATGCCAGGAGTGTGGGAAATGTTTTGCTTGCAATGCGTATCTTGTGATTCACCAACGGCTCCACACAGGAGAGAAACCATACAAATGCCCAGAATGTGGGAAATGTTTTGCTCGGAGATCGTACCTTTGGAATCACAAGAAGCTCCACACAGAGGGAAAATCACATAAGTGCCAGGGGTGTGAGAAATGTTTTTTGAAAGATGCATCGCTTGAAAGCCACTGGCGAATCCACGAAGCAGAAAGTCCGAAAGATGGGGAAGGTTTTGCTCAGAAAGCACATCTTCTACATAACTGGAGAGTCAACACAGAAGAGAAACCGTACATATGCCAGGAATGTGGGAAATGTTTCGATCAGGAAGAACACCTTCTCGATCACCGAAATATCCACACTGGAGAGAAACCATACAAATGCCAGGAATGTGGGAAATGTTTTGCTCAGCTTTCATCTCTCGGGCACCATATGAGAGTACACACAGGGGAGACACAATATAAATGCCAGGAATGTGGGAAATGTTTTCCCTGCACTTCCCACTATTTGAGGCACGCACGGCTTCACACGGGAGAGAAACCCTACAAATGCCAGGACTGTGGGAAATGTTTTGCTCAGAAGGCACACCTTCTAGGCCACCGGATTATCCACACAGGAGAGAAGCCATACAAATGCCCAGAGTGCAGGAAATGTTTTTCTAGACACTCTGGCCTCATGAGTCACCAGAGAGTCCACACGGGAGAGAAACCCTACAGATGCCCAGAATGTGGGAAATGTTTTGCTCGGAGATCGTACCTTTGGAATCACAAGAAACTCCATACAGGAGAGAAACCGTACAAATGCCAGGAATGTGGGAAATGCTTTTCTCAGAACGCACACCTCCTTGGCCACTGGAGAATCCACACAGGGGAAAGACCATTTAAATGCCAGGAGTGTGGAGAAGGTTTTGCTCAGATTTCATCCCTTGCACACCACAAGAGACTCCACACAGGAGAGAAGCCGTACCAATGCCAGGAGTGCGGGAAATGTTTTGCTCACAGTTCACACTTCCTCAGGCACAAGAGGCTTCACACAGGAGAGAAACCATACAAATGTGAGGACTGTGGGAAATCTTTTGCTCAGAATGCACACCTTCTAGGCCACCAGAGAATCCATACCGGAGAGAAACCATACAAATGCGAGGAGTGTGGGAAATGTTTTGCTTGCAGTTCCTATCTTGTGACCCACCAGAGACTTCACACAGGAGAGAAACCCTACAGATGCCCAGAATGTGGGAAAAGTTTTGCTCGGAGATCATACCTTTGGAATCACAAAAAACTCCACACAGGAGAAAAACCATACAAGTGTGAAGAGTGTGGGAAATGTTTTGTTCAGAGACAACACCTAGTAAGCCACCAGAGAATCCACACCAGAGAGAAATCCTAGAAATACCAGGAGTGTAGAAAATATTTTACTCTTCCTGAGATACAAAAGACTTCACACCAAAGTTGGTGTTGTTTATTCGTTCAGTTGCTTCCAACCCTTCGTAACTTCATGGACCAGCCCACACCAGAGCTCCCTGTCGGCCGTGTCCACCCCCAGCAACTTTAGAGTCATGCCAGTCACTTCAAGGATGCAAGAAAAAAGGGCAGCACGAGGTGCTAGTATATAAATATAATCTGAAATATCAGATGAATCAAAATGAAACAATCACTCCATATATATCATGATATCAACACAAATTTGTGAAAAAAATAGCTGGCGCTATTAATCCACTGGACGCTTCCCATGTGATTATCTATGGACCTTATGATGGACTATTATTGAATGGACTCTACTAAGACTTTGCTTATTTGATTGAAATTTCCATTGCTTTTGGAAGCGTCCCGGGCCAGCGTCCCTGTGAGTGCGGACATTGGCTTTATATATTCCTAGAGATTATCTACTAGTACTTACTTCTTATTGTTTATGATTGCTGCGTCAGCTATTATTTCACAAATCTGTGTTGATATCATGATATATATGGAGTCATTGTTTCATTTTGATTCATCTGATATTTCAGTTTATATTTATATAGTAGCACCTCGTGCTGCCCTTTTTTTTCTTGCATTTTGAGTGTGTGGTACAGCCACCTCCTCTTTGTGTACTAGTCACTTCAAGGATACCATCCATCCATCTTGCCCTTGGTCGGCCCCTCTTCTTTTTTCCTTCAATTTTCCCCAGCATCATTGTCTTCTCTAAGCTTTCTTGTCTTCTGATGATGTGGCCAAAGTACTGCATCTTTGCCTCTAATATCCTTCCCTCCAATGGGCAGTCAGGCTTTATTTCCCAAAGTATGGACTAGTTGGATCTTCTCATGGTCCAAGACACTCTCAGTTTTCCTCCAGCACCAGAGTTCAAAAGTGTCTACCTTCCTTCGCTCAGACTTCCTTAGGCTCCAGCTCTCACATCCATAGGTTACTACGGGGAATACCATTGCTTTGACTCTATGGATCTTCGTCGCCAGTGTGATGTCTCTTCTCTTCACTATTTTATCAAGATTGATCATTGGTCTCCTCCCAAGAAGTAAGCATCTTCTGATTTCCTGGCTGCAGTCTGCGTCTGCAGTAAGCTGGTGCTGAGATTGGATGGCAGGCTGGACACTGTACCCGATTGTTTCCATCAGTGCCTTGAAGCCGTGACTGGATGGCTGCGCACCAGCCGGTTGAAGGTGAATCCATCGAAGACGGAGATCCTATGGCTGTCATCCTGCTATGGGTGAGTGCCGGTTGCCTACCCTGGATGGCGAGCGGTTAAGCCCGTCGTTTTTGGTAAAAAGCCTGGGGGTTCAATTAGACCCACTGCTATCGATGGAGACTCAGATCTCCACAGTTAGCAGGACAGCATTTTTCCATCTTCGACAGGCTAGGTGACTGGCTCCTTACCTATCCAGGAATGACCTAGTTACGGTGATCCAGGCGACGGTCATCTCGAGGTTAGACTACTGTAACAACCTCTACATTGGCCTTCCCTTGTCAACAACCCAGAAACTCAAGCTGGTGCAAAATGCTGCCGCTTGATTGCTGGTGGGAGCACCTGCGAGAGAGCACATCACACCAATCCTACAGCAATTGCACTGGCTGCCAATAGAGTACCAGATTGTTTTCAAGGTGCTGGTTTTGTCCTTTAAGGCCTTGCATGGTCTAAGGCCAGTGTACCTGAGCCTCACTCCATACGTTCCCCCGAGATCTCTGCGCTCTGAAGAACAAAACCTTCTGATGATTCCATCAGTTCGTTCCTGTCGCCTCTCAGTGACAAGACAACAAGCCTTCTCCGTGGTGGCACCGACGCTATGGAATGCGTTACCAGACAATGTTTGGGCTATCATGGAGTTAGCCCCCTTCCGGAGGGCCTTCAAGACGACCCTTTTTAAGCAGGCCTCCAATCTAAGTTCCCCCGGACAACTCTGCCCATGTCCTTGTGTTTTATATAACAAAGTATTTTATCTGTATTTTAATCTGTTGTTTTATGTAAAGCGCCCCGAGCCTGCAGGGAGGAGCGGTATATAAAAATGAACAATAAATAAATAAATAATAAATAATCTGCACCTTGCAGTAATCACACCAAAGAGAAACCAGTAAAATGCCAGGAGCATGAGAAGTGTTTTGCTCAGAATAGGCACTTTCTGGGTTACTGGATTATTCATACAGGAGAAGAACCTATGAAATACCAGGGATGATGTAAATGCTTTGCTCGCCATCGAAGAAACCCTACAAATTGTTGCCATCGAAGAAACCCTACAAATGCCAGTAGTGTGTGGATGGTTTTGCGCAGTGCCATCACTTCTGCATCTGAGCAAAACCTTAAGACTGAGCAAAGGAGAGAAACCATACCAATGACAGGAGCGTGGGGATTGTTGTAAAACTTCAGACTTTGTGAGACACACGAAACTTAATATGTGAAAGGGGGACCATACAAATGGCAGGAGTTTGGGAAATGTTGCTGAGAACAGAAACATTGTTTTTAGAGACTTCACAGAAGACAGAAACCCCATAAATGCAAGGAGTGGGAAACATGTTCAGACTATCTTGGATTGTCTTGTAGAAAGCGTGGGATGAGTCCTTCCTGAATTTTCATTCGTGAAAAAAAGCCAAAATCTCTTGTGTACCACAAGAAAATCCGCACGAGGGAAACCATTGCAATGTTAGAAACAGTGGAAATGCTTTGCTTTTAGTTCTTACCTTGTAAATCCCAAGAGAGAACACTTAAAAAAAAAACGCCTGTTACAAGCCACTTGTATGGGGTTAACTTCCAGATTAAAGTTTTGGAATTATTAAAGAATATGGACAGAAATAAAACCCAAGGGGTAACTAACCCTACGCGTTACTAGTCTTGTGCATTTGTATAGAATCGCTATCCGTTTCAGTTTGTTTCATTCGTATGGCCCCATTCTCATTTTTGAGCGTTGCTTCTGAAAATGGGGGCCTTTCCAAATGAGCTGGCAGCCTTCCCAGGCTCCCCTTCCCCTCAGTTTTAGGACGAGAGGAGTGAAAATCACCGCACTTGGAAGGCACATTGACCACTCTTAGTTCACCAAGTTTTCTAATATTTGGGTTATCCCCTGATTTTAGGATTTTTTTCTTTCTATAAATAAAATCTCCTTAAAAACATTCCCTCTTTCTCTTCCTCTCAATCTGCAGAGGAACCCTGAGCTTAAAGGCAGAACTTAAGATACTACTGATTCTGAGAGGTTTTCCCACTGACTAAACAGAGGAGTGTAAGGAATTTAACGTGTGAGGCAATGTATTTCAAACTGTTGTGTTCTTATGCTGCCACCTAGTCCCCTAAGGCAGTGATTTTCAACCAGTGTGCCGGGGAACACTAGTGTGCTGTGAGAGATCATCAGGTGTGCCGTGGGAAATTATTTTCGAACTTCATTCATATATAAACTATAAGGCGCATCTGTCCCTTTAAGAAATGGAACCATAGCACTCTCGTGTCACCTAAGGAGTGCTATGGTCACGCCATCTTGGATTCGCTCAGATGTGGCTAAGTAAACAAAGTTAGAGTTAGTGCTGCAGCTGCGTGTCAAGTAACAGTGGCAATTTGGGATCACAGCAAGACAAGCGAGTGACAGTGATGGAGAAGTTTTTGAGAAGGGAAAATTCAAATGCCGAACAGGGCCCTGGACAAAATTATGACACAGATGAAGGCCCTAATATGAGTGGTGGACAAAAGAAAAGATGGTGAGCTCGAGGCAATACAGCAAGAGCTTCGTGTGTGTCTTTCTACCATTCCTGCCAGGATATCTATTTTGTGTTCATTGAAACAGGCCCAGGTTTCACACTAAGTGAGTGTATAAATACATTTAAAAACATATTAACTATATGTATTACTGTGTTAGAGTGTCATTTTGGTTGGTGGTGTGCCCCAGGATTTTGTAAATGTAAAAAATGTGCCGCAGCTCAAAAGTTGAAAATCACTGCCCTAAGGACTATTTTCAAAACAGAGGTGCTTGTATTTCAAAGAACAGTAACAGAGTTTATTTGATAACGATGTTGCAATGATACTTTCAGAGGCACACATGCTTGGTTGGTTACAAATATAGATGTCCACTTCCTTATAAGATGTTACAAGAATATGCAGCAGTATTTAGACTTTTCAACTTGTTCCTGACCCTTAGGTCTTATAACTGTCAGTTACTTCTTGTAGTCAGTTCCACTAGTTCCTCAACTAGTTTACACCAGGCCCTTACTGCCTTTCCAGCCTTCAGGCTTTCCAGATTGGCTAATCCAGATCAATCTCAGAACTGCTTCTCCTTCACAGTTCTAAAAACCCTGACTACTCCTCACTGACGTTTCCAAACCTCTCTCTCTAACTGCCAAAACCCAACTGTTCTCTGCAACTGCCAATTCCCAACTGTCAAATTTTCAAACTTCTCGGCTGCAGTCATATAGCTCCTCCCACTGGTTACCATGGTTACTCACCAGCAAGTTCTATTCTAAGAGAAAGTGAGCCTTATAAATGGTAGCACAGTTTTCCCATCATGGTCAGCTGTGAATCGCACATGTGGTTTTACCTCTGCGCTCGCGCAGGCAGCTCAGAAGTCTCGAGATCAAATTTGACAGTTGGCCCCGCCCACTCTCCCCATAGGTATAAATAGCCCTCCTGAGGGGCCAACTGCCAGTTCTCTAAATCCGCCGCATAGGCAGCTAGGAACAGAGAGTTTACTAGAGCTACTCAAGTCATTTTAGAAGACCTAATTTTAATTAAATGGCAACCTCAGCCTTTAAGAAGTGTGTGCCATGGCCGAATAAAATACCGGACAATGACGCACACGACAAATGCCTAAACTGCTTAGGAGAATCTCATTTCTCACAAGACTGCGGAATATGCCAGCTTTTCAGGGACAGCTAATCACCTCTCCACAAAGGAGGTAGGTGTGAATGTTTCAGTTGGCCCCTTGATTACCATTTGGTGATCTGATGATTAGCAGTATTAAAAGAAACTCTAAAATTATTATAACAGTAAATAAAGAAGAAAACACGGAGAACTCCAGACAAGAAACAATCAGGAACAGCTAATCATCTTTCAACAAAGGATTCCCCCAGGCAGTAACAAGCCACACCTAAAAACTGTCAGGCCATCAAATGCTAATCAAAGTGGCCAATTTAAACATTCACACCTAGCTCCCTATTTTCCTAGTTTCCAAGAGATCTCACAACCTCTGAGGATGCCTGTCATAGATGCAGGTGAAACGTCAGGAGAGAATGCTTCTAGAACATAGCCATATAGCCCAAAAAACCTACAACAACCCGGGTTTAAAATTGCTTATAGAGAGCAAGATATTACAGCTTCCTCTATTTCAGTGTTTCTCAATCTGGGGGTCGGGACCCCTGGAGGGGTCACGAGGGGGTGTCATAGCGGTCGCCAAAGATCATCACAAAACACAGCATTTTCTGACAATCATGGGGTGTGTGTGTGGGAAGTTTGGCCCAATTCTATCTTTGGTGGAGTACAAAAGGTTCTTTGATTGTAGGTGAACTATAAATCCCAGCAACTACAACTCCCAAATGTCAAGTCTATTTTCCCCAAACTCCACCAGTGTTCACATTTGGGCATATTGATATTCATGCCAAGTTTAGTCCAGAGCCATCATTGTTTTGAGCTGACAGTGCTCTCGGGATGTAGGTGAACTACAACTCCAAAACTTACGGTCAATGCCCACCAAACCCTTCCAGTATTTTCTGTTGGTCATGGGAATTCTGTGTCCCAAGTTTGGTTCAATACCTCCATTGGTGGGGTTCAGAATGCTCTTTGTAGGTGAACTATAAATCCCAGCAACTACAACTCCCAAATGACAATCTCTCCCTCCAATCCCACCAGTATTCAAATGTGGGCATATTGGGTATATGTGCCAAATTTGGTCCAGTGAATGAAAATACATCCTGCATATCCGATATACAGTATTTACATTACGCTTCATAACAATAGCAAAATCACAGTTGTGAAGTAGCATTGAAATAATTATATGATTGGGGGTCACTACAACATGAGGAACTGTATTAAGGGGTCACGGCATTAGGAAGGTTGAGAACCACTGCTCTATTTGATCCAGAGATGAAACCCGGCTGTGCAAAAGGTGGAAGATTTAAACAGTCTGATATATCTGTGGAATGTCGCACTGTGGCGCAGCTAGCTGGGTGTCAGCTGCATTAAGCTCACTACTGACCGAAGGTAATGAGTTTGAAGCCAGCCTGGGTCGGAGTGAGCTCCGGACCAAAATTGTGTAGCTTGTTGTCGACCTTTGCAACCAGAAAGACAGTTGCATCTGTCAAGTAGGAAATTTAAGTACCACCTTTGTGTGAGGAGGCCAACTTAACACATTTACGAGGCTATTAAAACCCTCCAGCAAAAAGCATGCGGGGAATGCGGAAAGTACTTCATCAGTGTTGCAGATGGATGGTGAAGCGACAGCTCCCCTGGTGGCCAGAATAAAGTTAAATTGCCTCTGACTGTCTGTCTATATGTGTTGTGTGTCTATGGCATTGAACGTTTGCCGTGTGTGTACATTGTAATCTGCCCTGAGTCCCCTTCGGGGTGAGAAGGGCGGAATATAAATACTGTAAATAGTAATAATAATAATATCCAGAGTCCACCTACGACTCCTTGAACGCTTTCATTAGCGCTGTCTTTGCACAATCCTAAACATACACTGGACTGACTATGTGACGAAAGTTGCTGTCCTTGAGCAAGCAGGGATCACCAGCGTTGAGGCCATGCTATTGGGAACTCAGCTGCGCTGGGCAGGGCACGTCTCTAGGATGGGGGACCACCGCCTCCCAAAGATACTACTCTACGGTGAACTTGCCATGGGTCAGCGCAAGAGAGGCACCCCCCAAAAGAGATATAAGGACTCCCTGAAACAACATCTCAGACTCGGCCAGACTGATCACCAACAATGGTCCACCCTGGCCTCACATCGGGAGGCATGGAGACGCACTATCCACAATGCTGCGGCCTCTCTCGAGAAGACACGCTGAACGGGTCTCGAAGAGAAACGACAACGCAGAAAGAACCGCAACTTGGAAACAACATCACCCAAGGAGACTTTCTGCTGTGCTTTCTGCAACCTGACTTGCCTATCTCAGATTGGCCTTTTTAGTCATCCACGCGCTTGTAGAAAGCGTGGGATGAGTCTTTCCTAAGAATCTTCGTTCGCGAAGTAATGCCGAGAGAGTCCAGGGTGGGAGAAAGAACTCTTTATCTGTTGGAGCTAGGTGTGAATGTTTCAATTAGCCACCTTGATTAGCACTTGACGGCTGTGAAAATGAACAAAATTTGCCTACCCGTATTTTTTAAAATTCTTAAAATTATAACAACAAATAAGGAACAACATTCAAACGCAGGGGAACTCCGGACAAGAAACAATCGGGGACAGCTTATCACCTCTCAACAAAGGATTCCCCTAGGCAGCAACAAGCCTCACCTTAAAACTGTCAGGCCATCAAATGCTAATCAAGGTGGCCAATTGAAACATTCACACTTAACCTCCAACAGACAAGAGTTCTGGACCTTCTGGAAAACTATTTTCCTAGTTTCTAACAGACTTCACAACCTCTGAGCATGCCTGCCACAGATGTAGGCGAAACGTCAGGAGAGAATGCTCCTAGAACATGGCCATGTAGACCGGAAAACCTCCTACAACAACCCAGTGATTCCGGCCATGAAAGCCTTCGACTATGCACTGCACCTTTAAGAGAACGCTCTGTCACTCAACTACGTCACCAGGAGGCGGAGCTGACTGGTTTATTTCCGCCAAGAGCTTGGCATGGCTTCAGTCAGGTGACAGAGAGCGGAAGCCGTTCAGCGAAGGGGCTCGGGTAGATAGCCGCTGGAGGGTTTAAAAAGGTGGCGATACATTAAAAAGGGTCCGTTGGAAACACTCCCCCCCAAAACAACCCAAGAAGGGATGAAAAATCCAAAGGAAGGACCTTGAAGCAAAGAAGGCCCAACAGACATAAGAAGCCTGGCTTTCCCTTCCTCTCTCCTCGCAGCGTGTCTTCTCCTTCTGGGGCAGCCTCCCTCTCCTCCTGGTGAGTCCTGCCTCGTTCCCAGGCCTTCTCCCAATAGGACTGAGAAACCAACCATAGAATCCTAAAGTTGGGAGAGACCTGGTGGGCCACCCAGCCCAACCCCATTCTGCCAAGAAGCAGGAAAATCGCATTCAAAGCACCCCTGATAGATGGCCATCCACCCTCTGCTTAAAAGCCTCCAAAGAAGGAGCCTCCAACACACTCAGGGGCAGAGAGTTCCACTGCTGAACACAGGCCCAGATTAGCCTCTTTGGCTGCCCGTGGCCAAGACACCCCGCACGGCCCCCCCCCCAGACTGCTGCGCATGTGCGGCAGCAACCCCGGCCGTGCGGCTTCCGTCGCCGCCTCCTCGTGCCCTCCTTCCGTTCGCGGGAGGAGGAGGCAGCCGGTGCCGTGCGGCTTCTGTCGCCTCCTCCTCCCGCGAACGGAAGGAGGGCCCGAGGAGGTGGACGGAAGCCGCGCGGCACCGGCCCCGCGGCTTCCGTCCACCTCGCGCCTTCCTTTCGGTCGCGGGAGGAGCTGGACGGAATGGAAGCAGCGCGGCACTGCTCGTGGGGCTTCCGTCCGCCGCCTCCTCCACCTCCCGCGACCAAAGGAGGGCGCAAAGAGGAGGGGCGGGACTTCCCTTCCTCCTCCTCGCGCCTTCCTTTCGGTCGCGGGAGGAGGAGGGCGCGGACGAAAGCCCCACGAGCAGTGCCGCGCTGCTTCCATCCACCACCACCTCCTCCGCAACCGAAAGGAAGGCGCGAGGAGGAGGAAGGGAAGTCCAACCCTCCTGCGCCGCATGGGCTGCCCCTTGCAAAAGAAGGGCGGCCAGGAGGAGGAGGAAGGAAGCCCGCTAGCAGGCATGCGTGCGCATGCATGCATGCCCGTCAGTGGGGTGGGGCTTCCCTTCCTCCTCCTCCTCCTGGCCGCTTCCTTCCTTTGCAAGGGGGTGGCCCAGGCGAGGGGAGGGCGCCATTCCCTCCTCCCCGCCCCGTCGCAGCGCTCTGCCCTCGCCCTCTCCCGAGGTATGATGATTCTCTCGGGAGAGGGCAGGGGGAAAGCACTGCGAGGGGGCAGTTGGGTTTTTTTTGTTTTTTAAAAAAATATTTTCGGGGGACCGAATCTGCAGCCCCCCAAAACCTGCTGCCCAAGGCCATGGCTTAGGCTGGCCTTATGGGTAATCCGGGCCTGGCTGAACAGCTCTCCCAGTCAGGAAGTCCTTCCTCATGTCCAGGTGGACTCTCCTTTCTTGTAGTTTGAAGCCATTGTTCCATTGCGTCCCAGTCTCCAGGGCGGCAGAAAGGAAGCTTGCTCCCTCCTCCCTAGGACTTGCCCTATGTCACAGTGATTTTCAACCTTTTTTGAGCCGCAGCACATTTTTTACATTTACAAAATCCTGGGGCACACCACCAACCAAAATGACACGCTAACTGTCATTTTACTAACTGTCACCCTCCCCCCTCATGACGCCGCTGCTTCCACCAAACTCCCCGGGAGGCCCACGTGCAGGAGGGTACGTGGGCCCGTCAGCTGTGCTGAGTAGCCGAAGCGCACGCGGGCTCGGCTGAGCAGGACGAATAGGAATTGAGCACACGGGGTGGCTCCGAGCCTCGGAACAAACTGTGGCAGAGGCTCGCAGCCGTCGCCACCCCCAGCTCTCCTTCCCGAAGGGGTTCAGCCCCCCCAGGAGTGCCCCCGCATCCCTTCGGCTTCCCCGCTGTCGCCTTGGGGCCAGATCAGGAAGGAACCAAGCTGGGCTGTGGAGCTGCGCATCCCGGGCTCTGCTCTGCTCTGCAGTGAACCCGGAGCCCAGCCAGGAGAGGCCAGGAGATGAGGGGTTGCTCCCCTTCCCCAGCGCGGAGGGGCTAGAGGACAGAAAGCCTTGCCTTGAGCCTCCGGGAGCGGGGTTGGACGGGGGCAGCTCCCACGGACTCCTCCCTCTCCTCCTCCTTGCTGCTCATTTGCTTGCTTTTCCTTCATAGAGATTTGATTGTTTGCCGATAATCCCTAATGATTTATCTTTGGATATTTTTTCAGGAAATGTTCCCAATAGAAGGTGGAAAAGCATCTTGGATCCAATTTACTTCTTTGTCAAGCAGTCGTTCAAAGATGGAGAGACCCAGCTCACCTGGAACTGAAGCAGGTGGGGTCCATGAGAGCATTGGGGCATCCTGGGGAAAAGCTACACATAAGTTCCTGAGTGTGGACCTTTCTAGCTCAGACATACAGCGCCAGCGCTTCAGGCAGTCCTCCTACCGAGAGGGCGAGGGGCCCAGAGAGGTTTGCAGCCGCCTCCACGACCTCTGCCGCCAGTGGCTGAAGCCAGAGCAACACACCAAGGCGGAGATGCTGGACCTGGTGATCCTGGAGCAGTTCCTGAGCATCCTGCCCCCAGAGATGGGGAGCTGGGTGCGAGAGTGTGGGGCAGAGACCTCTTCCCAGGCGGTGGCCCTGGCGGAAGGCTTCCTCCTGAGTCGGGCAGAGGACGAGAAGCAGGGACAGGTGAGAGCATTTCCTCTTGGGTTCACTCACCTTGGGATTGATGAATAGATTAAAGGTACATCCTGCCTTCCTTCCAAGATGGGACCCATGTGAGGGAGAAGCCGGACTCTGCTCCCTCGGCCTCTTTTCCCACCTGCTCTGCCCCTCCTGCTCTCACCTGCTCTCCACTGTAGGCTCGGTTGCTGCACTAGTCCAATTTGTTGACCCCATATATCACATTGAAAATGATGGGAGGGGAAGTTTGGTCAAAAACTCTTTTCTAATCTTTCTTCATACAATGGGTTAAAAACTTGTGCCAGCAGGACAGGTGGACCGAAAGGTTGGCAGTTTGAATCCAGGGAGCGGGGTAGGCTCCCATCTGTCAAGTTGTAGCTTTTCGTGTGGGGACATAAGAGAAGCCCCGCACAGGATGGTAAAACATCAATCATCTGGGCTTCCCCTGGGCAATGTCCTTGCAGATGGCCAATTCTCTCACACCAAAAGCGACTTGCAGTTTCTCAAGTCGCTCCTGACATGAAAAAAACCCACTTTCTCCACAATTCTGATATACTTCTGTGCTTTTCTAGGCCAAGAATAACTGCATTGAAGTGCACCCTGATGTCCCTGAATCAGAGAAACCTCCACCAGGCACCACCCGGAGCCTCCAGCAGAAGGAGCTCAAGCAGGAAGGAGACGGGGCTGCGGCCTTGGAGGGTAAGAAGGAACCCTTTGGGTGTTTTGGTGTTTTATGCCAGTGTAAATTCCCCTTCAGGGGATTGTAACAAATGCAAAATCCGTTTTAGCTAAAGAAGGCATACATGTAGGATCATTTGGCCTTGAGATGACTATATTTATTTATTATTATTTAAAACATTTATATTCCGCCCTTCTCACTCCAAAGGGGACTCAGAGCGGAGCATAGCATAACTGAAACAAGACAGTAGAAGGGTACCAAATAAATACTATATCAAATTTCTTATCCAAAAAGGTTATTATTGTTATTCTTATACAAGTATTACACTCACGGTTCAGTGTCCCATATTAATCATAGACCCGTGTACATTCAGTCTATACGTGCCCAAGTAGTAATGTCTTATTCAGCGTGGGCGGAAGGCAACAAACAGCCAGTTGATTTTGAGATATAGCCCGGTGATCCTTTAGATTCCCAACATAAATTGTAATCCAACTTGATAAGAAATCCAAATCAAAAGGGAGGAAGGAGGTTCCTTCAAGCGGGCAGATGGTGCTTATCCCGGTTTATTCAGAGGGAGCTTAAAATACTCCTTATCGATGCTTTACGGCACCTCTGCTGCAATCCTCCTGAGAGGGAGGCTGATGCCACATTACTCCACAAAGGGAGGCTGCCGACGGCTTAAAGCGCTTCCCGGAGCTGGCTTTTCCGTGCCGTTTCGTCTCTTCCGAAACTTCCTCAGAGTCGTTGTATGACGTATTGGCGATCTCATTCATGTGCAATCTTTAAAATACCATTTATACAATTAACCATTAACATATATCATGAACCCAAACATAAATGGTGAAAATTCAGTAATGTAGCGCAGCATATTTACCATAACATCAAGCACTGAGGTTCGCCATATCAATCCTGGTGGAAATGTTGAGCAAACACTCAAAAGGTAAGGAATGTATAGGTGTCATTAATTAGGTCTCATTACTTATTAAGTAATGAATTGAGGCTGAGTGGATCATTTAAGCCTCCTTTCCCCTCAGAACCAAGTTGAATTATCCAGGTGGTTTCTCTTTGCCTTAGAAGTTTCAGAAAATCAGTGTGTGGTTTACTTATAGGGTTAACTTATAGTAAACTGTTTCAGAAGAGACGAAACTGAGCTGGAAGACAAACAGACAACAAAGAATAACTTTAGTCAGTTGAACTACCAAGCCCAACTTACTCACAGCACTGGTTGAGATAAAATGGCCTAAACTCCAGAACGTTACATATTCCTGGGCTGGAGAATGCTCCTGTGTTCATAGGGTCATTTCCTCATAGGTTTCTTTTTTAGGACTGTAATTGTTACCTCTGATACATCTTTATGTGATCAGATTTCCACCCCTTCTCTCTCTCTCTCTCTCTCTCTCTCTCTCTCTCTCTCTCTCTCCCAGGGGCTGGGATGATGTTGTTGCCGAATCCTCAGTCGTTTCTTCCCCTTTATGATGGAGTGGAACTGAACCAGGTAAGCAGAAGGATTCCCGGGACTTGAGCTGCCTGGCGGTCATTTGTTATTGACTAAATCAGGGCTGTCCAACTTTTTCGAGCCCAAGGGCTGGAATGCAGGTGACGGATCACCTTGGGGGCCGTAGCGGAGGGCGTGGCCTCTCACAGGGGGCGGAGCCGCTCCCGCCCTGGCACGCATGCCCAGTGTCCTGTGCGGCCCACCCCTTTTCAGCGGGGTGACGTCAGGCGCCACGCCTGACGTCACCCAGCCCCGCCGAAAGGGGCGGGTCGCGCAAGATACCAGGCTTGCGCGCCAGGATGGGATCGGCGAGCCACCCTCCGCCGTGACCCTGGCTCTTGCAGCGGCCGCGCCTGAAGGAAGGTAAGCTCCCGGTTTTACCTTCCTTCAGGCGCAGCCGCTGCAAGAGCTAGGGAGACGGTGGAGGGCTTACCTTCCTTCAGTGCGGCCGCTGCAAGAGCTAGGGTCACGGCGGAGGGGGGCTCGCCGATCCCCCGGCCCGCCTCCCGCCCTGGCGCGCATGCCCGGTATCTTGCGCGACCCGCCTCTTTTTGGCGCCTGACATCACCCTGCCGAAAAGGGGCGGGTCACGCAAGATGCCGGGCTTGTGCGCCAGGACGGGATCGGCGAGCCGCCTTCCGCCGTGTCCCTGGCCCTTGCAGTGGCCGTGCCTGAAGGAAGGTAAGCTCCGGGCTTACCTTCCTTCTGGCGCAGCCGCTGCAAGAGTTAGGGAGAGGGCGGCTCGCTGATCCCGCCCTGGCGCGCAAGCCCGCGAGCGGCCCTGCGTGAGCGAGGAACAGGCGGGGGGAAGTCCCGCCCCTAGGGCATCGGACGTGACTTCCCTCCGCCTCCTCCTCACTCGCGTCGGCTCCGCCCCTCCTCGTGCCGCCCCCCGCGAGATCGAAATTTTTGGAAATTTTTTGAATTTTTTTTTTTAAAAAAACCCTGATGTCTTGCAGGGGGTTAGGGGGCCATAGGGAAGGGGCTCGGGGGCTGTGTACGGCCCCCGGGCCGCCAGTTGGACAGTCCTGGACTAAATCATCAAACATCTCTTGAAAGAGACAAAATTGAAAGGGAGTTTCTTAAAAGTGAGATACTGAAGGCATAATTGCAAACAGTGCCAACAAGGAGGGGAAAAACAAATAAGAGTAGTCTAAAGAAACCAGAATGGCCAAAGAATGTTCTAGTGAGCTAAGATTTGAAAGGGACATGTACAAGAAATGAAAAAGGGGGAAAATCACCAAAGAATTCAAAGGACTAACCAGCATAAGTAGGGACAAGGTTTGAGAAGCTAAAACAGAAAATGAGCTCAGGCTTGCCAGAGAGATTGAAAACAATAAAAATAAGTTATTTTGTTGTGTCAGTAAAACATTGGTTCCCAACCTGTGGGTCTCCAGATGTATTGGCCTTCAACTCCCAGAAATCTTAACAGCTGGTAAATTGGCTGGGATTTCTGGGAGTTGTAGGCCAAATCACCTGGGGACCCACAGGTTGAGAACCACTACAGAAGAAGAAGAAACCAGCAAACAGTAGGGTCTCTGCCTGGAGAAGGTGGTGTAATGCTAACAGGGGATACACACCTGGGATACTGTGTCCAATTCTGGGCACCACAATCGAAGAGAGATATAGACAAGCTGGAATATGTCTGGAGGAGGGCGACTAAAATGATCAAGGGTCTGGCTTTTAAGAGTCTGTCGGGGGTGTTTTGAATGTGATTTTCCTGCTTCTTGGCAGAATGGGGGTTGGACTGGATGGCCCACAAGGTCTCTTCCAACTCTATGATTCTATTATATGATTCTATCCTGCATGGTAAAATGAGGTTGAACTCGATGACTTGTGTAGTTTCTTCCAACTCTATGATCCTATGTGTCAATTAATGAATGATTCTAACTGTGACCAACCAGATGACACTAACACTACAAAGCTTGCCATTATGGCATAGGGTTTGTAGTTTTTCTATTCTAACAGCCAACAGGAATGTAAATCTATTGTTGAAAGATTATTTTAGGGGGTTTTTTTTTCTTGGTAGCCCTTATGTGAGAAGGCAATATTTTCTTTTTCCACCAGGGCCCAATCGCCTTTGAGGACGTGGCTGTGCATTTCTCCCTGGAGGAGTGGGCTCTCCTGAATCCTGGTCAGAAAGCCTTGCACGTGCAGATCATGGAGGAGATTCATGGGATGGTGGACTCTCTTGGTAAGGCTCCCTCATTGATGCGGATTTCTATTTATTTATTTACAGTATTTATATTCCACCCTTCTCACCCGGCAGGGGACTCTGGGCAGATTACAATGCACATATACATGGCAAACACTCAATGCCAGTTAGACAAATAACATATATAAACAGACACAGAGGCAATTCAACATTCCAGCTGTGTCCAAGCTTTTCCGGCTTCATGAGGCCCTTCTACACCTACTGGATTCCAGCCTATTCTGGCCACAAGGGGAGCTGCTGCTTCACTGTCCATTGTGAGCCCTTTGATGGAGTACTTCCTCATTCTTCAGCACTCTGCTGGAACGTTTTATGGCGTCGTAAATTAGTTAAATCGACCTCCCTGCATAAAGCGGTGCCTACATTTCCTAAATTTCACTGAGCCCCCGGTGGCGGAGTGGGTTAAACCACTGAGCTGCTAAACTTGTTGACCAAAAGGTAGCAGGTTCAAATCTGGGGAGCGGTGTGAGCTTCAGCTGTCAGCCCCAGCTTCTGCCAACCTAGCAGTTCGAAAACATTCTAATGTGAGTAGATCAATAGGTACCACTCCAGCGGGAAGGTAACGGTGCTCCATGCAGTCATGCTTGCCGCATGTCCTTGGAGGTGTCTACGGACAATGCCGGCTCTTCGGTTTAGAAATGAAGATGAGCACCAACCCCCAGAGTTGGAAACGACTGGACTTAATGTTAGGAGAAAACCTTTACCTTTACCTAAATTTCCTACTTCACAGATGCAAGCTAGACGAATGGCTGGAAGCTCACTCCAACCCTCTCAATCAGTAGTGATTTAATGCAGCTAGCTCTCAGCTTACTGCGCGACCGCCCGGTCAAAATAGGGAATTCTATTTCAAAACACTTTGTTTCTCCCCAAAAGTTCACCAAGTCAGCAATGCCAACAGTTATCCATTGTCACAGTTCTCATCAGCAACTTTTAATTACAGTCCATGAATTGTAGTTGTTTTTCCAAGCCTTATTCCTTAGGATGGTATCTTCAGCTCAACGACGCCCCATTCATACACCTTTCATACAACATCATTCAAACTATATATCATACTAGCTGAACCCGGCCACGCGCTGCTGTGGCTTTTTCTCTTTCCTGTGTCCCAGTCTATATATATGTGTGTCTTGTGTGTGTATGTATGTATATATATGGATTTGTGTCTATGTGTAGATATGTGTGTGTATATGTGTGTGTACTTGTGTATATGTGTGTACTTATGTATATGTGTATTTTTGTATGTGTAGATGTGTGTAAGTACAGATGTGTGTATGTATGTGTGCATGTGTATATGTCAGTGTATATATGTGTGTATGTGTGTATGTCTATATGTACATATGTGTGTGTATGTGGCGAAGACCAACAGTAACATCCCTTCCTGCCTTTTATACTTCCTTTCTCCCCTCTCCCCTCATCCCTCAGCTTTTCTCTTCTCTCTGTCCTCCTGCCTCTTCTCCCTCCCTCCCTTCTTTCCTTTCCCTCCTTCCTGCCATCCCTCCCCTTTCTGTATCAGTTCTTGCTCCCCTTGTCTCCCTCCCTTTTTTCCTTCCTTTTGCTAGTCCCTTCACCAGCTTCTACCTCTTGTATTGCCTTTTATTACCTGTCTGTTTTCTGTTCCTCCTTCCTGCGCGACCTCTTTCCTTCTTTCTTTCCGTCCTTCCTTCCCTCCTTCCCTGTTTCCTTTTTTTCTTATTGTCTTCTTCCTTACTTGGGTTTCCTTCCTTCTTTCGTTCCTTTGGGGGGGGGAGGGTTAAGGAGGAGGCCGGGAGGAGGTGAGAGGGGCGCTGTCCTCATTTGCTGCAGCAGAGGCCTCCAGAGGCTACGGCTTCGCCGAAGACAGCAAGCCCCCTTCCTCCTTTTTGGTCTTCCTCAGCCAGCGCCGCCGCCAGCCATTCCCCTGCGATGGTGCAGGCTGATGAAGAGCTAAAAGGAGGAGGAAGGCCCGCTGTCTTCAGCGAAGCCATGGCCTCGCTTGGTGTGGCGTCCCGGCACCACCAACATTCCAATGCTCTAAACTGCTAGAGGGGGGGTGGCTCCCAGCCTCTAGATTCTAACTGAGGGAGTATTTGCATAATGCCTCTAATTGGACAGCACCACCAACATTCCGACACTCTAAACTGCCAGAGGGGAGTGGCGTGGGGGATCATGGGAGTTGTAGTCCAATTGTTTTTTTGTATTTTTGGTCATGTTGTTTAATTTTTATTATATTTTTTGGGGGTGGTAAACATACCTCGTGGGGTTTTGTGTATATGTGGGCTGATTTGGTGTGTCTGCCTTGTGTGGTTTTGCTGTCTATAGGCTACTTAGGATGATAGCTCTCTTTTTATATATATAAGATTATATGGCAGAACTGGAGGTTGGGGAGAGAAATAAAAAAGGAAGGAATGGCTACAAAAGGGGTGGTAGCAAGGTAAAAGTGTAGCTAGAGGAAAAGGCAAGCTTTTGAATGTGAAGGGGGAAGGCATCCATTCCCCCATAGAGAAGGAGACAGAATATTTTTTTAAAAAAAAACAGGTTGGGTTGAGCAACAGGTAGCCTCTGGAACATATGTTAACTCTCTCTTAGAGGCTCTAGGCCAGTGTGTCTCAACCTTCCTAATGCCGTGACCCCTTAATACAGTTCCTCATGTTGTGGTGACCTTCAACCATAATATTATTTTCGTTGTTACTTCATAACTCTCATTTTGCTACTGTTAGGAGTCGTAATGTAAATATCTGATGTGCAGGTTGTATTTTCATTCACTGGACCAAATTTGGCACAAACACCTGATACAAACACCTGATACGCCCAAATTTCAATACTGGTGGGATTGGCAGGGAGATTGATTTTCTCATCTGGGGGTTGTAGTTGCTGGGATTTATAGTTCACCTACAATTGAAAGAGCATTCTGAACTCTACCAACGATACAATTGAGCCAAACTTCTCACATAGAATACTGTGTTTTTCTGATGGTCTTTGGTGAGCCCTTTGACACCCCTTACGACCCCCCCCCCAGGGGTCTCGACCCCCAATTTGAGAAACGCTGCTCTGGTTCATTTCAGTTCTGCTCCCTGAAGTTTCTTCACTCTAATATCGGAATTCAATCTTGTCTACTTGTCCTTCCTCCCAGCAGATGACGGCAACAATACATGTATTTGCACTGAATGTGGGAAGAGTTTTTCGCACTTACTGGATTTTGAAAGACACCAACGAATCCATGGGAAAGAAGAATGCATTGTCAAGGAGGAGGTCTGCAAATGTGGCATTTGTGGGGATCTTTTTGCCGAAAAAATGGCACTACTTCTTCACAAAAGGACAAACTCAGGGCAGGAAAAAAGGAACTGTGTAGATCCCACGTTGCATCTCGAGAGCCCCCCGAAGCCCCAACCACGAGCGAAACCGTACAAATGCCAGGAGTGTGGGAAAGGTTTTGCTCAGAAATCCGACTTTGTGAAGCACCAAAGGATCCACACGGGCGAAAAGCCCTACAAGTGCCTCGTGTGTGAGAAACGTTTCGCTTGGAAATCTGATCTGGTGAAGCATCAGAGAGTCCACACCGGAGAGAGACCGTACAAATGCCAGGAGTGCGGGAAATGTTTTGCTTGCAGCTCAAACCTCCTGACGCATCAAAGGGTTCACACCGGGGAGAAACCATACAAGTGCCAAGAATGTGGGAAAGCATTTGCAGACCGTTCATATTTCGCGAAGCACCAGAGACTCCACACGGGAGAGAAGCTGTTCAAATGTGCCGAGTGTGGGAAATGTTTTGCTGAAAATCAAGACCTTGTCAAGCACCACAGGATCCACACAGGAGAGAAACCGTACCAGTGTCAGGAGTGCGGGAAATGTTTTGCCAGCAGCGCACAGGTTGTCAGCCACCAAAGGCGCCACACGGGAGAAAGACCATTCAAATGCCAGGAGTGTGGGAAAGGCTTTGTTTGCAATTCACATCTCGTCCGGCACCAGCGACTCCATACGGGAGAAAAACCATTCAAGTGCCAGGCGTGTGGGAAAGGCTTTGTTTGCAATTCACATCTCATCCGGCACCAGAGACTCCATACAGGAGAAAAAACATTCAAGTGCCAGGCGTGTGGGAAAGGCTTCGTTTGCAATTCACATCTCGTCCGGCACCAGAGACTCCACACGGGAGAAAAAACATTCAAGTGCCAAGCGTGTGGGAAAGGCTTCATTTGCAATTCACATCTCGTCCGGCACATGAGGGTCCACACGGGAGAAAAACCATACGGATGTCAGGAATGCGGGAAATATTTTACTCAGAAACAAGCTCTTGTGGGCCACCAGAGAATCCATACAGGAGAGAAACCATACCAATGCCCAGAGTGTGAAAAATGTTTTGCTCGCCATTCACACCTCGCAAAGCATCAAAGAGTCCACACAAGAGAGAAACCTTAGAATTACCTGGAATATGGAAAGGTTTTGCTTTCAAGATAGATCTAACAATTTAGCAGGGAGTTGTTGTATGTCAGCCTGTTCAGCCTGTGACTGTGTCTGTTGTTCATGCTGATGTTCATGATGGGAACGGGGATGAGGTTCCTGATGGTGGGCCTGGGTCTGTTGGCCTTGAGGGTGAAGGTTTGCTTGGGCCTGAGTTAAGTTCAGACGAGAGGCCTGAGCTGTCTCAGGAAGATTCACAAGGCCACATTCTTGGGAGAGGCCTTTCACAGCTTTTCTCAGAACAACTGTCTGAAGACAGTTGGAATTGAACCAAGAGAAAATACTGGAACGGTTTGGTGGGCACTGACCTTGAATTTTGGAGTTGTAGTTCACCTATATTCAGATAGCACTGTGGACTCGAACAATGATGGATCTGGACCAAACTTGGCACGAATACACAACATGCCCAAATGTGAAAACTGGTGGAGTTTGGGGAAAACAGACTTGACATTTGGGAGTTGTAGTTACTGGGGTTTATAGTTCACCTACAATCAAAGAGCATTCTGAAACCCATCAAGGATAGAATTGGGCCAAACTTCCTAAACAGAACTTCGATGGCCAACAGAAAATACTGTGTTTTCTGATGGTCTTCGGCGACCCCTCTGACACCCCCTTGCGACCCCCTCAGGGGTCCCAAACCCCAGGTTTAGAAACACTGCTCTAGGCCAGTGTTTCCCAACCAGGGTGCCGTGGCACACTAGTGTGCCGTGAGCGATCATCAGGTGTGCCGTGGGAAATTGGACCCTCCAACCCCCTTTCTTCCCCCTTCTGCCGAACACTTTTTTTCTCCACTCAGGCTCCCTTCTTCGCAGCCTCGCTCTGCTTGCTTTGCCTCGCTTTGCTCACGCTGCTGCTTGTGAGGGAGGGGGGAGGGAGGAAGACGTGACCCGTGCGGGCGCTACTGCACAGACTCACCCCACGTCTTCCTCCCTCCCCTCCACAGTGCTCTCTGGATATAGGTGAACTACAACTCCAAAACTCATTGTCAATGCCCACCAAAGTCTTATAGTATTTTCTCTTGGTTATGGTAGTTCCGTGTGGAAAGTTTGATTCCATTCTATCATTGGTGGAGTTCAGAATGCTCTTTGATTGCGGGTGAACTATAACTCCCAGCTGTTGAGCAAGACCTTTGTATGTGTCTTTCTGCCATTCCTGCCAGGATATCTATGTTGTGTTCATCGAAACAGGCCCAGGTTTCACACTGAGTGTATTAATACATTTAAAAACATATTAACTATATGTATTACTGTGTTAGAGTGTCATTTTGTGTCATTTTGGTTGGTGGTGTGCCCCAGGATTTTGTAAATGTAAAAAATGTGTCGCAGCTCAAAAAAGGTTGTAAAACACTGCTCTAGGCAGTCAAATCATGTCCATCTTTACTGAACAAGGGGTGGAGAGAGGACAGCATGTATATCTTCTTTTTCTGCCATGCCTATGTTGCTTTTAGAACCATTTCAATCCACTTCTTATCCCACTCCCTTAGAGTTCTTCTCACTCACGCTGAGGAATGATTGTTTCTGTCCCTCTTCTTCACAGCAGATAACTGGAAGGAGAGCAATGTACGCACCAAACCCAGGAAGCATTTGGGACACAACGGGGGCCTTCCTAGACACCAGCAAATCCATAGAGAAGATGGAGGTTCTGCCAAAGAAAAGCCCTACACGTGCAATGTATGCGGGAAACATTTTGCTCAAAATATGGCACTTGTGCTTCACAAGACACTCCATGCTGGGAAAAAACTTTTGAAATGGAAAGTATTAGGGAAACATATTGTTGATTACGAATTGCCACATCTGAACAGACAAGAAATCTTTGAAGGAGCTGAGGATTTCATATGCCAAGAGTGTGGGGAACATTTTGCTTCCAGATCCGTATTAATGATTCATCAAGGCATTCACACAAGAGAGGAAACATACAAGAGCCAGGAGTGTGAGGAATCTTTTCTCCAGAGTTCACATTTGCTGAAACACGAGAGATTTCATGCGGGAGAAAAACCATACAGATGCCAGGAGTGTGGGAAGTGTTTTGTTTACATGCCACACTTGGTGAGCCACGAAAGACTTCACAAAGCAAACAAACTATATCAGAGTCAAGTCGGTGCAAATTGTTTATCTCAAACGCCATCCCTTGTGGCTCATGAGAGATTGCATACAGACAATAAAAAATACAAGTGCCAGGAGTGTGGAAAATGTTACATTCGGGATTCAAGCCTTGTCAACCACCAGAGAGTCCACACAGGGGAGAAACCATACAAATGCCAGGAGTGTGAGAAATGTTTTCCTTGCAAGTCATCACTTCTGAGACACCAGAGCATCCACACAGGAGAGAAACCATACAAATGCCAGGAGTGCGGGAAGTGTTTTGCTCAAAATACGCACCTTATAGACCACTACAGATCCCACACAGGAGAGAAACCATACGAATGCAAAGAATGTGGGAAATGTTTTGTTCGAAGTTCATCTCTTGCGAGCCACCGGAGAGTCCACACCGGAGAAAAACCATACAGATGCTCAGATTGTGGGAAATGTTTTGCTTACAGTTCAGACCTGTTGAGGCATACAAAACTTCACACAGGAGAGAAGCCATACCAATGTCAGGTGTGTGGGAAATTTTTTACTCAGAATGCGCACCTTATAAACCACTGGAAATCCCACACAGGAGAAAAACCATATAAATGCCCAGAGTGTGAGAAATGTTTTGCTGACAGGCGAGGCTTAGTAAATCACCAGAGAAGCCACACAATGGAGACACATCCGTGTCAAGAGGATGGAAAATATTTTTTTGCAAATGTCATCTCTTGTGACCCATGAGAGACTCCGTATAGGAAACTATACAGATGCCAGGATTATGGGAAATGTTTTGCTCCGAGTTGTTCCTTTGTGAGCTACGAGAGAATCCACACAGGTGAAGGTTGTGGCAGAATGAAAATCACATGTAGTTCACGCTTTACCAGTCCACACACTGTCTTGCCAGAGAAAAGATATGCCACATAGATTATCAGTAAAGAACAGAAAGTTTACTCTTTAAAATGTAGAGCTACATATATTCTTGGCTTTTCTTTGCAAATGAAGATTCAGGAAGGACTCATCCCACGCTTTCTACAAGCGTGTTAATGGCCAATCCGAGATAGGCAAGTCCAGTTGCAGAAAGCACCGCAGAAAGTCTCCTTGGGTGCTGTTGTTTCCAAGTTGTGATTCTTTCTGCGTTTTCGTTTCTTTTCAAGGCCCATTCGGCGTGTCTTCTCGAAAGAGGCCACAGCATTGTGGATAATGCATCTCCATGTCTCCCGATGTGAGGCCAGGGTGGACCATTGTTGGTGATCAATCTGGCCGAGCCGGAGATGCTGTTTCAGGGTGTCCTTATATCTCTTTTTGGGGGCGCCTCTCTTGCGCTGACCCGTGGCGAGTTCACCATAGAGTAGTATCTTTGGGAGGCGGTGGTCCTTCATCCTAGAGACGTGCCCAGCCTAGCGCAGCTGTGTTCTCAATAGCATGGCCTCAATGCTGGTGATTCCTGCTTGCTCAAGAACAGCGACATTCATCACATAGTCAGTCCAGTGTACATTTAGGATTGTGCAAAGACAGCGCTGATGAAAGCGTTCGAGGAGTCGTAGGTTTTGGCGATAGGTGACCCATGTTTCAGACCCATAAAGGAGAATAGACAGTATGATAGCTCTGTACACACTGATTTTGGTGCTTTGCTTCAGGTGTTTGTTACTCTAGACTCTTTTGTGAAGTCTTCCGAATGCACTATATGCCTTTGCTAATCTGCATATACTACATAAATACAGCCATGTGAATAGTTGCATTGATTCGCACAATGTCCTTTGAGGGAAATTCAAATAGTCTTTAGGTGTCTATGTGGAAGACACTCTTCCAGCAGCTCAGATGCAAAATTATGTCTCTCTGTGCGCTTCTGCACAGCTAACAGCCTAAAAATGTAACTGTTGGCAAAACTCCCAGGCTCAGCTAGCCGCTCGGGTGTGGCCCAACCAATCAGCTTCATGCTTTGCATTTTCAGTTAACACTGATTTTTACACGCCCTAACAAAGGTCCATACCATTTGAACCACCAGAGAGTGCATACAGTAGAGAAAACATCCAAAGAACTAGGACAAAACTAATAAAACAAATTTCAACTGGGATAAATGTATGGTATGTGACAAAAAGAAAATCACGTGTAGTTCATGTTTGACACTGTCTTGCTAGAGAAAGAAAATATGCCACACTTGTGATCAATAAAAAACCAAGACGTTTATGGTTCATAATTCAGAACGCACCGGGACGTGGCGCAGCTGGCTAAGTGTCAGCTGCATAAGATCTCTCTGACCTGTAGGTCATGAGTTCGAGGCCTGCCCAGGTCGGAGTGGGTGCCCGACCTTAAGTGTAGCCTGCTGTCGATGTTTGCAGCCTGAAAGACAGTTCATTTGTCAAGTAGGAGATAAAGGTACCACATTAAGTGGGGAGGCAAATTTTGACTGATTTATGAAGCCATAACAATTCCAGGAGTCGCTGAAGATTGCGGAAGAACAACAAGGGACTCTGGGGAAACGCTGAGAGAGATGAGTGTGTCAGCTCCCCCTGGTTTGCCTCTCTGTTCATCTATGTTCGTCAATATATGTCTAAAATATGTCTATATATGTTGAACTGCAGGGATTGTCTGCAAGTATATGTACTGTAATCTGCTCTGAGTCCCCTTTGGGGATATAAATGAAGTAAATTAAATAAATAAATAAACAACATATATACAATCATGTCATCAGTTGCATCGACTTACGTAATGTCCTCTTATGAGAGATTTAAAATGGTCTTTCTTTGTCCATGTGGAGAAACTCCTTTCGCAGCTTATAAAGCAAGTGCACACTCCAAACTATCTTCTTCTCTGCAAGCTCATGCAAAGCTCAAGCCTGAAAAATGTAACAGTATTCAAAAGTCTCAGGCTCAGCCAGTTCCCCAGACATAATCCAACCAATCAGCTTCGTGCATCTTATTTTACAATTGACACACACACACTAACTGATTTCTTACATGCTCCAACATGACACGACTCTTGGAAAATGAAAGTGCAATGTACAGCTATAGATGCGTGACATCTGATTGGGAAACAGGATGTGTGAAAAAGATTTGGGAGTCTTGGGGTCCTTCTACACATGCATTATAGATAAAGGTCAAGGTTTTTCCTGACATTAAGCCTAGTCGTGTCCGACTGGGTGTTGGTGCTCAGTTCCATTTCTAAGCCTGAAGAACTGGCATTGTCTGTAGACGCCTTCAAGGTCATGTGGCCAGCATGACTGCATGGAGCACTGTTACCTTCCCACAGAAGCAGTACATGTTGATGTACTTACATTTGCATGTTTTCAAACTGCTAAGTTGAAAACCTAACAGCAGGAGCTCTCCCCACTCCCTGGATTTGAACCGCCAACCTTTCAGTCAGCAAGTTCAGCAGCTCAGCGGTTTAACCTGCTGCGCCACCAGGGGGCCCATACATACATTATAACCCAGCTTAAATCAGGTTAAGGAGTGGGCTTGTGACGGTGCGATGAGCGCCACCTGTATGGAAAGCTTTGACTTCTTAAAGGTTTGCATTGTTAAAGTGTTTTTTTTCAGCCTGTACAGTTTGCTAAAGGTTTAGTTGCATTGATTGGTCCCTAGCAACTGCCAATCACCAGTAGAGTTTGTTCCGCCCACTTTCCCAGGGATCTGGGGAGCAAGCCATTTTCTATTTCAGAGCTTTCCAGGACTCCTCCTGTAAAGGACGTGTTTAGAGGTTTTGCCAGACCAGGCCTTGGTCAGGCCATCTTCCAATACCAGACTGATTTTCCTTGGGACTCAAGCAGAACGTTCAGCATATCGGAAGGCTGAGCGACCCTGAGGAGTCTCCATCGCCTTCATACCAGTCATTTGGCATCTAGAGCAGTGGTTCTCAACCTTCCTAATGCCGTGACCCCTTAATACAGTTCCTCATGTTGTGGTGACCCCCTATCATAAAATTATTTTCGTTGCTACTTCACAACTGTAATTTTGCTACTGGTAATGAAGTGTAATGTAAATATCTGATATGCAGGGTGTATTTTCATTCAAATTTGGGACACAGAATTACCAATACAAATTAAGACCTGACCAACAGAAAATACATACATACAAATACCCGATACACCCAAATTTGAATAATGGGGCATTTGACCATAAGTTTTGGAGTTGTAGTCATCACCTAGCACATCCCAATGATGAAGAGCACTGTCAACTCAAAACAATGATGGCTCTGGACCAAACTTGGCAGTGATGGATGAAAATCATGAAAACATGCCCAAATGTGAACTCCGGCGGAGGTTGGGGAAAATAGACCTTGACATTTGGAAGTTGTAGTTGCTGGGATTTATAGTTCACTTACAATCAAAGAACATTCTGAACCCCACCAAAGTTAGAATTGGGCCAAACTTCCCACACAGAATCCACATGACCAACAGAAAATGCTGTTTTCTGATGATCTTCGGCGACCCCTCTGACACCCCTTTGTGACCCCTCCAGGGGTCCCGACCCCCAGGTTGAGAAACACTGATCTAGAGGAAGACTGCGTGCCTTCAATTTTGGCTATCTGACTGAGGCTGCGAGTGTCAACACCTCAACGCCATTGAACGAGAAAGAACTCAGAGAGCCATCCGGCTATAGCTTCTTGGATCAAACTGCAAAGAAACTGTAAAGTAAGCTCTTTCCTGCATCATTTTGGGGAAACCAAATAGAGTGCCTGAGTGATAATAGCTCATGTAATGAACAATAAAACCTTTGAGTTAATCTAAGAGTCCAGTTTGGTTCTTGGGAGCCCCAAGTCTTTAGAGCAGGGGTGGACAATTATTTTTTCCAAGGGACCACATGAGAGCCAAAAAATATTATGAGCGGCCGCACCTAAAGGCTGAACTACATTCTAATTTACATTGTTTATTTACTATATTTACTATATATTACACATCATTAATATTAACATTAATATATCAAAAATATTCATATATTATTAGTATTAATATAATTATTATATTCTAGTATATATATAGACATAATATATTGAAATTATAATATATAACATATTATTATAAAATTATTATAAAATAATAATAAAAAATCACTAAAATTAAATTAAATTCAAGAAGACAAGGTGCGAACCAAGATGAAGGCTGACATCATCAAGAGAGGAAGGATCCCAAGATGGACTGGCCCAATGGACCCAGCCCAGGGGATGGCAAAGAGGACCCAGCCGCAGTAGAGGAGAGCAGAGCAGCAGGCAATCGGAGGCTGCAGGCCTCCGCCCGCTCTCGCCTCCAGCCGTTCCCCAGCTGATCGCCCTGCCATGGAGTGCCTGCCATCCCTGGAGGCGATCTGGGCCTACAGGGGGAGCAGTCGGCGATCTGAGGTGGCCAATCGCCCTGGCGACTCGGAAGACGATCAAGTCTTTCGGGTCGCCTGGGCGATTGGCCCCCGCAGGTCGCTGACTGCTCCCGCTGCAGGTCCAGATCGCCTCCAGGGATGGCAGGCAATCCAAAGCCGCCACTCCTCCGGCCTGTCTGCCGACACAGGCCCCACACAGCCCGCGATGGGATGGCGGCAGCGGCACCCCTTCCTCTTGGCCCTACCCCCAACGCCCTTCTCCCGGGCCAGACAGAATTGGCTGCCGGCCCGCATCCGGCCCACGGGGCGTAGGTTGCCCACCCCTGCTTTAGAGGAAGGCAAGAAGCAATCCCTCAGTATAGAGAGACCACGTCCTGACCCTTTACTGGGCATTTAAGTACTAGCCCGGGAGCGACAGCACAGGGCTAAACAATGTTCAGCCAAAATGTGGGAGGAATAATGGTAATGATAATAATAATACTCTGGCACAAGCCAGTAAAGGTGGTTCCAGTGGTGATCGGCACACTGGGTACAGTGTCTAAAGATCTTGGCCTGCACTTAAACACAATCGGTGCTGACAAAATGACCATCTGTCAGCTGCAAAAGGCCACCCTACTGGGATCTGCCGGCATTATTCGCTGATACATCACATAGTCACTTGGGAAGTGTCCAATATGTGATCCAATACAACAGCCAGCAGAGTGAGCTTGTTTGTTGTGTACTAATCTTGTTGTGTTTCTAATAATCTATATATATAAATTTGTAAAGTCCGTTTAATGTCGTATATAGACAAAGAAACTATGGCTCGCAGAAACACCAAACTTTACAACCGACTGGACCATTACACTGGCTACAGACAACGCCAAAAAAACCGACCCTACGTACCTCCCAACACCCCAAAAACGATCCCCAAAAAGTTGCCAACGGCACTCCCACCCGGCCTCCCCACTGCCAGTGCGAACGTTTAGAACGTTCGCACATGGAAGCCAGAGCGCCTCCTCCTTTGATCAGGAAGAGCGGTGGTGGGGGGGGGGCTGGAAGGAGGCGGGGACACCCCTCCGCTCCCCCCCAGCCCCTCCCACCTCCTCCCGCGGCCCCCCGCCGCTCTTCCCGGTAAGGAAGAGTGGCGGGGGGGGGCGTGGCAAGAGGCGGGGACACCCCTCCGCTCCCCCCAGCCCCTCCCACCTCCTCCCATGGCCCCCGCCGCTCTTCCCGGTAAGGAAGAGTGGGGGGGGGGGCGTGGCAAGAGGCGGGGACACCCCTCCGCACCCCCCAGCCCCTCCCACCTCCTCCGCGGGCCCCTGCCTCTCTTCCCGGTAAGGAAGAGTGGGGGGGGGCGTGGCAAGAGGCTGGGACACCCCTCCGCACCCCCCAGCCCCTCCCACCTCCTCCCGCGGCCCCCCGCCGCTCTTCCCGGTAAGGAAGAGTGGCGGGGGGGCGTGGCAAGAGGCGGGGACACCCCTCCGCACCCCCCAGCCCCTCCCACCTCCTCCCGCGGCCCCCGCCGCTCTTCCCGGTAAGGAAGAGTGGTGGGGGGGCGTGGCAAGAGGCGGGGACACCCCTCCGCAACCCCCAGCCCCTCCCACCTCCTCCCGCGGCCCCCGCCGCTCTTCCCGGTAAGGAAGAGTGGCGGGGGCGTGGCAAGAGGCGAGGACACCCCTCCGCTCCCCCAGCCCCTCCCACCTCCTCCCGCGGCCCCCCGCCGCTGTTCCCGGTACGGTAGAGTGGGGGGGGGGCGTGGCAAGAGGCGGGGACACCCCTCCGCTCCCCCCAGCCCCTCCCACCTCCCGCGGCCCCCCGCCGCTCTTCCCGGTAAGGAAGAGTGGCGGGGGGCGTGGCAAGAGGCGGGGACACCCCTCCGCACCCCCCAGCCCCTCCCACCTCCTCCCGCGGCCCCCCGCCGCTCTTCCCGGTAAGGAAGAGTGGCGGGGGCGCAAGCGGACAAGAGGCGGGGACACCCAGCCGCACCCCCAGCCTCCCGCGGCCCCCGCCGCTCTTCCCGGTAAGGAAGAGTGGCGGGCGTGGCAAGAGGCGGGGACACCCTCCGCTCCCCAGCCCCTCCCACCCCCAGCCCCTCCCACCTCCTCCGCGGCCCCGCCGCTCTCCCGCGGACCCCCGCACCCCCAGCCCCTCTTCCCGGTAAGGAAGAGTGGGGGCGTGGCAAGAGGCGAGGACACCCCTCCGCACCCCCAGCCCCTCCCACCTCCTCCCGCGGCCCCCGCCGCTCTTCCGGTAAGGAAGAGTGGCGGGGGCGTGGCAAGAGGCGAGGACACCCCTCCGCACCCCCAGCCCCTCCCACCTCCTCCCGCGCCCCCCCCCCGCTCTTCTTCCTGGTAAGGAAGAGTGGCGTAAGGCGTGGCAAGGCAAGAGGCGGGGACACCCCTCCGCTCCCCAGCCCCTCCCACCTCCTCCCGCGGCCCCCGCCGCTCTTCCGGTAAGGAAGAGTGGCGGGGGGCAAGAGGCGGGACACCCCTCCGCACCCCCAGCCCCTCCCAGTGCCCTCTTCCCGGTAAGGAAGAGTGGCGGGCGTGGCAAGAGGCGGGACACCCCTCCGCTCCCCCAGCCCCTCCCACCTCCTCCCGCGGCCCCCTCCGCTCTTCCCGGTAAGGAAGAGTGGCCGCGTAGGCGGGGGAACCTCCTCCGCGGCCCCCGCCGCTCTTCCCAGTAAGGAAGAGTGGCGGGGGCGTGGCAAGAGGCGAGGACCCCTCCGCTCCCCCAGCCCCTCCACCTCCTCCCTCAGCCCCCCCCGCTCTTCCCGGTAAGGAAGAGTGGCCTCCCACCCCTCCGCTCCCCCAGCCCCTCCCACCTCCTCCCGCGGCCCCCGCCGCTCTTCCCGGTAAGGAAGAGTGGCGGGGGCGTGGCAAGAGGCGGGACACCCCCCCCCGCCCCCCCAGCCCCTCCCACCTCCTCCCGGTAAGGAAGAGTGGCGGGGCCCGAGGACACCCCTCCACTCCCCAGCTCCTCCCACCTCCTCCCGCGGGCCCCGCCCTCTTCCCAGTAAGGAAGAGCGGGGACACCCCTCCGCTCCCCCAGCGGGGCCGCTCTTGGTAAGGAAGAGTGGCGGGGCGTGGCAAGCGGGGACACCCCTCCGCTCCCCAGCCCCTCCCACCTCCTCCCGCGGCCCCCCGCCGCTCTTCCCGGTAAGGAAGAGTGGCGGGGGGGGGGCCTGGCAAGTCTCCGGGCCTCCCTTCCGCCCTCCGGCGTGTCCCCCACGGTTGCGGTGGCCGCGCCTGAAAGAAGGTAAGCTCCCGGGCTTACCTTGCTTCAGGCGCGCCCGCCGCAACCGCGGGGAACACAGCGGGAGGTAATGAGAGAGACAGAGGGGAGGCCTGAGCGGGGGGGGGGAGAGAGAGGAGGAGTGACACAGACAGAAAGAGGGGGGCAGAGAAGGGGGGAATCAGGCAGCGAGAGAGAGGAGGGGGAGAGAGAGGTGGGAAAGAGAAACAGAGAGAGAGGGGGGGGAGAGAGACAAGGTGGGGAGAAACAGACAGATAGAGGGGGGGAAAGGGTACATACACACATACAGAAACACACACATACATACACATACATACAGACACACAAACACATACATACACACATACATACACATACATACACACACACACATCCATACACATACACACACAACTACATACACACACATACACATACATACACACACATACACATACATACAAAAACACACATATATATACATAGACAC
Organism: Anolis apletophallus; assembly: GCA_030556195.1. Lineage (NCBI taxonomy): Eukaryota > Metazoa > Chordata > Lepidosauria > Squamata > Anolidae > Anolis > Anolis apletophallus. The sequence goes on along the minus strand of JARBWK010000001.1, from coordinate 205,648,806 downwards.
ACACATCCACACACATACATACACAAACACAAACACACACACACACACACACATACATACACACACACATACAAACGCACATACATATATATACACACACAAAACACATTGACAAATCATATCCAACCCTTACATACCCACACTTCCACACATCTCCTAAATAGGGCACAAATACATGCACACACATACCAAAACACAAACACACAAACCCCCCAAATATCAACACACACATACAACTATCAACACACATACACACACAACACACATGCTCACATCATTTCCACAACTTACATACCCAGACTTTCTCGCATCACCTACATAGGGCACAGCAACGCGTGCCGGGTTCAGCTAGTGATAATATATTTGTAGACTGCCCTATCTCCCCGAAGGGACTCAGGACAGTGTCCAACATGTATGGCAAACATTCAATGCCAAAAAAGGAAAAATATAATGCGAAGAAGCGATACTTCAAACTGTGGAGAACTGACATCCCCACTCTCTACTGACCACTGTGGCAGGGCTGGCTATCCCACCACTGCCACCAATTTGCGAAGAAGCGTGCTTCAATCTCAAATTTTAAAACTTATGTCCACCGATTTGTGAAGGCAGATTTGACACCAAGTTGTGGTAAAAGTCAGTTGTGTGAAGAGGTTGCTACTTCAGAAGGTCTCTTCCTAAAAATCTGCCATCCACATAGATACTCAAGCTGCCACCATACACATCTTGGCCACCAGATGTGAGTTAAAAACAATTAAAAACAACAGGGTTTATTTTGAGGCTTGTGTTTTGAAATGATGTCACAGAGAAAGATTTGTACCAATTCAATTACAATGTTTCAAAGCGTGGAGGTTTCAGAGGTGTATCTGCTTAGTTGGTTACAATTTCTTAAATCTCTTTTAGAGGCACGAATCTTGTGGTTACAATATTCAAAATGATGGAGGTACAATGTTTATGAGACATTATGTTTCTTTACTGTACTTTCCACTCAACAACTTAGCAGTCATAAACAGACAACTGCTTTTCCAGAGGTACTTTACTAAACTATAGGCTCTCTGCCTATTTCCAGCACTAAGGCTTAGCCAGGCTAGCTTCTCAGGCCTAACTTAAACTGAAAACTGTCTTTTCCCAAGACCAACTGTTTCCCTACAGTTCAAAAACACAGCTCCACTTTGCTCTCCTCCAAACAGAATCAGCAGCTTTCTAAAAACCAGCTTTCAGTTGGCCTAACCGACTTCAACTGTCAGATTTTTGAATCCGAACATTCTAAGCCTAGCTTGCTCCTGGCTGGCTCCGCCTCCCATTTCCATGGCAACAGGTGTTTTGGAAACTCCTCCTAACAGAGGCTGTTTTTGTGCTCCTAATAGATCTAATATTCTCTGTTAACCCTTTGTGTTATGCCCAAACATTTAGCCATTCAACATATATACAAATGCATAAATATAGACCACATCTTTAAACCTGCAAATAAACATAGTGACTTCATCACACATACAAACAAATTACATCAGGACAGACCACATCAAACGATATGAAAGCCACCTAATTTTAGACTTACTAACGGACAGAATAACCAACTACGAAACCTAAATGACCCTTATCAACATAACACTTAATATAAATTTAACACTAGATAAAAACATCTGAGAACGATAGCTAAAACCTTATAAAAGATTACATGATATGCAGCAACCAACAGGCCAAAGTCAGTTCCAGTTGAAGGCGAGCCCCAGAAGACCCCCTCTGCATCTGAGTTGGTTTGGCCTGCAGCAGGGAGTTCCAACGTTCCTGCATGCTCTATGTGGTCTGGCATCTTTAGCACAAAGGCTGGGACATAGCATCAGAAGGCCTCCAGCCATCTCTATCCTTCCATTTCCATGCCTCACTTGCCCATATACATTGTAGCACCACTTTTTCCAGCTATCTCACTTTCTGTCTCCTGGTCCTTGCGCCCCGGGAATAACCTTTTCTATTATTAAGTATTATTTTTCAAAAGTGCCAGCTGACTGTCCCTGCTGATCTCAACGTCCCATCATGGATTCTGGGTCCCCAAGAAGTCTGTGTTCCATGAGCCTGCTATGTGGACTTCCTAGGGGTTTTGTGATGCCAGCAGACCAGGATCGCCAGAACCCACTATGGCAGGGATTTGCAGTTTCCAAGGACCAAGCTCCCTGGCAGTGCTGAGACAGCGGATTCAAAATACAAACCTTTTTTTTCCTTCCTTGCTGAGCATCAAAGACTCTTCCCCCACTTAAATGAACTCTTGTTTGCTTCGTGGACATTCCAAGGAACTCCACAAAGGCTGGCCATGCCTGGCCCAGGACAGTTTGAAATCTATAGTTAGGGTTCCCATATGCCCCGCATTATACGGGGCGTCCCGTATTTTGGACCTTTTTTGGGTGACCCGTATTTACAGCTGCTGTCCCTTCTTTTTTGCTCCTCCTGAGAGAGAGAGAGCGCAGGATGGGGACGTCACTTCTGGCGCGCCGCACACTCTGCTTATTGGTGGAGCGGAGTCCCTGCTGGTGTCCCTCCTTCCGGACATGCCCACGCTGGAGGAGGTGGTGCTAGAGGCTGGACAGCATCACCCCAGGAGCCCTCTGGAAGTGCTTGGCCATCCACGTGCCGACCTTCCCGGTCATGCCCCTCGGACCCCAGACCCAGGCGCTGGCTGCCAACGCCGAGGTGGCTGCCAATGCCGAGCTCTGCTTTGCCCTCCTCTCCAAGCCACGTCCCCGCACCGGTGAGCACCGTCCTTCCTGGATTCCAACTCCCACCACATAAACTGGGGGAACTAAAGGACGACCGTGGTGGATGGGGAGTAGAGGGTGATGGGGGAGGGGGTGAGCCTTGGGGCCACAGCCTCGGGTCCTTCCAGGTGTTATGGATTCCAACTCCCACCATTTTTAACAGGTCCTTTCCTTTTCCCCCTCATCCCTTTTCCCTAGAGCTTAAGTGGCCGAGGGGGGAAAAGGAAGGCGCCTGAGGCTGTTAGGAATGGTGGGAGTTGGGGGACTGTTCCAATACTTCTTGCTTTTGCTTTAACTCCACATTTTCTCCAATGAATATTTATTTATTTATGAATATTTATTTATAAATGAATATTTATTTATGAATATTTATTTATGAATGGATATTTATTTATGAATGCATATTTATTTATGAATGCATATTTATTTACAAAGTGTCCCTTATTTTTGCGAAAAATCCCGCATTTTTAGGTAAATGTCCCTTATTTCTATATCAAAAAGTGGCAACCCTATCTATAGTTTGCCTCAAGTTCCAAGGACGGGCTTCAGCTTCCTGCTACAATGGGAAGCCCCCACAGTGCTTTTCCATGAATTCTCTCCTGGCTTTTGAAAGACTCATGGACTTCAATTACCTTCCCCAATGCCCTGATAGACTTTGCTACTTTATGGACTTAATAAAGTTATTTCTAATTCTTTTGAAGGGAGGGATGGGTGGTGATGGAAATATTCCCTGATATCCCAATGTGTTCCTTCCCCCCTTTCCCATATCTAAAATATGAAGCATGCCATGTCTGTATATGCTATCAGTGAGAGGTCAACTCAGCTGCATTCTAAAGCTGCACCTTTTTGATTAACTCATCAATGGCGATTGTGAAGTCAAACCCAAGACCACCCTAAATTCGGGTTCGACTTCAATTGCATGAATAATAATAGAGCTTTCCAGGTTTGGAATGGGTCTGTCCCCCTTCTCAAAGGAGACCCCTTTTGCATCATAGCCAGAGGGCCATCGAAGTTTCATTCCGCCCACTGGCTAAGCGGCACCCGGCACATTGTTTTCTATTCATCACAACGGTTGTCTGGGAATGTAGCGCAGCTGGCTAAGTGTCAGCTGCATAAGATCTCTCTGACCAGTAGGGCACTTCTTCCTCTTCCCTTGAGAAAGAAGCCCCAAAGTGACCAGACTGCTCCAGTGCAAATCTGCCACTTTCCATGAAGAAAGGGGGGGGGAAAGAAGGAGCAAGGGGGAGCGGCAGCGTCGCCTCAGAGGCTCTACACTATGCTCTCCCTTTCCCATGGAGAAGAGATTTTTCATCCACTTTGGGAGGAAAAACGGGTCTTATAGAACAGACTCCTCAGGTCTGCCACACTTTGAGCATTATTAGATTGAACGTGCTGGGCCCATAATCATTGTTAGTGCAATAAAGTTTTATTGCAGACGTTAACTAGTTTATTTACACTATATACACAAGAAACAACATAGCACATAGATTGAGGTAACACATCCATACGCTTCAGGAACATTTTCTTAATGGCGATTTTCAGTCTTGCTTATCAGTGCAAGGCACTCCTCCAAAATTCCATTGTGATGATCGAAGTCCGTTCCAGTAGAGGAAGCAGGAAGCATTCTTTTCTGTCCCTTCTAGGAATCCTTGAACTTCTGTGATCCTTTAACTCCACACATGCTGGGTAGCTTTGCAAGCACATAGCCAGCTTTAAAACACACACTATTAAATCTCCTAATTAATCAAACACAGTACAACAGTCTTTTATAGGAATATTCTGCTGTTGTAGTCCCAAAGTTGTAAATGAATGATAGACATCTTCAATTCTGGCTCCATCTCGGTTTCCTGGCCGGATGTTGACTCTTCCTGATTGGTGTTGACAAACACATGGCTTGTGTTGGCTTCCTTGCAAACATTTCCTTAACTTGAAAGAACCATGATCACAATTCTTATCAGAGTTTACATTTCAATCCTAATTAGCAACTTTTAATTACAGTCCAGCAAGCAGGTAGTCATTACAGGCCTTAATATTTTACTGGTGCTTCCAAACCATACATCCTTCCATTCATTATGAAGTAGCATTGGAAATAATTTCATTATTTGCAGGTTACCTCAACTTGAGAAACTTTATTAAGGGGTTGTGGCATTAGGAAGGTTGAGAACCAGTGGTCTAAATAAAAGTATTATTCCATATTTACTTATTTATTTAGGACATTTTTATACCGCCTTTCTCAGCCCGAAGGCGACTCAGGGCGGTTGTCAATTGGCAATAATTCAATGCCACAGCACAATAACAATTAAAAACAACTAAAAAAGCATTAAACCATTAATCTATCTATGTATATAATAAAAGTCAGTGTTTTCGGCTGTGCGGTGGGAGGAATATGTGCCAGCGTTTCGATTGGCTGACACTGTGGGATTATTTGCATAGAGGGCTCTGATTGGCCAGCCTCAGAACTCCAACATTCTACGGCCCCAGAGGAGATTGGCTGCCACTGAAATGGTATTTGCATAAAGGACTCCAATTGGCCAACCACATTCCACCATTCTACAGTGACTCAGAGGGAAAAGGAAAGGCCTCAGGCAGTCAGCCACTGAGGCCCACAGCAATGACGGATCAGGACCAAACTTGGAAAAAACACAGCGGACCAATGGCCCACTTCACTACCTGGTGTGGTTTAGGGCAGGATGGGCCACACATGATGGATTTGCAGTACCTTCACCTCATTCACTTCCCAAACAACACTGTAGCCCCTATAAATCACAAACCAGGCCCAAAATTGACAGCAAGTCTTCCTTAACTTGATTTTCCTGACTAGGCCTCAGCTCATGGGATACTGTTAGGCTTCCTCAACTTGATTTTCCTGACTACGCCCCCAACAATGACAGAACAAGACCAAACTGAGTACACAGACCCCCCCCCCAGATGCACCCTACATCCTGGTGCACTTTGAGGGAGCACTGTGGCCCACACCAATGACGACTCAGGCCCAAACTTGGCACACAGAGGCCCAATGGCCCACTTTACAAACCTGCTGCGGTTTACGGCAGGATGGCTCACAAATGATGGGATTTGCAGTACCTTCACCCAATTCATTTCCCACAGAACATTGCAGCCCCTACAAATCAGAAACTTGGCACACAGAGTACCCATGACCCACTCTACATCCTGGTGCAGTTTTGATTGGGACGGACCACGGATGATGGGAGTTGAAGTACCTTCACTCACTTTCTGAGACCACTGCCACCCTCATCTAATGACTGCTCAAGACCACACTTGGCACACAGAGCCCCAATGACCCACTCTACATCCTGGTGCAGTTTGGAGAACGGGGGACCATGGATGATGGGACTTTCAGTACCTTCCCTCACTTCCAGAGACCGCTGCAACCCTCATCCAGAGAATGATCAAGACCAAATGTGACACACACAGCCCCCATGACCCACTCTAAATCCTGGTGCTGTTTGGAGGGGGATGGACAATGGCCAATGGGACTCGCAGTATCTTCACTAAGTTCCTGAGACCACTGCAAGCCACATAAACATCCAATAGGAACCAAACTTGGCACACAATGCCTTCCTCAAATAACCCGGGCACAGCTGGGTCCTCAGCTAGTATATAGTATAAAATTAAAATATTACAAAACATTAAAAACCGTGCAGCCTAAAAACGTTATCGTGAGCATTAACCATGTCGTGTTACCAGAATTTATCTATGGAGTTTGATGTGTTAAAATTCTGATGTAAAAGCGTAACATATGCCTCATAGCTGGATTATAAATGTTTTCTCTTCGTTGTGAACAATCTGGTGCTTCTTAAGAGTAGAATTCCGAATAAAACATTTCCCGCACTCCTGGCATTTGTATGGTTTCTCTCCTGTGTGGGTTCTCTGATGGACTACAAGACCTGACTGGTAAGCAAAACATTTCCCACACTCCTGGCATGTGTATGGTTTCTCTCCTGTGTGGATTCTTTGGTGTCTCACAAGTTGCGACTTGGAAACAAAACATTTTCCACACTCCTGGCACGGGTATGGTTTCTCTCCTGTGTGGATTCTCTGATGTCTCAGAAGCCCTGATCTGCAAGCAAGACATTTTCCACACTCTTGGCATTGGTACGGTTTCTCCCCTGTGTGGCTTCTCTGGTGGAAATGAAGGTGTGCACTCTGGGTATAACATTTTCCACACTCCTGGCATTTGTATGGTTTCTCTCCCGTGTGGATTCTCAGGTGAATCGCAAGTCCTGACTTAGAAGCAAAACTTTTCCCACATTCTTGGCAATTGTGCTGTTTCTGTCCTGTATGCACTTTCCTGTGGAAATGAAGGTGTGACATCTGAGCGTAACATTTCCCACACTCTTGGCATTTGTAGGGTTTTTCTCCCGTGTGGTATCGCTGGTGGATCACAAGGTCTGACCTACGTTTCCAAAATGTCCCACATTCATGGCATTTGTATCGTTTCTCCCCTGTGTGGATTCTCTGGTGGACCACGAGTTCAGATCTGGATGCAAAGCGTTTCTCACACTCCTGGCATTTGTACGGTTTCTCTCCTGTGTGGATTCTGTGGTGGATCACAAGTCCTGACTTGGAAGCAAAACATTTCCCACACTCTTGGCATTTGTATAGTTTCTCTCTTGTGTGCACTCTCTGATGAATGCGAAGCGCTGACTTGAAAACAAAACGTTTTTCACATTCCTGGCACTTGTATGGTTTGTCTCCTGTGTGGATTCTCAGGTGGATCCTAAGCCCATAATTCGAAGTATAAGATTTTTCACACTCTTGGCATTTGTACAGTTTCTCTCCTGTGTGCATTCCTTGGTGTCTCTGAAGTGCTGACTTGGAAACAAAACATTTCTCACACTCCTGGCATTTGTACGGTTTCTCCCCTGTGTGGATTCTCTGGTGGATTACAAGCATTGACTTGCAAACAAAACATTTCCCACACTCCTGGCATTTGAATGGTTTCTCCCCTGTGTGGGTTCTCTGGTGGATCAGAAGCACTGGTTTGGAAGCCAAACATTTTCCACACTCTTGGCACTTGTATGGGGTCTCTCCTCTCCGGACACTTTCATGACTCTTGTGACTCTCCAATTTCACAGAGACCTCGCCTCCAAAGCGTTTCTTTCCAGGCTGTGTTATCTTGTGACGCACGTGGGTCATCTTTCTGCAGCAGTTGGCTTCTAGAAGAAGAATAAGAAAAAAATATTGAATTCCAACTGCGAGGAAAAAGGAACATCAGGGAAGAAGAAAAGACCCAAATGCAAAAGACCCTAAAAAGAGAGTATTATCAGGGAAAGCAATCTGTCCCCATGGTATCTTTCAGGAACCAAGTAGAAAGCTTTTTATTTTGGGTTACTATGAGTTTTCTGGGCTGTATGGTCACGTTCCAGAAGCATTCTCTCCTGACGTTTCACCTACATCTATGGCAGGCATCCTCAGAGGTTGGGAGGTCTGTTAGAAACTAGGCAAGTGGGGTTTATATATCTCTGGAATAATTTCTAGAGTGGGATAAAGAACTCCTGCCTGGTTGAGGCAAGTGTAAATGTAGCAATTGGCCATCTTGATTAGCATTTAATGGTCTAGCAGTTTCAAGCTAATCACCTGCCAACAAAGGATTCCCCAGGCAGTAAGAAGCCAGACCCTGAAACTGCTAGGCCAATAATTCTGTGTGCAGACCTGCCTTCAGGTCCTTTTTTTGCGGTCCTACCTATTAAACCCGCTATTTGGTGCTATATGGAAGCAACCTGTGTTTAGGCACACAGAAGACTTCAATTGTTTCAAAAACATATTTTGCAGTTATGAGAGCCTTTCAAAGAATCCCATAAAGCAAGTGTGGGGAGCTTTATTTATTTATTTACAGTATTTATATTCCACTGCTCTCACCCCAAAGGGGACTCACGGCAGATCACAATGCACACATACACTGCAAACATTCAATGTCATTTTCTAGAAATACATACAGACAAATAGAGGCATTTTTGGCATTTCCAGTTCGGTGCCTGGAGGTTATGCTCTATTCCAGCCACAGGGGGGAGCTGTTGCTTCATCCACTATAACGTCGAGTCATTTTGATTGTATTTCTTCCTTGCTCTTTGACCACTGGTATTTTATGGTGTAATAAAATACCTGCTTTAAGCAATCCCTAATTTTTCTACTCACAGCTCACCTGTTTTCGAACTGCTTAGGTGGACAGTAAGCTAGGCTTAACGGTTGGGTGCTCAATCTGACTTGGGCTTCGAACCTGTCACCTTCCGGTTGGCAGTGATCTATTGCAGCTGGTGATTAAACAGCTGTGCTACAGCCCGGCCCTCTCTGGGTTGAGATGGACAACCTCTCTAAATATGCTTCAAGACTGTCCAAGCTGACAGGTGTGCTGGTCAGGATGGCAAGAACCGATGAGGCAGATCCAGTCTGGAGAGAAAGCCATTCCCGATCCTGCCTTGAGAAATCACATAATGCTTGGCTGATATCTTTGGCTTTAGGGGACTGACATTTTAAATTAGAAATGATTATTAGGAAATAAAGGAAAGATCCGTACCAACAGCAGCCATGATTTCACTGGTTTCTTCCATGACCTCCTTGTGCAGGGATCTCTGATTGGCATCCAAGAGGGCCCACTCTTCTGGGAGGAAAGATACAGTCACCTCCTCAAAGGACACTGGAACCTAAACAAAAAAGAGAGAGAAAAGAAACAATGTTTCCTGCTAAAATCCAAGACTAAGGTTATTAACAAACTAACTCCAAGGGGGGGGGGGTGTTAACGTGGAGTGACTGGGTCTTATCTTGCATCATTAAAACTGAAGGTGGAATTGTCTTCATATCAAGAAGTCAAATTATTTGCCTTAATTCTGCGTGCTCCCAACTAGTTCCAGAAGTAGAGGGAACATTTTCAAAATGCGAACAAATCTGGAAAATGCTTGCAAGAAAATTAAGAAAAAAGAGGCACAATATAATAATAAAAAAGAATTAGCCCTCATTACTGCTGATGCAGAAAAAGCCTTTGATAATGTTAATTGGGACTTTCCCCAAATTCTAATGAAAGAAATGGATATGGGGTATTACTTGAATATGATCAGCAAGAAGGAAAAATATAATTAATGGACAAGAGACAAAGAGTTTTAAAATAAGCAAAAGTACAAGACAAGGGTACCCCCGTCACCATTAATCTTTATAATGACAATGGAAATCTTATTGAATAGTATAAGGGAGGACAAAAATTTAATTGGTACAAAAATACGAAATCAACATTATAAAATAAGGGCTTTTGTGCATGATTTCATTTGTATTGTTGAAACATCCCTTTGAATATCATTGTGAGTGAACAACATCTCTGCCATCAAACCTGGCTTCTAGTGTTGCCTAGAGCAGTGTTTTTCAACCTTTTTTGAGCCGCGGCACATTTTTTACATTTACAAAATCCTGGGGCACACCACCAACCAAAATGACACAGTAATACATATAGTTAATGACAGAAGCATACTCTGAGGCAAAGAGTTCCACTGCTGAACAGCTCTCACAGTCAGGAAGCTTTTTCTAATGTCCACCCTTTTACACAGACATGCTTCCCTGTGATGTTTGCTTTTCTGCCTGCGCTGTTGTGCTCTCTCTCTCTCTCTCTCTCTCTCTCTCTCTCTCTCTATATATATATATATATATAAATGTAATGTTCCTTTGTGGGATTAACATAACTCAAAAACCACTGGACAAATTGCTGCCAAATTTGGCCACAAAACATACTAATACTAACCCAAGGAGGGACCATCAGTCAAAAAATTGATTTTGTCATTTGGGAGCTGTACTTGCTGGGAGTTATAGTTCCCCCAGGAAAGGGAGGGGATGCTGGGTTTCAGGACCATTGCTCCCAGCAGGGTAATGCTAGCGGGGGCTTCAGAAAGCAATTCTGAAAGCAAGCAAGGATGGAGCCATCAAGGGAAGAAGGGTCAGCAGTCAGACTACGGCGGGGGGCAAAGGCACAGCAAGGGGGAGATGCAACGGGAGGAGGAAAACGCGGGTGGATAGAGCAGAGGCCCCCGCAAGGCCCCCGCAGCACCCTTCTCTCTCTCTCTCTCTCTCTCTCTCTCTGTCCCTCCTCGTCTCCCTTCCTCGCTCGCAGACTCCGCAGGGCCGGGATCACAGCTGCCTCTTCATCCTGTCTGACGGCTAGCAAACCACCCGGTCTTGGCCTCTGCTGCTGCTGCTGCTACCGCCGCCTCTGCCACTGACCCCGCCTCCTCCCCGCGCAGCTCCCATCCTTTCTGCAGGGCCTTCCCTTGCAGACTCTCCCACATTAGGGCAGAGACTGGCGGGAGCGTGCATATGACCCCGGGAGGAGTGCGCAGGCCAGAGAGAGAGAAGCCACGGGAACGCGCCTCCACTGCCTTGCTAGGCAGCCAGCCTTCGCGCAGAGGCTCGCACTACCTTTATTTTCTCTCTGCTGGAAAAAAAATACACACGTGGCCTCCTCGCTCTGCTCGGGGGAGGTTTCCCACGGCACACCTGATGATCGCTCACGGTACACTAGTGTGGCGCGTGACACCGGTTGGGAAACACTGGCCTAGAGGACACTATGGTAATCAGGATGCTAGACCAGATAGGCCTTTGGTCTGATCCTGCAGGTTATTTCTGTGTCTCTCAGCTTTGCTACAAGCAACAAGGAGATAATTTTTTTCAACTGGAGATTTACGTCAACTAAGTACTGTACTCAACTGCCAGGTTTTGATGGATTCAAGTATTTGCTTTGGGGACTCCCTACTTCTTAGTTTTGGGTGCTACTCCACAACTCCAGGAGCAAATATTTAAATTTCCACACTTTTCTGTTAGGGAAAACTGCCCTAAATGATACAGCAGAGCACCCAAAAATTCCCAACTGTGATTCAGGAGACATGGGGGAAGGGAAACCCTCGGGCTATTCTAATGCTAACCAACTTCTCCTCATTGAGGACTGCAGACTTGAGCAGTGTGCCATTGAATTGCAACACTTTCTACCTAAATTATTTCCACCTAAAATACTATCAGCATTTATTATTGTTTGCATAAAAAGGGCAACATTATTTTCAGGCATTTTTACTGAAAATTGCATTGGAGACAGAAGGTCGTAAATTTCTCCCTTCATCCCTTGATTCCAATGATCTTTCTCCTTACCTGATATGGTTCTCTGTCACAAGGAAGACGAGGAAACCGAGCCATTGTTGTCATTCTTGTGCCAGCCCCTGAGAAAGAGATCAAGGCAGTGTGAAGCAGGTCGCTCATCACGACCCTGCAAACCCTAACAGATCAAAACGCCTTGAACACAATAGAAATTAGATCAAAAGGATGTAGATGGCACCATGGTGAAGATTAAGATATTAAACTGCACTTCAGAAGCACCATATTCTAGATCCCATTGATCTATGAAACCCATTAATGCAGTGTTTCCTAATGCCACGACCCCTTAATACAGTTCCATATGTTGTGGTGACCCTCAACCAAGAAATTATTTTCGTTGCCTATTCCTTACTGTAATTTTGCTCCTGTTGTGAATTGTAATGTAAATCTCTGATATGCAGGATGCATTTCCATTCACTGGACCAAATTTGGCACAAATACCCGATACACCCAAATTTGAGTACTGGTGGGGTTGGGGAGGGGGATTGGTTTTGTTATTTGGGAGTTGTTGGGATTTATAGTTAACCTACAATAAAAGAGCATTCTGAACTCTACCATCGATAGAATTGAACCAAGAGAAACTACTGGAAGGATTTGGTGGTCATTGACCTTGAGTTTTGGAGTTGTAGTTCACCTACATCCAGAGAGCACTCAAACAATGATGGATCTGAATCAAACTTGGCACGAATAGTCAATGTGTCCAAATGTGAATAGTGGCGGAGTTAGGGGAAAATAGACCGTGGCATTTGGGAGTTGTAGTTGCTGGGATTTATAGTTCACATACAATCAAAGAGCGTTCTGAACTCCACCATTAGAATTGAGCCAAACTTCCCAAACAGAACCTTCCCAAATAGAACCTCTCTCCAGCCTCACATGCTCTTCCTCACCCGCACTAAGTTGCCACTCACCAAGCACGCCTGCTCTCCCCTCCCCACTTGGAGTCTCAGAAACAGCTCTCCCCTTGGCTGAGAGGTCGGCTGAGAAGCCGGTCAATCACAGGGGAGGAAGCTTTTTGGTGAGAGGATTCGTCATCTGTTTCCAAAAAGGAAGAGAAGGACATGCGGAGAGATCTTCAGCCTTCTCTGCCAAAGGGTTTCCTAAGACCATCAGAAATAGATGTTTTCTGGTGGTCTTTAGTGACCCCACTGAAACCCCCTTGCGACCCCCACAGGGGTCCTGACCCCCAGGTTGGGAAATGCTGCACTAATGGTAGCACCGGGAATGTGGCACAGCTGGCTGAGTTTCAGCTGCATAAGATCTCTCTGACCAGTAGGTCATGAGTTTGAGGCCTGCCCGGGTCAAGGTGGGTGCTCGACCTTTAAGTGTAGCCTGCTGTCGACCTTTGCAGCCTGAAAGACAGTTGCATCTGTCAAGTAGGAGATAAAGGTACCACATTAAGTGGGGAGGCAAATTTTGACTGAATTATGAGGCCATTAAAGAACTCCAGGAACACTGAGGAATGCGGAAGGAACAACAAGGAACGCTGAGAGATGAGGAGTGCGTCAGCTCCCCCTGGTGGCCAGAGTTTGCCTCTGTTCATCTATATATTGTTCGTCTATAATATGTTGTTCGTCTATATGTTGTATGTTGAAACAGCAGGGATTGTCTGCTAGTATGTGTACTGTAATCCGCTCTGAGTCCCCTTCGGGGTGAGAAGAGTGGAATATAAATAAAGTAAATAAATAAATAATGGCATTTGGCGAATTATGTTTTCTTGGACTGGCCTTTACAGCAAGTTTATTTTTCTCACAATACACTCTAAGCATAAGATAGGAGGTGTATAGAGAATCCTCTGTTAAAGCAGACCCTCCCAGCAATTGTGCTTACCTTGCCAAGTGGTGTCCCTTTGCTGGGAAGTCTGCCTGATGTCCAGCGGAGCGTCCCTTGCAACAGGAAAAGGCCGAACTTCCACATAGAGCTTTTCCACCTGAAATAGCGATGACAATTCAAAGTGTAAGAGTGTGGAGGACTGGAAAATAGCGTATATTCATGAGGGGTGAAGTTGAATCTGACAGGGGTCTCCAAAGACACGTGTGATTCAGCCGACCCCTGGATTATTGGCAGCCTCAAAAAACTAATCTTTCTGAGGCACTGACACTTTCAGTAAGACTGCTTATTAACTCCTGTGCCTTATCTGTCTATATATGTTGTGTGTCTATGGCATTGAATGTTTGCCTGTATGTGTATATTGTAATCTGCCCTGAGTCCCCTGCGGGGTGAGAAGGGCGGAATATAAATGACGTAAATAAAAAATAAAAATATGTCTATATGTGTATATTTGTGTGTGTTTGTATATATATATATATATGTGTGTGTGTGTGTTTATGTATGTATGAATGTGTATATGTATATGAATGTATGTGTATATATATACTATATATTTAGAGTGAATTTACTCTAATATAAATACTGTAAATAAATAATGATGTAAATAAAGTATCTGCTTGCCTCTTATGTGTCTCTGTTGCTCCAATTAAACACTCTGCTGCTGCTATTCTATCAAGCAACTTTGCTAGCGTTTTTATATCTTGTTCTAGTTAACAAACAATTACAGTATAGCAAGAAGAGACGATCAAGATGAGAGAGAGAGAGAAGACACATGGTTTCTGTCTTATATAGTCCATTGGTTCCTACTTATGCCGATCCCTGTTGATGGGAAGCTTCCCATCGGAGCGGAAATCATCTATCCGATAGATGGCAAACTATTTAACCTCAGCAGACTGAAAGCCAAAACCAAGGTTACAACAACATCTGTTATAGAACTCCAATATGCTGATGATAATGGCATCTGTGCACATTCAGAAGAAGACTTACAAGCCACTCTAAACACCTTCACAGAAGCATACGAGAAGCTCGGCCTATCATTGAATGTCGAGAAAACCAAAGGGCTCTTCCAGCAGTCACCAGCAAATCCCTCTCCAATGCCAGAAATACAGCTTAATGGTGAAACGTTAGAAAATATTGACCATTTCCACTACCTTGGCAGCCCCCTCTCCACAAAAGTCAACATTGACACTGATTTTCAACACCGCCTGAGCATTGCAAGCGCAGCATTATTCCAAATGAAGCAAAGAGTGTTTGAGGACCGGGACATCCGTAGGTATACCTAGGTGCTTATTTATAAAGCCATTGTCCTCCCAACCCTGCTATACGCCTGAGAAACGTGGACTATCTACAGACATCACACTCAAATCCTAGAATGATTCCAGCAGCGTTGCCTCTGAAAAATCCTGCAAATCTCTTGGGAAGACAGGCAGACAAATGTCAGCGTGCTGGAAGAAGCAAAGACCACCAGCATTGAAGCGATGCTCCTCTGCCATCAACTCTGCTGGACTGGCCACATTAACCGAATGCCTGATCACAGTCTCCCAAAGCAGTTACTATACTCCGAACTCAAGAACGGGAAACTGAATGTTGGTCGACAAGAAAAGAGATTTAAAGATGGGCTCAAAGCCAACGGTGGCATCGACACCAAGAACTGGGAAGCCCTGGCCGTTGAGCGATCTAACTGAAGGTCAGCTGTGACCAGCAGTGCTGTAGAATTTGAAAAGGCACAAATGGAGGGCGAAAGGGGGAAATGTTCCAAGAGGAAGGTGAGTCAGGCCAACCATGACTGGGACCACCTTCCATCTGGAAACCGATGTCCTCATTGAGGGAGAAGATGTGGATCAAGAATAGGCTCCACAGCCACCTACGGACCCACTGCTATGACACCACATCTGGAAGACAATCATCGTCAAGCTATGAGAAATCGCCTAAGTAAAGCAAGTAAAGTAAGAATCGGATGAGGCCTGGTGGGCCATCCAATCCAATCCCATTCTGCCAAGAAGCAGGAAAATTGTATTCAAAGCATTCCCAACAAATGGCCATCCAGCCTCTATTTTAAAGCTTCCAAAGAAAGAGGATCCACTACACACCGAGGCAGAGAGTTCCACTGCTGAACAGCTCTCACAGTTAGGAAGTTCTTCCTCATGTTCAGATGGAATCTCCTTTCCAGTAGTTTGAAGCTATTGTTCCACGTCCTAGTCTTGTGGGCAGCAGAAAACAAGCGTGCCCCCTCCTCCCTATGACTTCCGCTCACATACTTCTACATGGCTATCATGTTTCCTTTCAGCCTTCTCTTCTGCAGGCTCCTTTCCTACAAATACACTCTTGTGTTCTATCACACCCAGGGTTTTAACCTTTTATTCCAGACATCTGGCCCACCTGCTATGTTGACTATACTATGTGTTGCTATATTGTTTAGCTTGTCATTTTATATATTTTGTAATGATTTTTTTCCTTTGATGTTTTATGTTCAATTGTGTTTGTATTGTTCTTTTGGGCTTGGCCTCATGTTAGCCGCCCCGAGTCCCCTTCGGGGAGATGGAGGCTGGTTATAAATAATGATTATTGTTACTATTATTAAACATGCCCAGCTCTTTCAGCCGCTTCTTATAGGGCTTGTTCTCCAGACCTCTGATCATTTTAGTCACCCTCCTCTGGACATATTCCAGCTTGTCAACATCTCCCTTCAATTGTGGTGCCCAGAATTGGTCACAGTGTGATTCCTGGTGTGGTCTGACCAAGCCAGAATAGAAGGTTGGCATGACTTGGCTCTTTGGCAGAGCGTTTGGTTAGTTGTTTTAATTGTAATTCTTTTAAAGTGTTTTATTGGTTTTATGTTGTAAGTCGCTCAGAGCAGTGTTTTTCAACCTTCTTTGAGCCGCGGCACATTTTTTACATTTACAAAATCCTGGAGCACACCACCAACCAAAATGACACAAAATGACACTCTAACACAGTAATACATATAGTTAATATGTTTTTAAATGTATTTATACACTCAGTGTGAAACCTGGGCCTGTTTCAATGAACACAACATATATATAACTTCCTCTCACATGACTATTATGTCTTCTCTTCTTCAGGCTAAACATGCCCAGCTCTTCAAGCCGCTCCTCATAGGGCTTGTTCTCCAGACCCTTGTGAAATTTTACCCTGAGTGAAACTTGCTTCCAGTTAACTATGGATGTCATGAAGCTGTTATAAACAGTTACTTTGTGGAGGGGGGGGGGGGGAGGCAACTCTTGAAAAATCCAGTAAAATAGTTTTTTTAAAAAAAAATCTATGAAACGTATAGACTCTATAAGCTTCATAGATCTGTTTGGCCTCTTTCGCTGCCACCCTCCTCCCTCCACAAAAGCAGAGCACTGGGCGGAAGTGACTGAGTCGACGTTTTCGTGTTGGCTTGGATTTCTCGCGTGAACAGCCAAAGCTGGAAGCTCCACGTCGGTGAATTGGGCAGTGAGCGAACCTGGGAGCATTGGGAGGCTGAAGCAGCCCTGAGTGGGAGCTGGAGCCATGCTGAGTCGAGGCTCCTGAAGGCTTCCTCAAAGCGGGCCTGGCCCTGGCATTCGGCGGAGCCCTTCCTTTGCCTCGGGGAGGATCTTTGGGGAGGGAAAGAGGGAGAAAGAACTGCTAGGAGGGGGAAGAGTGCCAATTTCCCAAGGCACACCTGAGGATCGCTGACGGCACACTGGTTGGGAAACACTGGCCCAGAGCATCGCTGGTGGAGGGTGACTAAGCAAGTAATAAAAATTGATTGATTGACTTCTGTGGATCTAGGCACCAGCAGGCCGGATTAAGCTTTTCGGCCGCCCGAGGCCAAGACGCCCTGCACCGCCCCCCCCCCCAGGGCGCTGCTGCGCATGTGCGGCAGCAGCTCCGGCCGTATGGCTTCCGTCGCCGCCTCCTCCCGTAACCGGAAGGAGGGCCCGAGGAGGTGGACGGAAGCCACGCGGCACCGGCCCCAGGGCTTCCATCCACCTCGCGCCTTCCTTTTGGTCGCGGGAGGAAGAGGTGGACGGAAGGCGCGCGGCACCGTGGGGCTTCCGTCCGCCGCCTCCTGCATCCCCCTGCGACCAAAAGGAGGGCACGAAGAGGAGGGCGGGACTTCCCTTCCTCCTCCTCGCACCTTCCTTTCAGTCACGGGAGGAGGAGGAGGAGGCGGCGGACGGAAGCCCCACAGTGCCGCGCGCCTTCCGACCACCTCCTCCTCCTGCGACCGAAAGGAAGGCGTGAGGAGGATGAAGGGAAGTCCCGCCCTCCTCCTCGCCGCCTGGGCCGCCCCCTTGCAAAGGAAGGAGACGGCCAGGCCAAGGAGGAGGAGGAGGAAGGGAAGCCCGCTGGTGGGCGTGTGTGCGCATGAATGCATGCCTGCCGGCGGGGCGGAGCTTCCTTTTTTCCTCCTCGCCGCCTCCTTCCTTTGCAAGGGGCGGCCCAGGCGAGGGGAGGGTTCCATTCCTCCTCCGCCCCCTCGCAGCGCTCTCCCCGCCCTCTCCTGACTCTCTCGGGAGAGGGGGGGGGAAAGCACTGCGAGGGGGCGTTTTTTAAAAAAATGTTTTCGGGGGCCCGAATCTGCTGCCCCCCAAAACCTGCCACCCGAGGCCATGGCCTAGTCTGGCCTTATGGGTAATCTGGGCCTGGGCACCAGACTTCTATTGATGCAGGCCAAAATCCCATTGGCTTTTTTTGTCTTGCTGATCTGTGCCTCCTTGATGAAACGCACTCACCTGCCGCTTTCCTTCCTGCTTCCCGTCCTCTGCCCGACTCAGGAGGAAGCCTTCCGCCAGGGCCACCGCCTGGGAACAGGTCTCTGCCCCACACTCTCGGACCCAGCTCCCCATCTCTGGGGGCAGGATGCTCAGGAACTGCTCCAGGATCACCAGGTCCAGCATCTCCGCCTTGGTGTGTTGCTCTGGCTTCAGCCACTGGCGGCAGAGATCGTGGAGGCGGCTGCAAACCTCTCTGGGCCCCTCGCCCTCTTGGTAGGAGGACTGCCTGAAGTCCTGAGGCTCATCCCTGGACCTTTGCGCCATTCTCTCCCAGGCTCTTCCATTGCTCCCAGGACTTCCACCATCCATATCTCTTCTTGCTTTGGGCCTGTCCATCTTCTAATCTTTGGCCAAGGAAGCCACCAATGAGGTCCTCTCAAGAGTCAAGGCTCCCTCACCAGGCTCTGCTCCATAACTCTGGTAGGACCAATTGTGACACTCTATGGCAGGCCTGGGCCTTCCTCCAGGTGTTTTTGGACTAAACAGAACCTTGGTTCTGCCTCTTCCCGTCACATGACTCACATGGAGCCCCCAATCAGAGCACTGAGAGGCTGTAAATGGGGAGGAAACCCCGCCTAGAATCTCCAAACTCCAATTCTGGAGTTTTGGACTTCAACTCCCAGAAGCCTCAGCTGCTCAAGCCAATGACGAGGCATGCTGGGAAATGAAGTCCGAAAGAGGAAAAACCTGCAAAGCATTGATGCCTCCTGAAGCCCAAAAAGCCCGGATGAGCTTGAGTTAGGACACCGTCACGTGATACGGGACTGAAGCCCAAGCAGAGGGCGAGGAAAGTGGCGTTGCGTCTAAAGAGGCCCCGCTGGAAACCAGAACCACGCGAAGAGGTTCCGCGTTGAAACAGGAAACTGCTTTATATGGGAAGGATGAGCTTGAATTAGAGTGCCGTCACGTGATGTGGGACTGAAGCCCAATCAGAGGGCGAGGAAGGCGGCGTTTTGTCTAAAGAGGCCCCGCCGGAAACAACAACCGCGCAAACAGGTTCCAAGTTGAAACAGCTCTATTTGGGAAGGAGAGCCTCAGAGGTGAGAGATGCGGGAAGAGAGGCTCCAGGCCTGATCTAATGGTCTGTATGTACTATATACTTGAATATATGCATTTTATGGCAATATGTTTATTATCTGGGTGTTTGCATCCTATGACCTGGGTGAGAGATACAATTATTATTATTGAGATGCACAAGAAGGACTTACTTAGGCGATGGAGTAAGATTGTCTCCCAGGTTCATTGTACTGTAGGTCAGTGTTTCTCAACCAGTGTGCCGTGAGCGATCATCAGGTGTGCCGCGAGAAAAGCTCTGCCCCCCTTCCTCCCCCCCATCCTGCCGAACTCCTGCTGCTTGGGGGAGGAGGAGGAAGGGCCGGGCGGCGGCGAAGAAAAAGAAGGGGCCGGGGCGCCGCCTCCTTCGGCCGTTTCCCCAGCCAGCCTCCAATCCGCCATGACTCCCACCATGACTCTCGCCCCTCGCTCGCTCGCTGAAGCCGCGCGGAGGAGGAGCCCCATCCACTGAAGCCCGTCCACCACTCATGCTCCTCCTCTGTGGGAGAGCTGAAGCCGGGGGAGGGGCAGGGCATGGCGCCCTCCCCCACCTCCTGGCTTCAGCGCTCACACAGCTTTGCCAGCCTTGAGGGGGCAGTGCCAAGCCAGCAGTGGCAGAGCCAGCACAATGCTGGCTTGGCACTGTCCCCTCAAGGCTGGAGCAGCTGTGGGAGAACTGAAGCCGGGGGAGGGGGCGGGGCATGGCATGGCATGGCCTGGCTCCTCCCCTGGCTTCGGCACTCCCAGCAGCTGCTCCCAGCAGGCCACCATCCCCCAGCCGTTCTTTACTGTGCTAGAATGTCATTTTGTGTCATTTTGGTTGGTGGTGTGCCCCCAGATTTTTTTAATGTTAAAAGTGTGCCGCAGCTCAAAAAAGGTTGGGAAACACTGCTGTAGGTGACTGTGGAGCCCTGTTCTTGGTCCGCGTGTTCTCCCGCAGTGAGGACATCGGTTTCCAGACAGCTTGACGCGCCTTCCTCTTGGTACGTTTCTCTCTTTCGCCCTCCATTCGTGCCTCTTCAAATTCCACAGCACTGCTGGTCACAGCTGGCCTCCCGCTAGAGCAGTGTTTCCCAAGGGGGGCAGAGAGGGGGGCAGAGAGCTTTTCTCGCGGCACACCTGATGATCGCTCACGGCACACTGGTTGAGAAACACTGCGCTAGAGCACTCAAGGGCCAGGACTTCCCAGTTCTCAGTGTCTGTGACAGCGGACATTGGAAAGCCTCCCTGCGTTCAAGCTTATCTGACCTGTAGCAGGGGGTTCCGCAGTTCCTGGCTGTCTGATTGGGCCAGCATTGCTGGGAATGTGGCAACAGCAGTAGCTTTAACTAAAACCCTTCTTTTTTACCTCGCTCTGCTGTGCTTTCTGCAACCAGACAGGAGCAGAATTCAAAACAATCTTAACGGATTAGAGAGATGATTGGCCAAAATGAACAAAATGAAGTTCAACGGGGACAAATGCAAGATACTCCACTTAGGCAGAAAAAATGAAATGCAAAGAGACAGGATGGGGGACGCGTGGCTCAAGAGCAGGACGTGTGAAAAAGATCTTGGGGTCCTTGTGGGCAACAAGTTAAACATGAGCCAACAATGGGATGTGGTGGCAAAAAAAAGCCAATGGGATTTTGGCCTGCATCAAGAGGAGTATAGTGTCTAGACCTGGGGTGGGCAATTACCGGCCCTCCAGGTGTTTTGGACTTCAACTCCCAGAAATCCTGCGCCCTCCTAGATGTTGGTCAGTATCTTACCTTGATTAATGTATGATTGCTTTTGGGCGCCTCCAGAATCGTGGATGGGTCTTGAAAAAGCACAAACGAAACCGGGGGAGGGGGGGATACACCATATAGCAGAACAATATTACAAACAGTACAATGTAATGCAAATAATCAATCATGTGATTAATACACAGTATGAGCATAAACCACAAGCCCATATACATGGTTGGGCTTTGAGTCTAAATTGGTCTACTACAATACTGGGGAGGAGCGGTCAGAAGTGATCAGCGCCCTGAGGAAGCGGTTACGCGAAACGGCCATCTTGGCATCGTCAGCTTACCTCCAGCCGTTGGCGCCTGCCCACCATAGCAGCCACCAGCCCTGCCACCTACCAAGGTTCCCCTATTGACTCAGTCGCAGGTCCATGGGTCATCATACCCAGGACTTCAGTAAGGGTTACTCAGTGCCAAGTGGAATACTCCTTCGCCCAACCATGTATATGGGCTTGTGATTTATGCTCATACTGTGTATTAATCACGATTGATTATTTGCATTACATTGTACTGTTTGTAATATTGTTCTGCTATTGAGCATATACTACCATACAATATAGTGGTTTTTATCTATATATGCTATGTCTTGGTATTCCTTTGACACTGCCCCTTTAAACATTGTGGTTTAGCAGTGTGTATAGAAGTTGCAATAGTGATTACTTTGTCGTGTATTGAAAAGGGGATACACCAGTCACCCGTCGACCCCAAGTCCGGATTTACCACGAGCATTCCAGCCTCCTCCAAACACTCACATATTGGTACCGGTTGCTGTGAGTTCAATCTGTTTGTCAAAGGAGGATTGTTTGAACCTTATTGGTGGATTTATTATCAACCACTAACATACCTTTGCTTTGAAGACATGGGAATATTGTTGAAAGGACTTTGGCCATTAGGCATTTGTTTTCTTTGGACAGTTGAACGATATTTGATGTTTATATGAATAATCCGGATTGTCTACTATGCACCGGTATATTATTATGTTCTTGATTAATGTTGCGATATCTTTACTTTTCCATTAATTGTTAATTGTTGCTTATGTAATGAATATGCTTCAAGTATCTTCCCCCTACAGAGTGTTTGATGTGAGAGCAATTTACTTATTCTCCTATACCAGGTTTACAGTTATAATATATACCAATTTAGACTCCAACTACTCTCTTTGTGTTTGTTTATGCATTGAACGAGCAGTTTTCCTGTTGCACTAGATCCAGGGAAGTCATGCTACCCTTCTATTCTGCCTTGGTTAGACCACACCTGGAATATTGTGTCCAATTCTGGGCACCACAATTGAAGAGAGATATTAACAAGCTGGAATGTGTCCAGAGGAGTGCAACTCAAATGATCATGGGTCTGAAGAACAAGCCCTATGAGGAGTGGCTGAAAGAGATGGGCATGTTTAGCCTGCAGAAGAGAAGTCTGAGAGGAGACACGATAGCCATGAATAAATATGTGAGATGAAGTCACAGGGAGGAGGGAGCAAGCTTGTTTTTTTGCTGCCCTGAAGACTAGGACGCAATGGAGCAATGGCTTCAAACTACAAGAAAGGAGATTCCACCTGAACATTAGGAAGAACTTCCTGACTGTGAGAGCTGTTCAGCAGTGGAACTCTCTGCCCTGGAGTGTTGTGGAGGCTCCTTCTTTGGAAGCTTTTGAACAGAGGCTGAATGGCCATCTGTCAGGGGTGCTTTGAATGCAATTTTACTGCTTCTTAGCAGGGGTTGGACTGGGTGGCCCATGAGATCTCTTCTAACTCTATGATTCTCACTGTGAAAGGTTTTGGTTTGTTGGTCTCAAGTAAAGGATCTCCCACAGTTCAAACTGAATGCTTTCATTTTTCTGGTTTTGTTCCTAGATTTGCAGAATCCTAGAGTTGGAGGAGACCAGAAGGGCCACCCAATCCTGCCCTGCAGGAACACACTACAGATGGCCACACAGCCTTTGCTTAAAAATCTTCTGAGAAAGACACTCCACTGGACTCGGAGACAATATGTTCCACTGTTGTGAAGAGCTTTTGCTGTCAGGCAGCTTTTCCTAATGTTTAGGTGGAACCTCTTTTGCTCCAATTTGAATCCATTGCTCCACTGTGTCCTAGTCTCCAGAGTGGAGCTTTCCAAACATTGGTGTGTCAGCTGCAGTGTGTAGTTGTGATGTGCGGAGGTAAGGAGAGCCTCTCAGTCTATGTTAAATAAGCAATTATTAAGATATTTTAATTTTTAAAAATATAAATGATGAAAGGTTTTCATGAAATATGTTGTGTCTCCATACGTTTCATTATTACGGTTTATATATGTGTCTGCATCACTTATAAAGGTGTTTGTTTACCCTCCAGTTTGCCAGCAAAAATGAATTGTAGTTCACCCACAACATTATGCAGTTCATACAATTAAAAATTGACTTTTTCAAATAATACGGGCCACGCCAGGGACCCAAGCTAGTAGGGAATGCGAATGGGATGGCTGAATGAAAGGCCAGGGGAAGGGAAATAGTCTAAAGCAGATATTTTCCACCTGGTATCCCCTATTTAAGTGTGATCAACACTGGCAAGATTACTTGCAAGAATTAACCATGGTGACTGTTGAGACTCCCACAGATGGCTCACAGACACGCCAAGCTAGTAAAAGTATTTACAGTTTATTCAAACAAAAACATAGCCACAGTCCGGCATAAAAAACCCACACCCAAAAAAGCCTATAAACAAAACAGAGAAGACGTCCGTCTTTCGTAGTCTTTGGCCTTTATCCCGGCTCGAAGTCTGTGTAATGCGAAGATCCGTCCGAGAAGGAAAGGAGGAGTGCTTCTCAAATTCCAGGAGCTAAGTATACAAACAAACACATCAAAGCCCCGCAACCCACAGCAACCCCTTCCACCCATTATACAATACCAAAGAGACAGGCACTCACAGCAACACAGGAAATGATCAACGAACTTGGTAGTCACTAAACATAAAAACACTCATTAAAGCCCCAACCCCCAACAAACAACAGTGTCAGCTAGAGCTGCCATAGCAGCTCCCCAGAACAACATGAAAACAGCCTAATACTCATAGCTCGCTGGGAATGAGGTAGTAAGACACGTAGAATCAAGAGAACCAGATACAGGAACTAGCAACCCACCAGCAACACCTTGGCCGTCCGCAGAGTCCCAAATCCCCAGACCTTACTTTTATACCCTTACAACTCAGAGTCATCAGACTCCCCACCCAAATCTGCCTCAGTCCCCACAGCTGCTGCCCTGGGTGTGTTCCTCCAAGCCTCCCACCTTTGCTGAACAGTTAAAAGGACCCCAATCTGACTCAACATTCCCACTAGGCCAATCAGGATCACTTGAAAAGCCAAAAAATGAGCTTTCACTGGACTCGGCATTTAACACATTCCTGACATCCTGCACCAACGCTGAGTCCAGCTCTGTATCACTCTCTTCTGAGGTTAACTCTGCTTCAAACCCCTCAAAAGTGTCATCACTGGTAGGCTCCCTAAGTATTTGTCGGACCTTTCTCCTTTGTTCTGCACCTTCCAAACTCACAACACTTGCAGCTCTCTTCCTCCCAGCTGCAGTAATTCTGCCCAAACCTCCCTCTTCAAGTGACATGTCCGACAAAGTATCCTCCTCCCTGTTACTACCTGTAGCAACTACAGGCTCAGCTTGCTCAACTACAACAGTGACACTCAGGAAAGCCTTTACAGCCTTGCAGTTTCAGACAATGCCTTCAGCCTGGCTGGAGGGAAGATATAGAGCAGGGCTGCCCAGGAAGTCGATCGTGATCGACCAGCCGATCACGGGACCAAAGGAGGCCGATCCCAGCCAGATGGGGCACTTCTTAGAGGGGGGCGGAGCCACGCCACGCCAAGCCCCACCCCTCCCCCGGCTTCGGCACTCGCAGCAGCTTCTCCAGGCTTGAGGATGGCAGTGCCAAGCCAGCCTTGTGCTAGCTATGTCACCACTGGCTTGGCATTGCCATCCTCAAGCCTGGAGAAGCTGCTGGGAGCTCCAAAGCCAGAGGGGAGGGGGCGGGGAGGGGGCACGGCCTGGCTCCGCCCCTCCTATGGCTTCTGCTTTACCATCAGCTTCTCCAGGCTTGAGGGGCACGGCCTGGCTCCGCCCCTCCTCTGGCTTCCGCTCTACCATCAGCTTCTCCAGGCTTGAGGATGGCAATGCCAAGCCAGTGGTGGCATAGCTAGCACAATATTGTGATGTGAACTTTGTATGTCACTAATATGTGTGCGCTTAATTTGTCATGGCCTATGGCTAGAACAATAAAACTTATTCATTCATTCATTCATTCATTCATTCAATTTGAGTTTGTGAATGAAAGGCCAAGGGAGGGGAAATGGAGATGGGGAATAACTGGAGGCAGATAATTGAGAAGCAGAATATTGCTGCATATTCTGATTCTCCAGGAAAAATGAAAAAAAATGTTTGTGGCTGTCAAGTGAGGGACTTTCCCATATCTTTATTCTGAATCGGATTATTTGCTTGCCTTTCCTACAGGGAGAGACAAAGTTCCTATCTGGACCCACCTTTTGTCTTGCCAAGAAGAAGAATTCAGAGTGCATATCAATAATGGATGGAGAAGACTCTGCTGGCCCCAATGGAGAAATGGGCCTGAGTGCTATCAAATGTGAAGGTACTGGGGAATTCTGGGAAAGGACAGTGCCAAAGTTCCCAGCTGAGGACGTGGCCAGCTTAGATCTCTATCGCCAGCACTTCAGGCAGTTCTCTTACCAGGAGTGTCAAGGCCCTCAAGAAGCTTGCAGCCAACTTCACAGTCTCTGCCGCCAGTGGCTGAAGCCAGAACAACATACCAAAAGTCAGATCTTGGACCTGGTGGTCTTGGAACAATTCCTGAGTATCCTGCCCCCCGAGATGGGTTCCTGGGTGAGGGAATGTGGGGCAGAGAGCAGTTCCCAGGCAGTGGGCCTGGCAGAATATTTTCTCCTGAGTCGGACTGAAGACAAGAAGCCAAAGGACCAAGGGATGTTGCCTCATCCCGGTGTCTGTAAGACAGAGGTGAGCAGGATTTGACCCCATGTGCCACTTTATTCCTTCTTTTCCTCACAGCCACTACCCAGGGCATGGCTCTACGCCTGAAATTTAGTGGCATCGAAATTGCTTTTAGATGCAAAGGCCACAGTGAGTATGTCCAGAATTATTTATTTATTTGCAGTATTTATATTCCGCCCTTCTTACCCCACAGGGGACTCAGGGCAGATTACAATTCACACATACAAGGGTTGAATGAAAAGTAATGCCTCCACCTTCGTAACTCCTCAACAGATGGCAGTACTGGTATGCGGCAGGTACTGGTTTGTTCAGTAGACTCTCCTCTACAGTCCCATTTTGGCAGGAAGCCTTAGCATTGAACGGTTGTGTTGTTAAAGTGAGAAGTATGGAACCCTGCGCAGAAAGTCGGTCAATGCGACTTAAGCAACGTGCAGTCATTGAATTCTTGACAGCAGAAGGTGTCACCCCAAAGGAGATCCATCAGAGAATGCAAGCTGTTTATGGGGAGTTGGGTAAGTAAGTTTAAAGATGTTGATGTGGGAACATCTGACTTGTGTGACAAACAAAGAGATGGACATCCTGTGACGGCAACCACCGAGTTTCACATGCAAAAGGTTGACAGATTGATTCAGGATCATTGTCGTATCACTCAGAGAGAAATTTCAAGCATAATCGGCATTTTACAAGAACGTGTGGGTCACATTATTGTTTTGCTTGGCTATCGGAAGATCTGTGCACGATGGGTTGCGAAAACAGAGTGTTGACTTACGTGATGGGTTCAGAAAACTTGTTCATCGTTGGCAGAAATGTATCCTATTGTCTAGTGATTATGTGGAGAAGTGAATAGTGGTAGTTAAAGAGCACATTTTAAGGATTATTTTTGCGTTTGATTTATTAAACTATTCCCACCAAACCCAAGTAACGAAGGTAGAGGCATTACTTTTCATTCAACCTTCGTACATGGCAAACATTCAATGCCAGTTTGACATACAACATATATAGACAGATGCAGAGGCAGTTTAACATTCCAGCTGTGCCCAAGTTTTTTCTGGCTTCATGAGGGTATGCTGGATTCGAGCACAATTCTGGCCACAGGGGGAGAAAGAAAATGTATAATTACCTCAGCTTTCCATGTGGACAGTTTTGGAGGATTTTAAAATTCCAAATAATGGATGCTCCACCTGTACCAAATCCAGCAGTGCCAAATGGCTATTGTGAGCGAATGTTGATGTTGATGGTTTTACCAGCAAAACTATAATCCCGCTCCCAATATTCACTTCTCCTCCAAGGAGTTAAAAATATGGAGGACATTCTAAAGCCCTCAATTTTAATAATCTATTTATGTATCACCCTACAGCAGATATGGGCAAACTCAGGCTTGGAGGGCTGAATGCGGCCCCTTGGGCTCTTTTCTCAGGCTCTCCTCTTTCTCAGCATCCCAGTCTTCCTTCCTTCTGTCTTTCTTCCCTCCTTCCCTTCCTCTTTCTCCTTCCCTTCTACCATTTCGTCCTTCCTTCTCTCTTTCCTCCCTCCCTCCCTTCCCTTCCACCCTTTCATCCTTCCCTACCTTTTGTCTTTCCTTCTTTCTCTCTTTCCTCCCTCCCTCACTTCCTCTTTCTCCTTCCATCCTTCTACCCTTTCGTCCTTCCTTCCTTCTTTCCTCCCTCACTCCCTCTTTCTCCTTCCTCTTCCCTTTTGTCTGTCTTTCCTTCTCTCTTTCCTTTATCCTTCCTTCCTTCCACCTTTCTCTTTAACCCTTTCTTCCTTTTTTCTCTTTTTCCTTCTTCCTTTCTTCCAACTTTTGTCTTTCCTTCCTTCTCTCTTTCCTCCCTCCCTCTTTCTCCTTCCATCCTTCTACCCTTTCGTCCTTCCTTCCCTCTTTCCTCCCTCACTCCCTCTTTCTCCTCCCTCCCTGCCTCCCTTCCCTTTTGTCTGTCTTTTCTTCTCTCTTTCCTTTATCCTTCCCTTCCTTCCTTCCATCTTTCTCTTCATCCCTTTCTTCCTTTTTTCTCTTTTTCCTTCTTCCTTCCTTTCCTCCCCCTCTCCTCCCTTTCTCTCTTTCCTTCCTTCCTTCCTTCTCTCTTTCCTTTTTTCTTCCCTTCCTTCGTTCCATGTTTCTTTTCCTCCCTTTATTCTTTCCTTCGCTTTTTTCTTCCTCCTTCCTTCCTTCCATCCTTCCCTTACACCCTTTTGTCCTTCTTTCTCTCTTTTCTCCCTCGCTCCCTCTTTTTCTTTCCTTCCTTCCCTTCTGTCTTTCCTTCTGTCTTTCAAAACCCTTCATTCAGTCCTTCTCTTCATTATTTTTTTCTTCCTTCCATCCTTCCCTTCCACCCTTTCATTCTTCCTTCTCTCTTTCCTCCCTCTTTCTCCTTCCTTCCTTCCTTCCTTCCTTCCTTCCTTCCTTCCTTCCCCTTTGTCTTTCCTTCTTTCTCTCTTTCCTTTATCCTTCCTTCCTTTTATCCTTCTCTTCATCCTTTCTTTTCTTCTACTGGATTGTCACTTAGCATGAGCCTTTGTTGTACAGACGGATGGATAAATAGATAGACACATATATATTGACACACACATATATAGATATAAATAAATAAATAACTTTATATCCCACCACCATCTCTTGAAAGGAACTTGGGGAAGCTTACAAGGCACTCCCAAGTGCAGTATATAACATAAACAGTACAAAGAGTATAAAACAATATCCCATAAAAATTATAAAAACAACCACTGTCAACACATATAAAAATAAAATAACACAATTCTAAAACACGGACAATCTGTAGTTAAAACTAGCTGCCATCAATTCACCACTCCAGTGCCAGAGTGTCAATCTCATGGGGGCCCATTTCAGCCTACTCAAGGCCAAAATTCTGCTTAAAGGTCCATGTTTTTAGGCTGGATCAGAAGGATTCAAGGGTTGGGGCTAACCTAATCTCTTTTGGGAGGTTATTTCAGGGCCTGGAAGCCACCACCAAGGAGGCCCTCTCTCGGCCCCACCAACCATGCTTGAGACGGTGGTGGGACTGAGAGAAGGACCTCCGATGCCGGTCTCAAAGCCCGTGCCGGTTTGTAGAAAGCGATGCGATCTCAAAGATATAGATGATATCAAACAATCAGCCTTGGATTTAAGAACTAAAGACACCTCACCTTTTCTTTGAAATCATCTCCCAAGATGGCTATGGTCAGGCCTGGATTAGCACCTCTTTGCGCCCTAGGCCACACTTTAGAATTACGCCCCCTTTAAGCCAACCTCTCCCGCACCCCCCCCCCCCCCACACATCCTTTCATCCATTCGTCCCCCTTAGGGCCCCACATCCAGTTCTCCCGGTGTGGCCCCACTAGATCTGCCACAGGAGTTTCCCTCTCAGCAGGCACTATGGATGCAGACATGGGGGGAGGAGCCTTCTCCCCGATGCCGGGGTTTGAGGCACTTGGCTCCTACCCGGTATCGGGGATTGCGCATGCGTTGTAGTCAGCAGCTGTACCTATGCCGCGCTTCTCCCCGATACCGGGGCTTGTTGCATTGGGCTTCTCTCCTGTACTGGGGTTTGCGCATGTACCGTAGCCGGCAGTTGCGCTTCTCTCTCCAGTAAGGAGGAGTCTCCTCCTTGTGTTGGAGGAGGAATACCAACTTTCATGGTGTTCGGGCATGCGCAGACTGCGCAATGGAGTTTCCTGTACTTGCACTGAAGGAGCCAGCAAGTGGATGCTGTCGGCATCGAGGGAGTTAATTGTTCCTCCTGTCGACGTCAGTGTCGAGAGCCCCTGCGCATATGCCGTTTGTGCAACAATAGCAGAGGCAGGAGCTGGTATTCAGGAAGGGGCAGGGGTGCCGCCGAAAA
This sequence comes from Anolis apletophallus, assembly GCA_030556195.1. Classification (NCBI taxonomy): domain Eukaryota; kingdom Metazoa; phylum Chordata; class Lepidosauria; order Squamata; family Anolidae; genus Anolis; species Anolis apletophallus. The sequence continues at coordinate 205,618,661 of JARBWK010000001.1, read as the reverse complement.
GGAGGACCTCCGGTATCCTTCCTTCCTCATCTCCATGCGCATTGCGTTTTTATTTGTTTCAACATTATTATTATTTTGGTCCGTGATCTGTGCCCCCCCCCCCTCGGCTTGCACCCCTAGGCCACGGCCTAGGTTGGCCTTATGGGCAATCCTGGCCTGGCTACGGTATATAATCACCTACTCTATTCCACCCAGGCTTTTGCCTCCGACATTGATTCACATGTGTTCTTTTCTCATCACTTGCCTTCAATGTTCAATCCTCTTCCAGGTTGAAGAACTCCCAGTGAGTGTCCCATCCGATTTCCCGGTTATAGGAGAGGCTCCACTGTTTTCCAGGCTGAGTCCCCAGTGGAGCGAAGTGATGCAGGAGGGCGACCAATGTGCTTCTTTGCAGCGTAAGGGAACAAGTGGCTGGATGTATTGGTTTGGTGATTCTGTTTATGTCCTGTATCTCCGCGAGATCCCATCACTTTTGATTTGACTGCTATAATCATTGTCATAGAATTGAAAGAGACCCCAAGGCCCATCCAGTCCAACCCCATTTTGCCCTTCAGAAAGACACGAAATACCCCCAACAGATGGCAACCAGCCTCTGCTTAAAAACCACCAGAGAAGTAGATTCTGCCGAAGTCCAAGGGAGCGGCATATTCAACTGTTGAATGACTCGTACTGTTCAGAAGTTCTTCCTAATGTTTAGGTGGGAACTTCTTTCCCTAACACAGTGTTGCTCAACCTGAGGGTTGGGACCCCTTCCCACCTATTGATCTGCTCACATTTGCATGTTTTTGAACTGCTATGTTGGCAGAAGCTGGGGCTAACAGTGGGAGCTCACCCTGCTTCCTAGATTCAAACTGGTGACCTCTCAGTCAGCAAGTTCAGCAGCTCAGCAGTTTAACCCACCAGGGCCCCCACACATGTGTTATAACCCAGGTTAAATCAGGTTAAGGGGTGGACTAAACAATGTTTAGCCAAAATGCGGTTTAACCCATTGCGCCAACAGGGTCAACAAAGACCATCAGAAAACATTATTTCTGATTTTCTTTGGTAGAGAAGGGCTGAATATCTCTCCACTTGTCCTTAGTTGTATTAAACAGACGGTGAATACTCCCATCAAAAGCCCTCCTGTGCTGTGATTGGCTGGCCTCTCAGCCAAGGGGAGGGCTGTTTGTGAGACTCTAAGGAGGGAGGGGAGAGCAGGCATGTTCGGGGCATGTGCATGTGCAGCGTGGTGTGCATGTGTGGGCGAGGGAGAGCGTGCGAGGCTGGAAGGAGGCTCACGCCAGCAACTCCCAGTGAAAAAGTGACGAACTAGCTGAAAAAGGCAGAGGGAATCTTCTATGACACAGACGTCAAAAACCTGTTGACCTTAATGGTGATTATGTGGAAAAAAATTATGTAATACCTATGCTTCAATCCATGTAATTTTTTTCAAAAAATCTTGTAATCTTACCTTTTGGATATCCCTTGTACAATACAAATCAAAGCGCCTCTATTTATGTATATAATAAAAGTCAGTGTTTGCGGAGGGAGGAATATGTGGCAGCGTTTCGATTGGTTGCCACTGTGGGATTATTTGCATAACGCCTCTGATTGGCCAACCACCAACATTCCACCACTCCAAGGAGGCAGAGAGAATTGGTTGCCACTGAGGGAGATTTTGCGTACGGACTCATGATTGGCCATCCACCACCAACATTCCAACACTCTTAGGAGGCAAAGAGGGAAAAGGAAAGGTCCTCAGGCTGTCAGGAATGGCTCCCACTGTGGTTTCGGACCAGCCAACCTCTACAAACTTGCCATACAGAGCCCCCATGACTCACTCTGCATCCTACTGCAGTTTGGAGAAGGGCATACCACGGATGATGGGACTTGCAGTACCTTCACTCACTTCCTGAAAACAATGCGACCCTCAACCAAAGACCAATACAGACCACCCATGGCACACAGAGCCCCCATGACCCACTCTACATCCTGGTGCAGTTGTGAAGAGGACATACCACAGATAATGGGGCTTGGAATACCCTCACTCACTTTCCAAGACTGCTGCGAACCTAATCCAATGACTGATCAAGACCAAACTTGCCACATAGAGCCCCCGTGACTCACTCTACATCCTGGTCCTGTTTGGAGTAGAACGGACCACGGGTGATGGGACTTGAAGTACCTTCACTCACTTTCTGGGACACTGCCACCCTCATCCAATGACTGATCAAGACCACTTGGCACAAAGAGCCCCCATGGCCCACTCTACATCCTGCTGCAGTTTAGAGGAGGGAGGACTATGGATGATGGGACTTGCAGTACCTTCACTCACTTCCTGAAAACAATGCGACCCTCCTCCAATGACCAATTAAGACCACACTTGGCAGAAAGAGCCCATGACCCTCTCTACATCTAGTTGAGAGGACAGACCACAGATGATGGGACTTGCAGTACCTTCAGTAAGTCCATGATGCCACTGCTTCTCCCAATAATGATGGATCGTGGCCAAACTTGGCAGGCAGACCCTCCATAACCCACTCTACATCCTGGTGGTGTTTGGAGGAGGATGGGCCATGCACGGTGGGATTTGCAGTACCTTCACTAACTTCCCGAAAGCACAGCGAGCCACATAAAGAACGGATAAAGACCAACCTTGGCCCACAATGCCTTTCTCAAATTACCCGGGCACCAAGCTAGTTTAACATAAAATACAAGACAAAAAGTACACAAAGTATAATAATGCCCAAAAAATAAGATATAAATATTAAGCATTAAATAAACATTTAAAACCAATTGCAATTATTGTGGATGCTTGTCATGACTTTATTTCTTGTTTTGGTGTGAAGCCAGGAAATTAGACCTTAGACCTGGCTCGTGTATATCTGAAATGAGGGAGAGGGTTTCCTGTAGATTGTTTCTCACTGATCTCCTTTCCCCCCGCATTGACTTCCAGTGCCAAAACCCGAGCTGACTTCTCAAGGGGAGCAGAGCAAAGAGCCGTGGCCTCCAGATCTGAAGGAGTTGGATGAAGTAGAAATCTTGGATACGCAATCAGGAGATTCAGTGGGTAAGACCTATGCCGCCCCCCCCCCCAGGCTTTTTAGCCCTAGAACAGTGTTTCTCGACCTGGGGGTTGGGACCCCTGGCGGAGGGGTTTTTCAGAGGGGTTGCCAACGAACATATATTTCTGATGGTCTTAGGAACACCTTTGGCAGAGAAGACTGAGGGTCTCTCCACCTGTCCTTCTCTTCCTTTTTGGAAACAGAGGGCGAATTTTCCCACTAAAAGCCTTCCTCCGCTGTGATTGGCTGGCCTCTCAGCCAAGGGGAGGGCTGTTTCTGAGGTTCCAAGCAGGGAAGGGAGAGCAGGCATGCTCAGTGTATGGCAGCATGTTGCGCATCTTTGGGCAAGGGGCAGCGTGCGAGGCTGGAGGGAGGCTCACTCCAGCGAGTCCCTTCAAGACATGGGGGTTCTGTGTGGGAAGTTTGGTCCAATTCTATCAGTGGTGGGATTCAGAATGCTCTTTTGTAGGTAGACTATAAATCCCAGCAACTACAACTCCCAAATATCAAGGTCTATTTTCCCCAACTCCACCAGTGTTCACATTTGGGCATATTGAGTACTCATGCTAAGTTTGGTCCAGATCCGTCATTGTTTGAGCCCACAGTGCTCTCTGTAATGTAAGTAAACTACAACTCCCAAACTCAAGCTCAATGCTAATCAAACCCTTCCAGTATTTTCTGTTGGTCATGGGAGTTCTGTGTGCCAATTTTGGTTCAATCGCATTGTTGGTGGAGTTCAGAATGCTCCTTGATTGTAGGTGAACTATAAATCTCAGCAACTACAACTCCCAAATATCAAGGTCTGTTTCCCCCAACTCCACCAGTGTTCACATTTGGGAATATTTAGTGTTAGTGCTAAGTTTGATCCAGATCTACCATTATTTGAGTCCACAGTGCTCTCTGGATGTAGGTGAACTACAACTCCAAAACTCAAGTATTTTCTGTTGGTCATGGGAGTTCTATCTGCCACGTTTGGTTCCATTCCATTTGGGCACATTGAGTATTCATGCCAAGTTTGGTCCAGATCCATCATTGTTTGAGTCCACAGTGCTCTCTGAATGTAGGTGAACTACAACTCCCAAACTCAAAGTCAGTGCCCACCAGACCCTTCCAGTATTTTCTGTTGGTCATGGGAGTTGTGTGTGTTCAATCCCATCGTTGGTGGAGTTCAAAATGCTCTTTGATTGTGGGTGAGCTATAAATCTCAGCAACTATAACTCCCAAATGACAAAATCAATTCCTCCCAACCCAATTTCAGGTATTTGTGCCAAATTTGGTCCAGTGAATGAAAATACATCCGGCATATCAGATGTTTACATTACAATTCATAGCAGTATCAAAACTGCAGTTATGAAGAAGCAACGAAAATAATGTTATGGTTGGGGTTCACCACAACATGAGGAACTGTTGGGAAGTCTAACTTGGCCACAGTAGTCCATGCTCTGATTACATCTCGAATAGACTACTGCAACACTCTCTACGTGGGGTTGCCTCTGAAGACTGTTCGGAAACTGCAATTAGTCCAACGCTTGGCAGCCAGGTTACTAACAGGAGCGGGGTACAGGGAGCATACAATGCCCTTGTTGCGCCAGCTCCATTGGCTGCCAATTAGTTTCCGAGCACAATTCAAAGTGCTGGTTTTAACCTACAAAACCCTATACCCAGTTTACTTGTCCAAACGGATTCTCCCCTATGAACCATCAAGAACATTAAGATCCTCTGGAGAGGCGCTGCTCTCGATCCCGCCATCTTTGCAAGCGCGACTGGTGGGGACGAGAGACAGGGCCTTCTCTGTTGTGGCCCCTCGGCTGTGGAACTCCCTCCCAAGCGATGTTAGATCTGCCCCCTCCGTGTTGTCCTTCAGGAGGCGGGTGAAGACTTGGATGCGGAACGAGGCCTTCCCAGAATAAGCTGAGATTGATTTCAATCTGAAATGGGTGACCACTTTTTTAGACCGAGTTGAATGTGGTTTTAATAGCAATGTTGTTTTTATGTATTTTAATATGCTGTCTTAAGATGTTTTAAATTTGTATGGCATTGAATTTTGCTGTAAGCCGGTCTGAGTCCCTCCTTGGAGGTGAGAAGGTCGGGGTACAATTTTTAAAAATAAATAAATAATAAAATAAACTGTATTAAGGGGTCGCGGCATTAGGAAGGTTGAGAAACACTGGGCTAGAAAAAGGTGTGCAATGTCTCTTCTATTCCCTCATTGTTCTTTGTTTCATGTATTCCCTTTCCCACAACCACGATTCCTTGGCTTTCACTGTTGGGAATCAATCTCTTCTTGTCTTTCTCTTTCCAGCAGATAATTGGACGAAAGCGAACATATGCGTCACCAGTGGGAAGTGTTTTAGACACAAGCTCGTTCTAGCCCAATATCACACTGAAGAGAAAGATTGTACCAGAGAGAAGCTCTACAGATGCATAGTTTGTGGGAAATGTTTTGCTCAGAAGATAGGACTTGTGCTTCACGAGAGGGACCATCTTGCACAGAAAGACCTTGGTTGCGATGTCTCTGTGAAACGTTTTGATTGCACTTCCCACCATACGAACCGTGAAAGCGTCCCTTCAGGAAAGAAGCCACACGGGTGCCAGGAGTGCGGGAAATTGTTTACTTGGAAATCGGATCTAGTGCGACACAAAAGAATCCACACGGGAGAGAAACCCTACAAATGCCAGGAGTGCGGGAAATGTTTCTCTTTCAGCTCCTCCCTTGTGATGCACAAGAGGTTCCACACGGGCGAGAAGCCGTACCAGTGCCAGAAGTGCACGAAACGTTTCACTTGCAGCTCAAACCTCCTGAGTCACCAGAGAGTCCACGCAGGGACCAAGCCATACAAATGCCAAGAGTGCAGGAGGAGCTTTGCTCACAATACGCAGCTTCTGCGCCACAGGCGGTTCCACGCGGGAGAGAAACCCTACAAATGCCAGGAGTGCGGCAAACATTTCTTTGGCAGCTCGAGCCTCCTGGCGCATCAGAGATTCCACACGGGAGAGAAACCGTACCAATGCCAAGAGTGTGGGAAATGTTTCACTAAGAATTCAAACTTAGTGGTGCACCAGAGAGTCCACACCGAGGAGAAACGGCACAAGTGCAAAGTGTGTGGGAAATGTTTTCTTTTCGGTTCGAGCCTTTTGAGTCACCAGAGATTTCACACAGGGGAGAAGCCATACAACTGCCAGGAGTGTTCCAAAAGTTTTTCCAGGAAGTCCACTCTGGTGAACCATCACCGAGTCCACACGGGAGAGTCACCATACAAGTGCCAGGAATGCGGGAAATGCTTCACTCAAAACTCAGACCTTGTGAAGCACCTGAGAATCCACACCGGAGAGAAGCTGTACAAGTGCCAGGAGTGCGGGAAACATTTTGCCCGGAAATCAAGCCTTGGGGTGCACCAAAGAATCCACACCGGAGAGAAACCGTATAAATGCCAGGAATGTGGGACGTGCTTTACTTGCAGTTCATCGCTTCTGAGCCACTTGAGACTCCACAGAGGGGAGAAGCCACACAAATGTCAGCACTGCGGGAGGTGTTTTTCTCGGAAATCAAACCTTGTGAGTCACCAGAGAATCCACACTGGAGAGAAGCCACACAAATGCCAGGAGTGTGGGAAAGGTTTTACATTCCGGTCTTCTCTTGTTCGTCATCTGCGGCTACACACAGGGATGGCGGGCTTGTAATGTTTCACACTAACAGGGGGAAGTTGCAACAACTATACAAACTACCAACCCCGGGTTGAGTATACAATCTATCTATTACATATCTATCTATCTATTACATATAATAAAAGTCAGTTTTTGTGGGCGGGTGGGCCGAGCGACGGGAGGAATATGTGCCAGCGTTTCGATTGGCTGCCACTCCGGGATTATTTGCATAAATGGCTCTGACTGGCCAGCCTCAGAACTCCAACCCTCTAAGGCAGTCTTTCTCAACCAGTGTGCCGTGGCACACTAGTGTGCCGTGACGGACCTCCTGCTGTGCCGCGAGAAAAGCTCTCTGCCCCCCTTCCTCCCCCCCTCCTGCCGAACTCCTGCTGCTTGGGGGAGGAGAAAGGGCCAGGCAGTGGCGAAGAAAAAGAAGAAGGGACCGGGGCGCTGCCTCCTTCGACCATTTCCCCAGCCAGCCTCCAATCCGCCATGACTCCCACCATGACTCTCGCCCCTCGCTCGCTGAAGCCGCGCGGAGGAGGAGCCCCACCCACTGAAGCCCGTCCACCGCTCATGCTCCTCCTCTGTAGGAGAGCTGACGCTGGGGGGGAGGGGCGGGCCATGGCGTGGCCTGGCTCTGCCCCTCCCTGGCTTCGGTACTCCCAGCAGCTGCTCCAGCCTTGAGGGGACAGTGCCAAGCCAGCATTGTGCTGGCTCTGGCACCGCTGGCTTGGCACTGCCCCCTCAAGGCTGGAACAGCTGCTGGGAGAGGTGAAGCCGGGGGTAGGGGGCGGGGCATGGCACAGCCTGGCTCTGCCCCCTCCCCAGCTTTGGCACTCCCAGCAGCTGCTCCCAGCAGGCCACCAACCCCCAGCCGTTCTTTACTGTGTTCGAGTGTCATTTTGTGTCATTTTGGTTGGTGGTTTGCCCCCAGATTTTTTTAATGTTAAAAGTGTGCCGTGGCTCAAAAAAGGTTGGGAAACACTGCTCTAAGACACCAGACAGAGGAGATTGGTTGCCACTGAGGGAAAATTTGCATAACGGACTCTGCATGGCCAACATTCCAACATCCAAAATCTCAAAGGTGCCAGAGAGTGCACTTAAAAAAAAAGGCTTCCTTCAGCTGATTTAACAAACTAGGCCTCAGCCTGATTTGGCAGTAAGGCTTCCTCCACTTAATTTCCCAGACTAGGCCACAACCAGATTTGACAGTAAGGCTTCCTCAACTTCATTTTCCTGACTAGGTCCACAACAATGACAGAACAAGACCAAACTTGGCCCACAGACACACCCCCAAGATGCACTCTAAATCTTGGTGCAGTTTGAGGTAGGATGCACCATGGATGACGGAAATTGCAGTACTTTAACTCACTTGCTTAGAGCACAGCGGCCCACACCAATGATGGATCAGGACCACACTTGCCACACAGAGGCCCAATGCAATACCAAGCTTGACACACAGTGCCCCTATGACCCACTCTACATTCTACTGTCGTATGGAGAAGAGTGGGACTTGAGGTATCTCCATGGATTATGGGACTTGTAGTACTTTCAACGCCTTCATTTCCCACAGACCACTGCAGCCCCGAACAAAGACCTAAAAAGACTACACTTGGCGCCCTGTGCCCCCATGACCCAGTCTCCATCCTTCTACAGTTTACAGGAGGGTGGACCATGGATGATGGGACTTGAAGTACCAAAGACCAACCTTGGCACACAATGCCTTTCTCAAATAACCCGGGCACTGCCGGGTCCCCGGTCTGGTTGACACGTTCATTGAAAGTATCAATAAGATACCGTAGTAACCAGTTCAGTTCATTCCTACCGTATATCAGCGTCGGTTTGGAGTACCAGTTTCCTTAAATATACTTTCCCATTATCCCAGTTTGGATCCTATCACCCTACAATACTTACCTGAGAACCCTTGTCTGAACTATATTTGGCCAATTTTGGTCATTTGAGGACTCGTTTATGTTGGGATTACTCACCGCTTATAATCCGCATTTTCCAGGACGCCCGTCATTGCTCACCACCTACACCCCAGAGGAGAACTGTATTAATTCCGGGGACTGGTAGGAATGAACTGAACTGGTTACTATCTTATTGATACTTTCAATGAACATGTTAACCAGACCCATTGTCTGGACTAGATATTATTGATTTATGTGCAGCGTACTTTTGTGATAATACTATTATATTCAGTATTGTATACTCAACCCAGTGTTGGGCTTGTAATGTTCGAAATTATAACATTGGTTGTTGTGAGTTTTAATGCAGCTGACAACCCAGCCAGCTGTGCCACAGTCCTGGATGGGTTGTTATGTGTTTGCCGGGCTGTATGGCCATGTTTCAGAAGCATTCTCTCCTGATGTTTCACCCACATCTATGGCAGACATCCTCAGAGGTTGTGAGGTCTGTTGGAAACTAGGCAAGTGGGTTTATATATCTGTGGAATGATGTCCAGGGTGGGAAAAAGCACTCTTGTCTGCTTGAGGCACAAGTGTGAATGTTGAATTATGCTATTGTTGTTGGTTTTGATGCTTGTTATATATTTTTTTATAATGTTTTTTATGTTATTTTAAATTGATGTTATGCATTCTGTTTTGTTTTATATTTAACTCTGTTGACAGGGCTTGACCCCATGTAAGCTGCCCAAGTCCCTTTGGGGAGATGGAGGCGAGGTATAAAAATAAAGTTATATGATGATAATGATGATGATGATGATTTGAAACACAAAAAGATTAGTACACAGCAAACAAAGTCACTCTGCTGGTTGTTGTATTGGATCACACATCAGACTCTTCCCAAGTGATGTATCGGCAAATAATGTGTGCAGATCCCCATAGGGTGGCCTTTTGCAGCTGACAGATGGAAAATTTGTCAGCGCCAACTGTGTTTAAGTGCAGGCCAAGTTCTTGAGGCACTGCACCCAGTGTGCCGATCCTCACTGGGACCACCTTGACTGGCTTGTGTCATAATCCAGTGTTTCCCAACCGCTGTGATGCGGCACAGTAAGTGTGCCGTGACGGACCTCTGCCCCCTTCCTTCCCCCCTCCTCCTGCCGAACTCCTGCTGCTTGGGGGAGGAGGAGGAAGGGCCGAGTGGCGGCGAAGAAAAAGAAGAAGGGGCCGGGGCGCTGCCTCCTTCGGCCGTTTCCCCAGCCAGCCTCCAATCCGCCATGACTCCCGCCCCTTGTTCGTTTGTTGAAGCCGTGCGGAGGAGCCCCACCCACTGAAGCCCGTCCATCGCTCATGCTCCTCCCCCACGCGGCTTCATCAAGCGAGGGGTGGGAGTCATGGCGGAGAGTGGCGCCGGGGACGGGGGCCATGCCTCCCGCCCCTCGCTAACACTGTCCCCTCAAGGCTGGAGAAACTGCTGGGAGTGCCAAAACCTGTGGGGAGGGGGCAGGGCATGGCGCGGCCTGGCTCCGCCCCTCCCCCCAGCTTCGGCACTCCCAGCAGCTTCTCCAGCCTTGAGGGAACAGTGCCAAGCCAGCCTTGTGCTGGCTCTGCCACCACTGGCTTGGCACTGCCCCTCAAGGCTGGAGAAGCTTTGGGAAAGCTGAAGCTGGGGGGGAGAGGGCATGGCCTGGCTCCTCCCCCTTCCCTGGCTTTGGCACTCCCAGCCGCTGCTCCCAGCAGGCCCCAGCCCCAGCCGTTCTTTACTGTGTTAGAGTGTCATTTTGTGTCATTTTGGTTGGTGGTGTGCCCCCGGATTCTTTTAATGTTAAAAGTGTGCTCCGGCTCAAGAAAGGTTGGGAAACACTGCCATAATCTTTGCAGTTCAATCTTTAAATCCACGTATCGTGTCTGCTTTTTCAGTTGTTTTTCTTCAATCCTGCTGTCGCCTGGGAATGCAACATCGGCAATCCACACTTGGTTTTTTAACACGATGGTGAGGTCAGGAATATTGTGCTCCAAAACTCTTGTCAGTCTGAAATTGGAAGTCCCAGAGTAGTTTGATGTATTCCTTTTCTGTAACTTTTTCAGGCTTGTAATCCCACCAATTCTTTGTCACAAGCAGGTGGTATTTGTGGCACAAGTTTCAATAAATCATCTGAGCAACAGTTTTATGGCTCTGCTTGTAGTCTGTCTGCGCGGTCTTCTTGCAGCGGCTGAGGATTGTTCCATCTGCTTCCTTGCAAAGTCTACACTTGGGATCTGTCCTCGACTTTTCAATTCTGGCTTTGATGGCATTAGTTCTAATGGCTTGTTCTTGGGCTGCCAGAATCAGGCCCTCCTTTGTCTCCTTTTTCAGAGTCCCATTTGTGAGCCACAGCCATGTATTTTCTTTGTCCATTTGGCTCTCAATTTTTCCCAGGAACTGTCCATGGAGAGCCTTCTTTTGCCAGTTTTCTCTTCTGCTCTGGATTGTGTTTTTACAGTATTCACTCTGTCTTTTGCACTTTTACTACTATTGACTTCCCTCAATGTTGGGTCTTGACTGCCTTTCACATAAACTGCCAGTTCAGGTTTCTCTTCTTCTGCTGTTTGTTTCACTTGCAGAAGCCCTCTGCCTCCTGATTTTCTGGGCAGGTAAAGGATGTCGACATCACTACGCGGGAATAATAATAATAATAATGCTGAAATTGGCCACCTTGATTAGCATTGAATGGCCTGGCAGCTCCAAAGCCTGCCTGGGAGAATCATTTGTTGGGAGGTGTTAGTTGGCCCTGAAATTGTCCACACACTTGTGGATTTCAGTGGTGTCTCTGTGTAGCCTGACATGGTGGTTGCTGGAGTGGTCCTGCGTTTCTGTGTTCTCAAATAATATGCTGTGTCCAGGTTGGTTCATCAAGTGCTCTACTATGCCTTTGTCTGGTTGAGTTAGTCTACAGCAGGGGTGCCCACACTTTTTCAGCATGTGAGCTACTATATGAACAACCAAGTTGAAAAGATCTATCTTGTGCGTACGCGCTCCTGCCACCGTGCGCGTGTTCCTGCTGCCGCCTTCCGGCCGCACGGGGCTTCTTCCTTGCCTGCCCATGAACGCTCTCTCCATCTCCTCACTGCTGCATTCGCCAAGCAGGAAGTCCTCATCCCTTCCTGCTTTTTGCGTGCGCAGCAGGCCCCTCCCACGAACGCAGCAGGATGGCAACGGGAAAGGGATCTTCCTTGCCTGCCCATGAACGCTCTCTCCATCTCCTCGCCACTGCGTTTGCCAAGCAGGAAGTCACCATGGGAGGGGCACGCATCCAAGTCAGGAGCGCGCATCCTGCTGGGAGGGGCTTGCGCACGCACGCAGCAGGAAGGGATGGTGACTTCCTGCTTGGCGAACGCAGCGGTGAGAGCGATCATGGGCAGGCAAGGAAGATCCTCTTCCCGGGTGCGCGCGGTGGCGAGTGTGCGCACGCAGGGCAGAATCGCCCCATCTGGCTGGGATCGACTTCATATGGGCTTGGGATCGACTACTAGTCGATCGTGATCGACTTCCTGAGCAGCCCTGGTCTACAGTATCTTTCATGTTCCTTGCTTCGTGTTTAGGCATTGCTGCATTTGGTGGTCCCTATGTAGACTTATGCTATTCAAGGAAAATCAAAGGCACTGGATCACTCTAACGACCACCTTGTCAGACTACACAGAGAAGCCATTGAAATCCACAAGCATGTGGACAATTTCAATAGAAAGGAGGAAACCATGAAAATGAACAAAATCTGGCTCTAAAATCAGGACAGTAAAGGGGACCGTGATCACTGGAGCATACTATGCTTCACTGCTGCAGAAATGTCAGGCAGCCATCCAAACCAAGAGACAATGTGGCATGCTCACCAAAGGTGTCCGTCTTCTGCAAGACAATCCACCACTTCACAACTCACCTGTTGCCCAAATGGAAGAAGCATTCTCCTGTGGCTTTGAAATTTCACCACATCCCCCTTATCCACCTGACCTTGCACCATAGGACTTCCACTTCTTTCCAACAATGAAGTTATTTTTGAAGGGCAAGCATTTTCCAGAGGATGAGACTCTGATTTCCGAAATCACAACGTGGCTTTTGGAGCAACCTGTCGACTTCTACAAGCGAAGTGTTTACAGTTGCTTCAAAAGATGGGAGAAGTTTGTGTTCCTAGATGGCACCGATGGAGAGAAGGACTCATAACTGTGCCAAGTTTCGTTGCTCTCAGTCCACAGGAAGTGGGTCTGGGGAAATCTTTCATAAACGCCCCTCATACCTCTATCTATGTACAATTGTCTGTCTTGTTTGTGTATAAAACATCATTGAATATTTGCTGCATAAGTATGTTCTGTGATCCGCTCTGAGTCCCCTTCGGGATGAGAAGGGCAGAATATAAATATTATAAATAAATAAATAAATAAACATGCAAAGGTGAGAATTGTTCAATCAGATTTTTCTGATTGTTGATTTTTAAAATTTTTATTTCCCTTTATAACCTGCTTCTCTCACTCTCTCAAAAAAAAGATTCATAGGTGCTTACAGTTATTTCCCAGTAATACAAACATGAAATTTATTATTAATGGTATTCAAAAGAAACAGTTAAAACCCTTAAAACGGAATAAAAACCTATCCATAGCTAAAACCACAGCACCCCCTAATGTGCTGGTCACCAACCAACCCATTTGCAATGTCAGAAATACAGCTTAATGGTGAAACATTAGAAAATGTTGACGATTTCCGCTACCTTAGCAGCCACCTCTCCACAAAAGTCAACATTGACACTGAAATACAACACCGCCTGAGCTCTGTGAGTGCAGCATTCTTCCGAATGAAGCAGAGAGTGTTTGAGGATCAGGACCTCCGTAGGGAGACCAAGATGTCCCCCCAACCCTGTTGTACGCCTGTGAAACGTGGACTGTCTACAGACGTCACATCCAACTCCTGGAACGATTCCATCAGCATTTCCAAGAAGCAGGAAAATTACATTCAAAACACCCCTGACAGATGGCCATCCAGCCTCTGTTTAAAAGCCTCCAAAGAAAGCCTCCACCATACTCCGGGTCAGAGAGTTCAGGTGGAATCTCCTTTCTTGTAGTCTCCAGGGCAGCAGAAAACAAACCTGCTCCTCCCTATGACTTCCCCTCACATATTATTACATGGTCCTCATCATGTCTCCTCTCAGCCTTCTCTTCTTCAGGCTAAACATGCCCAGCTAGGCCCAGATTACCCATAAGGCCACGGCCTAGGGGCGCAAGCCAAGGGGGGTGCAATTCACACAGACCCCCCCCCCAAAACAAAACGCAACGCAACTCTCAGGGGAGGGCGGCGGGAGAGCGCTGCGAGGGAGTGGGGGAGGAGGGAATGGAGCCCCCCCTTGTCAAGGAAGGAGGGCGCGAGGTGCGCTGCAAAGAGAAGGAGGTGGAGGGAAGCCCTGCCTCCGGGGCCGATGTCGAGGAGGGGCTTCCCTTCCTCCTCGCGCGCGCCCTCCTTCTCAAGAAAGGAGGGCATGGCGCAAAGAGGAGACAGGGTAAGAGCGCGAGGCAGAAGAGAAGAGGGGGGGGAAAGAGCACGAGACAGAATAGAGGGGGAGAGCACGTGAGGCAGGAGGAGGTGGAGAGTGAAGGCATGCTCTGCGGTGGCGCTTGCTCCTGGCCTCTTCTACCCCCTCCTTTCCCCTCCGTTGTCTGCTCTGCTTGCCTGCCCTTATGTGGGCTGGTCAGAATTGGCCGGCAGGCCACATGCGACCCGTGGGCCATGAAATGCCCAGGTCTGCTCTAAACGGTTCTGGCCCAGTTTACGCATCTACCCCTATGTCCTGTCTCGAAATTTAAGATCATCCAGGGAGGCCCTGCTCTCGCTCCCGTCAAGTGCTCAAATGCACCTGGCGGGGGCGAGACAGGCTGTGGTTCCCCGCCTATGAAACACATTCCCAACTGAGGTAAGATTGGTCACTTCCCTCCTAGCTTTCCGAAATAAATTAAAGGCATGGCTCTGGGACCAGGCTTTTGGATAATTAGATGTAAGCAGCACCTTAAAAGAGATGAATTGGAATGACGATATGACTGACGAGGCTGGTTTACTGTTTTAATGATGGCTTATGTATGGTTTTTAATTATGTAATGTTTTTTAATTATGATATGTTTAATTTGTGATTTTATTGTAACTGCTACCTTTGCAGGATAGCAACTGTGAAGTAGATGAAATCAAAATGGTTTATTGATGACCCAGTGTTTAAGCTGTCCTGCAGTCTGTACTCCTGCACAGGGTTGATTTTATTGTAAGCCTCTCAACGGGGCCCAGTGACGGGGGTTGGGAGTCGGGATAGAATGCGAGAAATAAAATATTCTTCTGCACTGCGCACTTTACCAGGAACCAAGATCTATCTTACTACCACACCTTATAGATTCCTTGAAAAACCACAGTGACCCAGACAACGTAATTATGCTTTTGAATTGTCAAGATTTTAACTGCTGCCTTTCAGTGGCAAGATTCCTAAACAAAGTCTGCAAACTGAATGCGTAGCAAATGTGAAGTTCCCTTTCCTATGGCTTGTACTGTATTTTATACCTTTTTGCTATGTATATGCCAATAAAGGCTTATTGGATTGGAACTCCCAGATTCCCAGGGCAACCACTCCAAGCCCAGCCAGTATTTACAGCTGGCCATGTTGGCACTGTGTGCCTAGTGTAGTCCAGATGCGTCGTCAGCTGGGTTGAGTGCTCTCGGGATGCAGGTGAACGACACCTCTTAAAATCAAGGTCAGGTTCCCCAAACCCCTGCACAATGTTCGGTTGGTCATGGGGCTTCTCTGTGCCAAGTTTGGTCCCGGTCCATTGTCGGACCCCTCCGTGACTTTTTTGAATTTCCCACCTCTTAACTGAAAGTGCAACACTGCTCCTGTCAACAGGCATCTGTCAGTTGACTCCTGTCAAAATTTGAACAAGCTGCGTCATTTAGTTTGTGTTTGACAGCCATTGATAGCAGACTACCGCGTGATTTGAGGAGAAAATGGAAAAAAGCGAATTTCGTGTGCTCATTAAGCATTAGTTTTTGTGGGGAAAAAACATCACTCAAACCAAGGCTAAGCTTGATAAATACGATGGGGACTCTGCATCATCAATTTCAATGGTAAAAAAGTGGTTTACTGAATTTTGTTGTGGCAGTACAAGCACGGAAGATGCCGAACGTTCTGGGCGCCCAGTTGAGGTCTCTACACCCGAAACAATTGAAAAAATTCACGATATGGTGTTGGCTGATCGGAGATTGAAAGTGCGAGAGATTGTGGAAGCCATAGGCATCTCACATGGCTCAGTGGTTTCAATTTGAAGTGATCACTTGGGTATGAGAAAGCTTTCTGCTCACAATCGACCACAAATGCAAGAATGCACACATGTGCACTTTCCATGGCAAAAATCCATGAATTGGAATATGAATTGCTCCCTCATCCGCCGTATTCTCTGGATTTAGCTCCGAGTGACTCTTTCTTGTTTCCAAACCTGAAGAAATGACTCAGCGGAAAGTGATTTGACTCCAACAATGAAATCATCTCACAAACAAATACCTATTTTGATGACCTCGACAAATCTTCTTTTTTGGAAGGGATAAAAAAATTGGAGAAATGTTGGACAAAGTGTATAGAGCTCAAAGGAGACAACATTGAAAAATAAAATGATTTTAAAATCTAAAAACCTGTGTTTCATTCAAAAAGTCACTGACTTAATTGACCCGCCCTCGTATCTATATATCTATCTCTATCTCACCCACAGGTTTTACAATTTTTACCCATCGCATCTGGCCTAGTGCGGTCTTATTTCATTCTATCGTTTCATACTTTTGTTTTATTATGCCATTGTCACTATTTTATTGTATTCTATTATTGTTATGTATTTTTATTTGATGTTATGGTCCGTTTTGTATGCATTTTATTTTGCCTTATTGTCATTGCTTGGACTTGGCCTCATGTTAACTGCCCCAAGTCCCTTCAGGGAGATGGTGGCGAGGTATAAATAAAGTATTACTATTATTATTAATTCCTCTTTGTTTGCTGTGTGCAATAGGAAATGGTAGGAAATGGTGAAGGGAGAGCTAGTGGGTTTTTAACAATTTATACTTTGCACGTCGCCTGTTCATTGTTATGGTGTCTGAATTATTTTGTTGTATTATTTTATAGTTTATTTATTTATTTATTTACAGTATTTATATTCCACCCTTCTCACCCTGCAGGGGACTCAGGGTGGATTACAATGTACATGTATACATGGCAAACATTCAATGCCATAGACACACAACATATATAGACAGACACACAGAGGCTATTTAACTTTCCAGCTTCATGAGGGTATTCTGGCCACCTGGGGCTCTGTTGCTTCATCATCCATTTGTAACACTGATGGAGTACTTCCTCATTCTTTGCACACTTGCTGGAGATTTTATTGTGTCGAAAATTAGTTAAATTAGCCTCTCCGCATAAGCGGTACCTAAATTTCCTACTTGACAGATGCAACTGTCTTTCGGGCTGCAAAGGTCGACAGCAAGTGACACAAATGGTTGGAAGCTCACTCCGACCCAGGCTAGTGTATTTTTATGATTTATCTTATGTTGCTGCTTTGTGTTTTGTATTTATTTTGTAATGCACTGTTTGGCTTGGCTTCATATAAGGTGCCCCAAGTCTCCGTTGGGGAGAGGGTGGCGGGGTATAAAGAAAGTTTATTATTATATTATTATTAGTGGGTGGGGTCATGCAAATTCCACACAAGGAACCCTGGGATGCCTGCCTGTGGGGGAGAAAACACATCAAATCTAGGATGAAATGGTCCCCAAAGCATTCCTCAGGTGATGGGCCATAGTGTTTGGGGAGGACATTGGCAGTATTTGAGCTACATGTTCATGGCACTCGCTTTAACCTGCAATATCAGTGGAGGGAGTTTCTTTGGAGGCTTTTCAGCATTTGGAACTATAGCCCATTTGTGGAGTTGGGAGGCTCTCTGGGTAAGCGCACACCTCCATCACATACACATTTTTCACTTTTATTATGTGCTTAGATATTCATTTTTTGTATTTTTAAAAACCTTGGAACCTTACTTTCCGGATAATCTTCATACATCATCATACATAAGTGGTGACTCAAACTTTTTTCACACCGTGCAAGATTACACTCCAGTGTCTCTTACGATGTGACTTGGGAGCAAAGTATTTCCAGAACTTCCGGCACTGGAGTCATTATTTCCCTATGTATTTTCTGATGCCTCGTAAGGTATGATTTGCGAGCAAAACCTTCCCCACACACCAGGCACTTGAACGCTTCTTCTCCGGTGTGGCGTCCTTGATGATTCACAAGCTGTGAGCTACAAACAAAACATTTTCCACACTCCCGGCATTTGTAGGGTTTCTCCCCTGTATGGACTGTCTGATGATTTCGAAGATGGGAATTCTGAGAAAAGCATTTGCCGCACTCTTGGCACTTGTACGGTTTCTCTCCCGTATGGACTCGCCGATGAACAAGGAGGGCTGAGTTTTGAGTGAAACCTTTCCCACACTGCTGACACTTGTATGGCTTCTCTCCCGTATGGAACCGTTGATGCGTCACAAGCTCTGAGCTGTGAGCAAAACATTTGCCACACTCCTGGCATTCGTAGGGCTTCTCTCCTGTGTGGATCGTTTTGTGGCTGGCGAGGTGGGAATTCTGAACAAAACATTTCCCACACATGTGGCATTGGTATGGTTTCTCTCCTGTGTGGGTTCTCTGGTGCACCACGAGGGCTGAATTTTGAGCGAAACCTTTCCCACACTCTTGGCATTTGTACGGTTTCTCTCCCGTGTGGATTCTTTGATGTGTCGTAAGATCTGATGTCTGAGGAAAACACTTTCCGCACTCCGAGCATTTGTAGGGTTTCTCTCCTGTGTGGACTCTCCGGTGCGCCGAAAGATCCGACGCATGAGCAAAATATTTGCCACATTCCCGACACTTGTATGGTCTCTCTCCGGTGTGGATTCTCTGATGCACCATCAGGTGCGACCTCTGAGCAAAACGTCTCTCACATTCTGTGCATTGGTACGGCTTCTCTCCCGTGTGGATTCTCTGGTGGATCGTCAGAGTTGAATTCTGAATAAAGCCTTTCCCACACTCCTGGCATTTGTACGGTTTCTCTCCGGTGTGGATTCTCTGGTGACTCACCTTCTGGGAACTGGACGCAAAACACTTCCCACATTCTTGACATTGGTACGGTTTCTCCCCCGTGTGGGTTCTCCTATGCTTTGCGAGATCTGATTTCTGAGCAAAAGATTTGCTACACAACTGACACTGATGGAGCTTCTCTCTTGAGTGAGTTGCCTGGTCGCCCGCAATGCAAGAATCCTGGACTAAATCATCCCAATGTTCCTGTGTTCCTTGGTGTGATTTCTCTCCTGTGTTTTTCCCCTCTTTGTCCATCACGACATGAAATTCGTAAGTAACACTGTCCTCAGGTGGTTCACGTGCAAAGGGATCTTTTCTATAGTTGTGAAGCAATTCACGGGGGGTGAAACCTTCCCCACACACAGCACATTTATAGGTCTGCTCCTTGATATCCTTGATATGGATTCTCTGATGTGTGGAAGGATCCGATCTCTGCAAGAAACACCTCCAACACATGGCACATACGTTTGCCCCTCTCCGATTGTCTGTTGGAAAGAAAAACAAGCACAAGCAAGTCTGAGAATGAAGTTACATTAAGGAGTAATGGAATTACTATGTCTGAAAGAAAAGAAATACTGGCAGGGCTGGCAGGACCTGAAAATTATTGGTAGCCCCAAGGAGTAAACTCATTGAATCCAGATCATAGAATCCTAGAGTTGGAAGAGACCACGCGGGCCATCCAGTCTGACCTCATTCTGCAAAGAAGCAGGAAAATGACTTCCCCTCACATAGTTATATGTGGCCCTCAGCATGTCTCCTCTCAGCCTTCTCTTTTGCAGGCTAAACATGCCCAGCTCTTTAAGCCGCTCCTCATGGGGCTTGTTCTCCAGACCCTTGATCCTCTGAGTCGCCCTCCTCTGGACACATTCCAGCTTAGAGCCAACATCTCCCTTCAATTGTGGTGCCCAGAATTGGAAACAATATTCCAGGTGTGGTCTGACCAAGGCAGAATAGACTTCCCTGGATCTAAGCACTATGTTTAGGTAGGCAGGATTACCTGGGTACTGGTTGTGGGGGTGCAGGTCAGGTTTTGCCCTCCCTTCCTCGAGATCTACAACTGGTGGGCCACTGTGTGATACAGAATGCTGGACTAGATGGGCTGAGGTCCGATTCAGCATGGCTCTTCTTATGTTCTTATGTTCCTATTTATGCAGGCCAAAATACCACTGGCTTTATTTTTGCCGCCGCATGACATTGTTGGCTCATGTTTAACTTGTCCACGAAGACTCAAAGATCTTTTTCACATGTACTGCTGTTGAGCCAGGCATCGTCCCCCATTCTGTATCTTTGCATTTCATAAAGGAGTAATGAAAGTACCATGTCTGAAAGAAAGGTCTGAAAATTATTTGTAGCCCCAAGGAGTAAACTCGTTGAATCCAAATCAGGCATAGTCAAACTAGGGAGCCGCGCTGGTGCAATAGGTTAAATCCTTGTGCCAGGTGAACTGCTGACGTGAAGATCGACTGTTCGAATTCATGAGATAGTGAGCTCCGCCTGTCAGCTCCAGCTTCCCATGCAGGGACATGAGTAAAACCTCCCACAGGATGGTAACACATCTGGACGTCCCCTGGGCAACATCTCTGCAGAGAGCCAATTCTCCCACACCAGAAAGTTTCTCAAGGCGCTTCTAACACAATAAAAAGGGCAAACTTTGGCCCTCCAGGTGCTTTGGGCTTCAGCTCTTACAATTTCTAGCAGCCGGTAGGCATGGCCAAACAGTTCAAAACACCAGGAGGGCTGAAGCTTGCCCATGTCTGGTCTAGATGATCAACTTTTATATGAATTGCTTATGAAAATGATTTGCTGAATCTATTCTAATTGAGACTAACAATGGGATTTTATATCCTCCAACTGCCCTGATTTGGCAGACACAGCCCCATTTCATCTCCCGTTCCATTTATTTAACTGCCTTTAAGTCAGTGTTTCTCAACCTGGGGGTCGATACCACCAGTTTGCCCCAATTCTATCCTTGGTGGGGTTCAGAATGCTCTTTGATTGTAGGTGAACTATAAATCCCAGCAACTACAACTCCCAAAGGTCAATGTCTATTTTCCCCAAACTCCACCAGTGTTCACATTTGGGCATATTGAGTATTCGTGCCAGGTTTGGTCCAGATCCATCATTGTTTGAGTCCGCGGTGCTCTCTGGAAGTAGAACTACAACTCCAAAACTCAAGGTCAATGCTCACCAAACCCTTCCAGTATTTTCTGTTTGTCATGGGAGTTCTGTGTGCCAAGTTCTGGTTCAAGTCCATCATTAGTGGAGTTCAGAAAGCTCTTTGATTGTAGGTGAACTATAAATCCCAGCAACTACAACTCCCAAATGACAAAAGTATTCAAATTTGGGTGTGTTGGGTATTTGTGCCAAATTTGGTCCAGTGAATGAAAATACATCCTGCATATCAGAGTTGACATTATGATTCATAACAGTATCAAAATGACAGTTATGAAGTAGCAACGAAAATAATGTTATGGTTTAGAGGTCACCACAACATGAGGAACTATATTAAGGGGTCGTGGCATTAGGAAGGTTGAGAAACACTGCTCTAAGGTGTTTTGGACTTCACTGGCTGTAAACTGAGTCACAAATGCAAAAGTGTATTTGTACTGAACTAACTCGGCAGGAGGAGGGGAAGCTGGAGCTGACAGGCAGGAGCAAACTACAGACCACCTACTGCAATGCAACCTGAGCCCTGCCACATGCACAATGGAGGATCTTCTTATGGCAACACCAGAAGCGCTCCAAGTGGCCAGCTACTGGTCCAAGGACATTTAATAGAATACCAAATCTGCAAACTGTGTGTTTTGTTTGTTTGTTTTTAATGCAACAAGAAAAAACA
The DNA here is from genome assembly GCA_030556195.1 of Anolis apletophallus. Lineage (NCBI taxonomy): Eukaryota > Metazoa > Chordata > Lepidosauria > Squamata > Anolidae > Anolis > Anolis apletophallus. The sequence goes on along the minus strand of JARBWK010000001.1, from coordinate 205,597,063 downwards.
CAAGAGTCGAACTACACAAAGTATCACAATAGCAAACAGTAAAAAGAGGTGCAGTAGCTGACAGCAACCAGGAGATGGCAGTAGACGAATGCAAAAAGTACAAGCCACTCAAGGTATAGCAAAAAATATAATCTATATTGTAGTGCCCACACACCACCAGGAGATGGCGGTAATGAATTGTGATACAATTTATGAGGTATATAATACAGTAAAATCCTCAATACTATAGCTGCGTATAACACAGAAAGATATGCAGTACAGAGGAATATGTATCGTCGCAGTTAGTTCATCAATACATATCCAATGAAACCACGTGCAGTACAATATATACTCATATCATATACATATTAAGATTATATAATAATCCTTAATATGTATATGATATGTAATCCTTAATATGTATATGATATGTAATCCTTAATATGTATATGATATGTGATTTCAGGCTGTATCAACAGGAGAGACTCTTTATCTTTAGTTTATTGCTGCAGCTGCTCCTATTTATTCTGCTGTATCAATAGGAGCATAGTGTCTGAATCACAGAGGAAGGTTATGCCATGAGTCTCTGTAGGAAGCACAATGGATTTCCTTACCAAGAGAGGATACAATCCCGTAGATTTCCATCATAACCTCTTCATACAAAGATCTCTGGTCCGGATTCAGCAGATCCCATTCTTCTTGTGTGAAATATATAGCGATGCCATCAAAGGCCACCAGTTCCTGAAAGAGTAAAAATAGATACGCCCAGGAAGATAAAACAAACGTGGAAGGGGAAAAAATAAACGTAACCACATCTATATAAATAAAAATGTAATGTTCGTTTGTGGGATTAACACAACTCAAAAACCACTGGGCAAATTGACACCAAATTTAGACACAAGACACCATCAGGCCAACGAGTGACCATCACTAAAACAATTGATTTTGTCATTTGGGAGTTGTAGTTGATGGGATTTATAGTTCACCTATAATCAAAGAGCATTCTGAACTCCACCAATGATGGAATTGAACCAAACATGGCACACAAAACTCCCATGACCAACAGAAAATACTAGGACGGTTTGTTGGGCATTGACCTTGCGTTTGGGAGTTGTAGTTCACCTCCATCCAGAGAGCACTGTGGACTCAAACAATGATGGATCTGGAACAAACTTTGCCCAAATATGCACACAAATGAAGTTTGGGGGAAACAGACCTTGACATTTGGGATTTGTAGTTACTGGGATTTATAGTTCACCTACAATCAAAGAGCATTCTGAACCCTACCAACGACAGAATTAGGCCAAACTTCCCACACAGAACCCCCATGACCAACAGAAAATACTTAAGATCATCCAGTCCAGTTCTGTCATTGCTCTGCTAAAATAGCTGCAGGACCAGGGGGGCACAGCAGGTTAAACTGCTGAGCTGCTGAACTTGCTGACCAGAAGGTTGATGGTTAGAATCCATGGGATGGGGTGAGCCCCCATTGTTAGCCCCAGCTTCTGTCAACCCAGCAGTTCGAAAACATGCAAATGGGAGTAGATCAGGTTGGGCAAGTGGGCTTAATAACAAAAGACCCTCCTCATAAATGTACAGCAGAGTAACTTATCAGCAACAGGGTGACCCAGCACCTGAAGGCCACCCTGTGACAAAAAGTGACAAAAAGAACAAAAACACACAAACGAATGGTATCTCTTTCAAAGGAGGCTGTTTTTTGTAGTAAAATAATATAGGTCCACTACAATAACAAGGTTTCCACCACACAAATAAAGTCCTTTATACTTCCTTCTTTGCTTCCATGATGGGCTTCTTCCTCATGCAGATAAACAGCTTTGCTCTCACAGAGGCTCCTCTCACACTAAAATGACACTGGAGCTTCAAATATTACCTTTATTTATTATATTAATTATTTCATGTATTTCTGCTCCGCCCTTTACACACAAGGCCTTTAATTTGGAGCTTCACTTATCAAAGTTTATCTCACACTGAGGTTTATCTCACACTCCTCAGGACAACACAGCTTTGGCCCACTGACTCTAACAGGCTTTGGCTTACTCGCTCTCTTCAGGGCGACGCTATCTTTGGCCCACTAACTCTAAGAGGCTTCGGCTTACTCGCTCTCCCCAGGGCGAGGCTAGCTTTGGCCCACTGACTCTAACAGGCTTCGGCCACTCGCTCTCCTCAGGACAACACTAGCTTTGGCCCACTGATTTAACAGGCTTCAGCCTACTCACTCTCCTCAGGACGACACTAGCTTTGGCCCACTGACTCGAACAGGCTTCGGCCACTCACTCTCCTCAGGACAACACAGCTTTGGCCCACTGACTCTAACAGGCTTTGGGCCACTCACTCTCCTCAGGACAACACAGCTTTGGCCCACTGACTCTAACAGGCTTCGGCCACTCGCTCTCCTCAGGACAACACAGCTTTGGCCCACTGACTCTAACAGGCTTCGGCCACTCGCTCTCCTCAGGACAACACAGCTTTGGCCCACTGACTCTAACAGGCTTCGGCCACTCGCTCTCCTCAGGACAACACAGCTTTGGCCCACTGACTCTAACAGGCTTCGGCCACTCACTCTCCTCAGGACAACACAGCTTTGGCCCACTGACTCTAACAGGCTTTGGACACTCACTCTCCTCAGGACAACACAGCTTTGGCCCACTGACTCTAACAGGCTTCGGCCTACTCAGTCTCCTCATGATGACACTAGCTTTGGCCCACTGACTCTAACAGGCTTCGGCCACTCGCTCTCCTCAGGACAACACAGCTTTGGCCCACTGACTCTAACAGGCTTCGGCCACTCACTCTCCTCAGGACAACACAGCTTTGGCCCACTGACTCTAACAGGCTTTGGCCTACTCACTCTCCTCAGGTCAACACAGCTTTGGCCCACTGACTCTAACAGGCTTTGGCCTACTCACTCTCCTCATGATGGCACTAGCTTTGGCCCACTGACTCTAACAGGCTTTGGCCTACTCACTCTCCTCAGGACAACACAGCTTTGGCCCACTGACTCTAACAGGCTTCGGCCACTCACTCTCCTCAGGACAACACAGCTTTGGCCCACTGACTCTAACAGGCTTCGGCCTACTCACTCTCCTCAGGACAACACAGCTTTGGCCCACTGACTCTAACAGGCTTTGGCCACTCACTCTCCTCAGGACAACACAGCTTTGGCCCACTGACTCTAACAGGCTTTGGCCTACTCAGTCTCCTCATGATGGCACTAGCTTTGGCCCACTGACTCTAACAGGCTTCGGCCACTCGCTCTCCTCAGGACAACACAGCTTTGGCCCACTGACTCTAACAGGCTTCGGCCACTCGCTCTCCTCAGGACAACACAGCTTTGGCCCACTGACTCTAACAGGCTTCGGCCACTCGCTCTCCTCAGGACAACACAGCTTTGGCCCACTGACTCTAACAGGCTTTGGCCTACTCAGTCTCCTCATGATGACACTAGCTTTGGCCCACTGACTCTAACAGGCTTCGGCCACTCGCTCTCCTCAGGACAACACAGCTTTGGCCCACTGACTCTAACAGGCTTCGGCCACTCGCTCTCCTCAGGACAACACAGCTTTGGCCCACTGACTCTAACAGGCTTTGGCCACTCGCTCTCCTCAGGACAACACAGCTTTGGCCCACTGACTCTAACAGGCTTTGGCCACTCGCTCTCCTCAGGACAACACAGCTTTGGCCCACTGACTCTAACAGGCTTTGGCCACTCGCTCTCCTCAGGACAACACAGCTTTGGCCCACTGACTCTAACAGGCTTCGGCCACTCACTCTCCTCAGGACAACACAGCTTTGGCCCACTGACTCTAACAGGCTTTGGCCACTCACTCTCCTCAGGACAACACAGCTTTGGCCCACTGACTCTAACAGGCTTTGGACACTCACTCTCCTCAGGACAACACAGCTTTGGCCCACTGACTCTAACAGGCTTCGGCCTACTCAGTCTCCTCATGATGACACTAGCTTTGGCCCACTGACTCTAACAGGCTTCGGCCACTCACTCTCCTCAGGACAACACAGCTTTGGCCCACTGACTCTAACAGGCTTCGGCCACTCACTCTCCTCAGGACAACACAGCTTTGGCCCACTGACTCTAACAGGCTTCGGCCTACTCACTCTCCTCATGATGACACTAGCTTTGGCCCACTGACACTAACAGGCTTCGCCACTCGCTCTCCTCAGGACAACACAGCTTTGGCCCACTGACTCTAACAGGCTTGGCCACTCGCTCTCCTCAGGACAACACAGCTTTGGCCCACTGACTCTAACAGGCTTGGCCACGCTCTCCTCAGGACAACACAGCTTTGGCCCACTGACTCTAACAGGCTTTGGCCTACTCAGTCTCCTCATGATGTCACTAGCTTGGGCCCACTGACTCTAACAGGCTTCGGCCACTCGCTCTCCTCAGGACAACACAGCTTTGGCCCACTGACTCTAACAGGCTTCGGCCACTCGCTCTCCTCAGGACAACACAGCTTTGGCCCACTGACTCTAACAGGCTTTGGCCACTCGCTCTCCTCAGGACAACACTAGCTTTGGCCCACTGATTTAACAGGCTTCAGCCTACTCACTCTCCTCTGGCACTAGCTTTCACTGACTCTGGCACTCAGGACAACACAGCTTTGGCCCACTGACTCTAACAGGCTTCAGGCTTCGCCACTCGCTCTCCTCAGGACAACACAGCTTTGGCCCACTGCTAACAGGCTTCGCCACTCAAGTCTCCTCAGGACAACACAGCTGACTCTAACAGGCTTCGCCACTCTCTCCTCAGGACAACACAGCTTTTGGCCCACTGACTCCTCAACAGGCTTTGGCCCACTGCCACTCGCTCTCCTCAGGACAACACAGCTTTGGCCCAGGCTTTGACTCCTCAGAACAACAGGCTTTGGCCCACTGCCACTCTCTCCTCAGGACAACACAGCTCGGCCACTCACTCTCCTCAGGACAACACAGCTTTGGCCCACTGACTCTAACAGGCTTCGGCCACTCACTCTCCTCAGGACGACACTAGCTTTGGCCCACTGACACTAACAGACTTCGGCCTACTCACTCCCCTCAGGACGACACTAGCTTTGGTCCACTGAATCTAATCTTTACCTTTAGAATAGTTCCAACCGAAATATTAGATGCTCAGGGCCACATACAATGCCAGACACTAAGAACATCCTCTTAAACAACTAACACACTCTGTATACATTTTGTGATATTATTCAGATAAGGGCTACCACATATGCAATGGATCTTGCACCTGTGCACTTTGTCATTCTCTCCACAACTGCATGAAATACTGGAGCTTGGGATAAACTTGTATCTATCTGACCAGTACTTGTGAGTAGTTTGGGCTTATAGCAGTGCTGGGCTTGTTCATATATCCTTTGGTGTCATAACCTTATTTCCTGGTTTTGTGTGAAGCAAGGAAATTAGGCCAGGCCTTAGACTTGTCCTGGGTATATTTGAAATCTGGGAGAGGTTTGCCATGGAAACGGGAGCAATGCAAGGGAGGGGGCCAGGGTAAGGCGTGCCATTCGGAATTGCGGGAGTTGGAAGTCCAAAACCCCTGTAGGGAGGGCCAAAGTTTGCCCATGCCTCATATAGATGCACCCATAGTATGCTATTTACATTTCCCAGAAAAAAATGCTATGCCCCCCCCCCACTTGTGCATAGTCCTTAATGGCTTTTTTTGTCAACACTTTTCCCCATCAAAAATCAATCTGCCCCTATAGAGAATCTACCTACCCGAACAGTGTTTGTTGTGGGCCGTGTTTCCACCTTTCTTTTTTTCCCTTCCAGATTGGGACAGATATCCCATTCCACACCCTGCAAAGGAGAGAAAAGCAAAAGCAAAGGGGTGACACTTCAGAAAGATCTCTCTTCTCCACTTACTCCATCACTCTATTCCTCTCTAATCTTGCTACTCATTGGGGACTGGAGAAAAACACAACGGAAGGGACTTAAAAAGCCAACCACCACCACCACCCCGCCCAAATACATAACAACGCATGTGCAAAACCACATATACACACAAATACACAAACACACATATCTATATATATAAAGGAAGAGTCGTCATGGAAAGACCGTCCCAAACAGAGAAACCTTACAACGCAGAAACACCAAACTTGCCAACAGAAATAGGCCTCAAGCAAGGTATGTTTGTAGCAAAGAAACTTTCCCACCCAAAACCTAAAAGGCCCTCAAAACAACGAGTAAAAAAACCCACTACATTTCCCAGCATCCTCCGGGGCTGCCAACGACTCTCCCAGCCTCTACATTCTGACAACATGATTGGCTGCCAATAAGGGCGGATTTGCATAACTCCTGTACCGACCAGCCAACATGAACATTCCGACCCATAATAAACTGTCAGAGGAGGATAAGGCAAAGGGCACAAACACAAACACCCAATTCACTTCTGCACAAGCTATGCAGAACGCCAGCAACACCACACACCAACAACTCCCCAGGACTTCAACATCCCAGCCACCAGAACAACCCACAATGACACAGCCATGGCCCCAACAACACCATAACTAACAACAATTCCAACCTTACATACTCAGACTTTCTCGCATCTCCTAAATAGGGCACAGCAACGCGTGCCGGGTACAGCTAGTATACACATATGCACACACAACACATATACACAGAAGGGGAAAGGAAGGAAGGTCAGAAAGAGGGAAGGAAGGAGAGAAGGAAAGAAGGAAGGAAAGAAAGGTAGAGAAGCATGGAAGGAGAAAAGGAAATAAAAAAGTGAAAGAAAGGAGAGAGGGAAGAAAGGAGAGAAGGAACAAAAGAGAGAAAGAGGGAGGGAAGGAAGGAAAGATACAAGGAAGGATGGAACCAAAGAGCAAAGGAAAGAAACAGGTAGAGAAGGAAGAAAGTAAAAGGGAAATAAGAAGGGAAAGAAAAAGAGGGAGGGAAGGAAGGAGAGAGAGAAAGAATGAAGGAGAGAAAGAGAGAGGGAAGGTTGGCCACAGCAATGTGTTGCGAGTACAGCTAGTATAATATAAAAATATAATATAATATATGCATATATTATATTATATTGTGCACTGGGACGGTGGCGCAGCAGGCTGGGAGTCAGCTGCATTAAGATCACTACTGACCAAAAGGTCATGAGTCCGAAGCCAGCCTGGGTCGGCGTGAGCTCCCGACCAAAATTGTGTTGCCGACCTTTGCAGCTCGAAAGACAGTTGCATCTGTCAAGTAGGAAATTTAGTACCACTTTGTGGAGAGGATAATTTAACTGATTTACGAGGCCATAAAAATCTCCAGGAAGTATGCAAAAGAATGAAGGAATGCGACAGTTTCCCTGGTGGCCAGAAGCTGGAATTTCAAATTGCCTCTGAGTGTCTGTCTATATATGTTGCGTGTCTATGGCATTGAATGTTTGCCATGTATATGTACATTGTAATCTGCCCTGAGTCCCCTGCGGGGTGAGAAGGGCGGAATATAAATATAAATACTGTAAATAAATAAATAAATAAATAAATGCATTTCTTATTTTTCCCCATGTCTGGAGACTTTTGGGGACACCCTGCACTTTAAATGGTGTTCCCACTTTTTTTGTTGACTACTTGTAAAACGCCAAGTACATTCATGACACTAAAGATAGCAAATAAACTAACATTAATAAGAAAATAGTAATAATAATAATAATAATTTGAATACTTTCACTTTACTGGATTTGTTCCTTGAACCCTAAGGGCTGAAGATCCCTGAAAGGCCATCCAGTCCAACCTGGAGGAGGACACCATCAAAGCACCCCCAACAGATGGCCACCCAGCCTCTGCTAAAAACCATAATAATAATAGTAGTAGTAAGGCTTCTTTCCCATGCAAATCAAGAAAGCAACACTCACCTGGACTCCTTGTTGTTTCCATCCTTCCCTATTCCCAGCAGCAATGGCTTGTTTCTGCATCCTATTCCATTGCTTTCCCCCCCACAATTAGCCCCCACCTGACTTCCTATCACGTGACTGAAGCCCTGCCAGGCTCTGGGCAAGGCAGCCTCTTCCTTCTTCCCCTTCCCACCCAATCCTCTTGCAGACACGTGTCTGCACGCTCAGACGTGCGCCTCCCACTCTCCGCCTGCCTGGGAAAAAAAAAGGAAGAGCATTTATTTGCCCGGGTGAGCATTTATTTACACAGCTTGGAGGAAGTCAAGTAGGGTGAGTCTGCACTGCGGAGTTAACGCGCTTTGAACCCGCGTTGCCTGCCTTTGCTCGGTGCTGCCAGAATCCTGAGAGTTGTAGATGGATGAGGCATCTTAACAGGGAAGGCTACAGACTTTGCAAACTCCCATGGTTTGGGTGCATCCACACTGGAGAATTAACACAGTTTGATCCCACTTTAAACATGCCATGGGCCATATATGGCCCATGGCATGAATAAAGTGGGATCAAACTGTGTTACTTCTCCAGTGTGGATGCACCCAAACCATGGGAGTTTGCAAAGACTGTAGCCTTCCCTGATAGGATGCCTCATCTTGGCCCATGGCATGTTTAAAGTGGGATCAAACTGTGTTAATTCTCCAGTGTGGATGCACCCAAACCTATGGAATTCCTTTATCTCTCTCATACAGGGATTCCCACTCATTGAGGCTTCCTTAGATCTTCCACAAGGCCTATGGTTTCCAAGTTGGACGCTTTGGGAGAAAAATGGAAATTGCCTCCCAAGACAACGAAGGTACAGTAAGTCAAGGTGTCAAAAGAGCATGATCAAGGGGTTCCAAACCGCATTAATCCTCCAGTGTAGATGCACCCCTAGGGAGGCTGGGTGATTTATTTTTCCCTCTTGTGGGCCCTGTTTTCCGCCTTAACCCCGTGTGTTGTCTTCCGCCTTCTGTCTTGGCCAGAGTTCCCTGATGTGATCATCAAGCTGGAACCGGAAGAGGAGCCCTGCCGCCTGCGTCTACATGGGCCTGGGACCTCACCCGGAACCAGCTCAGGTGAAGGATGGGTTGCAGCAAAAGACCTTTCTTTCCCTTGCATCCTGCACAAGCAGTACCTGGCTCTTCTGTCCCTTGCTGAACGGCATCCCTTGTCTTAGATTCGACTCTGTTAACATTCTGTGCTTCATTCCTCGCGCTATCACCAGGGTCGGGCCAGTGCCAGGGACTCCGTCGCACTTTTTGTGAGAGCACTTTTTAGCTCTTCGCCTGACCTCCTTATCTAATGTTGCAGTTTCTGGCTCCTCTGACTGACCTTGAAGCCCTGAACTTTCTGGGTCAGGTTTCTCCCAGAGAAAACGATTATTTCCCTGACTTGAATCTTCATCATGTTATGCCCCACGAAATCCTTTCTTTCCTTTCTTTCTCTTTTATTCTCATGCATCTTCTCCATCTCCTTCCTTCTCTCCTCTCTTCCTTTCCGTTCTGCACCTTGCCCTTCTTCTTTATTTCTTTCCTTTCTCTTGTCTTCTTTCTCTTTCTTTCTTTCTTTTTTTTTGAATTATATTTATTGGGGTTTTTCCATAAACAAACAGTGAAAGTGGGTGAACAGTTTCAAATAGAGGACAGTAGGAAAGATAAAGGAGAGGCTGAGAGTAATGATGTGGGGGGGGGGGGGGTAGAGGAGTGGGAAGGGGGTGCTGGGGGGTTGGTAACAAGGGATGGGGGTAGAAGGGGGGAAGAGTCAGGGGCGGTGAAGGAGGCTGTTTGATCCGAGTTCTGGGAGGGCTAATGATGAGTAATGGTGGAAAGAAGAGATAAGGATAGGAGAAACTTGTTTCCTTCTAAGGTCCTCGTTTATGGGCGCTCCTTGTTGCCCTCTTGCAGTCTCCCTCCTTGTTAAGCTGGACGTTCCTTTTTTCCTGGTCTTCCTTTTAGGCTCTTTTCCCTTCTTTTTTTCCCCGACATGGGTCTTCATATCCCTCTGCATCTTGGAGCAGTCTGTTGTGCTTAGTTTTTGTCCTTTCCAGCATTTGGTGGCCATTATCTGTTCCCGGTCTTCCAACATAGCCGTACCCCATGCCCCTTCACGGCCCTCAGCCTCCATTCTAACCGTTCTCCCTAGGTGATTCGAGGCCTTCCGTATCCATCCCCAGGATGCCACATCTCGTAGGCCTGAAGTACGCCTCAAGAGAGTAAGGGCAGTTTTTCTTTAGGTTTTTCTCTCTTCCTTGTTGGGTTGTTCCCGCCCAGCTTCTCTTTCTATTGGGCTCGTCCCATTCTTTTTGCCGTCCTGCTTATCTGCATCCAGGCTGGGGCTCTTGGGTGTTGCCGCGGCCCCTTGATTTTTCCCCTCTTCTCTTTTCTGGGGGGCCGAGGTGTTAGGGCCCTTCGACGTCGTTCTTGCAGCATCCAGCGAGGCTACCTCCCTACTTTTGGGGTGGGGTCCTCTTCCCTCTGATCCTGCCCGCGGCTTTACGTTCTCCTTCCCTCTCTTCTCTCCACTTTCACCTATTGTTGCATTCTCTCCCTTGACCGAGGGTGCGTCTTCTCCATCCTCATAGAAGGTCGACCGCCCTGGCCCTGTGGAGAGCGCCTCTTCTGTTCTAACCTGTAGGAGTGCTCCGGTTCGCATCCATTTGTTCTTCCTGCCGGGACATTATGGCATCTTTCTTCCGTAGGAAGCCGTCTTGGCTACCCTTATTTTTCGCAGCTCTGCAAGGACATCTCCCAGAGATATTTCCTCCTCTTCTGATCCCTCTTCCTGTCCCATCCTCCACTCTTTTGCTCTTGAGGTATTCACTTTTAATTTATTTATTGTTTGGTTATTTGTTCAGTTGTTCCTGTATTTAGCCTGATAATGCTTTCACTTCTTATGTCTGGCCTTGGTCTCCTCTTGCCCTCCCCCTTTGGGCCCAACAATACCTTGGTTTTGTCTCCCCTACCTCCTGGAGATGGGGATGTGGGCAGGGGCTTCTGTGGGAGAACCTCCTGCAATCCTGAGGAGAGAGGGGAGTGAGGCCCTTTTCAAAATGGCGCTCCCGCCAAAACTTCCTTCTTCTTCCCCTTACTAACTCTCAGCCGCCATCTTGTGTTCGTTGCCAATCCCTTCTCCCTCTCTCCTGAGTCTGCTGGGCTCTTCTGCTCCCTCCCCGGTCTGGTCGGCTCCACGCACCTTTTTATTTTTCCTCTCCTTCGTTGGGGGGGGGGGCGATCCCCTGTTCTTGGGTGCCGTTCGCCCTTCTCCTCCTGCCCTTGCTTGGGGTGGGGGGAAGGGGAGGGGAGGCCCGGCTGGGCCAGCAGTAAGTGCGGGTCGCCGCCCGCTCCCTGCTCCCCGGCTCGCTCGTCGCTCTGGCCTGGATCCGGGCCCGCTCGATCTCCTCCTCTTGAGGAGGGGGAGACCTCTGGGGCCGCCAGATCCTGCCTGCCGGCTTCGCGCTCCCTCCGGACCTTCTGTCCGCTGGGAGGGGGGGCGTAGATCACCCTCCGGCTAGAGGAGCACGCGGCACTTCAAGGAGCCCTCAAAGTGCCCGTCCTGCTGCCATCTTCGCCGGGCCGGAAATCCTTTCTCTTTCTTTCTTTGCTTCCCCCATACCTTCCCCTTTGTTTTTCCTTCCCTTCCTTCCTTCCTTCCTTCCTTCCTTCCTTCCTTCCTTCCTTCCTTCTCTGCTCTTCTCTTCTTGTTCTTTCTTTCTTTGCTCCCCCTTTCCTTTTTCATCCTTCCTTCCTCTTCTTTTCTTTCTCTTTCTTTGCTTCCTCTCATATCTTCCCCTTTCCTTTCCCTTCCTTCCTTCCTCTTCTTTTTCTCTTTCTTTGCTTCCCCTATACCTTCACCTTTAATTTTGCTTCCTTCTTTCCTCTTCTCTTCTTTCGTTTTCCTTCCTTCCTTCCTTCCTTCTTCTATGCTCTTCTTTCTCTTTCTTTGCTTCCCCACATCCCTTCCCCTTTCCTTTCTCTTTTCCTTTCTCTTCTCTTCCTTTCCCCCTCATACCTTCCCCTTCCTTCTTTCTTCTATGCTCTTCTTTCTCTTTCTTTGCTTCCCCACATCCCTTCCCCTTTCCTTTCTCTTTTCCTTTCTCTTCTCTTCCTTTCCCCTCATACCTTCCCCTTCTTTCTTTCTTCTATGCTCTTCTTTCTCTTTCTTTGCTTCCCCACATCCCTTCCCCTTTCCTTTCTCTTTTCCTTTCTCTTCTCTTCCTTTCCCCCTCATACCTTCCCCTTCTTTCTTTCTTCTATGCTCTTCTTTCTCTTTCTTTGCTTCCCCATCCCTTCCCCTTTCCTTTCTCTTTTCCTTTCTCTTCTCTTCCTTTCCCCCTCATACCTTCCCTTCTTTCTTTCTTCTATGCTCTTCTTTCTCTTTCTTTGCTTCCCCACATCCCTTCCCCTTTCCTTTCTCTTTTCCTTTCTCTTCTCTTCCTTTCCCCCTCATACCTTCCCCTTCTTTCTTCTATGCTCTTCTTTCTCTTTCTTTGCTTCCCCACATACCTTCCCCTTTCCTTTCTCGTTTCCTTTCTCTTCTCTTCCTTTCCCCCTCATACCTTCCCCTTCTTTCTTCTATGCTCTTCTTTCTCTTTCTTTGTTTCCCCTCATACCTTCCCCTTTCTCTTTTCCTTTCTCTTCTTTCTCTTTCTTTGTTTCCCCTCATACCTTCCCCTTTCCTTTCTCTTTTCCTTTATCTTCTCTTCCTTTTTCCCTCATACCTTCCCCTTCCTTCTTCCTTCTATGCTCTTCTTTCTCTTTCTTTGTTTCCCCTCATACCTTCCCCTTTCTCTTTTCCTTTCTCTTCTCTTCTTTCTCTTTCTTTGCTTCCCCACATACCTTCCCCTTTCCTTTCTCTTTTCCTTTCTTTTCTCTTCCTTTCCCCCTCATACCTTCCCCTTCCTTCTTCCTTCTATGCTCTTCTTTCTCTTTCTTTGCTTCCCCTCCACATCCCTTCCCCTTTCCTTTCTCTTTTCCTTTCTCTTCTCTTCCTTTCCCCCTCATACCTTCCCCTTCTTTCTTTCTTCTATGCTCTTCTTTCTCTTTCTTTGCTTCCCCACATCCCTTCCCCTTTCCTTTCTCTTTTCCTTTCTCTTCTCTTCCTTTCCCCTCATACCTTCTTTCTTCTTTCTTTCTTTCTATCTCTTCTTTCTCTTTCTTTGCTTCCTTTCCCCCACATCCCTTCTTTCTTTCCTTTCTCTTTCCTTCTCTTCTCTTCCTTTCCCCTCATACCTTCCCCTTCTTTCTTTCTTTCTTCTTTTTCTCTTTCTTCTCTTTTCCTTTCCTTCTTTCCTTCTTCTTTCTCTCTTCTCTTCTTTCCCCCTCATACCTTCCCTTTTCTTTCTTTCTCTCTCTTTTCTTTCTCTTTCTCTTCCTTTCCCCTCATACCTTCCCCTTTCCTTTCTCTTTTCTCTTTTTCTCTTTCCTTTCCCTCCCTTCCCCTTCTTCTTCTATTCTCTTCTTTCTCTTTCCTTTCCCCTCTTACCTTTTTCTTCTTTTCTTTCTTCTTCTCTTCTTTCTTCCCCACATCCCTTTCCCCTTTCCTTTCTCTTTTCCTTTCTCTTCTCTTCTTCCTTTTTCCCCCTCATACCTTCCCCTTCTTTCTTCACTTCTATCTCTCTTCTTTCTCTTTCTTTGTTTCCCCTCATACCTTCCCCTTTCCTTTCTCTTTTCCTTTCTCTTCTCTTCCTTTCCCCCTCATACCTTCCCCTTCTTTCTTTCTTCTATTCTCTTCTTTCTCTTTCTCCCCACATCCCTTCCCTTTCCTTTCTCTTTTCCTTCTCTTCTCCCCTTTCCCCTCATACCTTCCCTTTCTTTCTTTCTTCTATGCTCTTCTTTCTCTTTTCTTTCCTTCCCTTTCTCTTTTCCTTTCTCTTTTCCTTTCCCCCTTTTCTCTTTCTTTCTCTTTCTTTCCATTCCTTCTTCTTTCTTCTTTCTCTCTTCTTTCTCTTTCTTCTCTTTCCTTCCCCTTTCTCTTTCCTTTCTCTTCTTTCTCTTTCTTTCCCCTTACCTTCCCTCTCTTTTCTTTCTCTTCTCCTTTCCTTTTCTCCTTTCTTCTTCTTTCTCTTTTCCTTCCCCTTCCCTTCTTTCTTTTCTTTCTTCTTTCTTTCTTCCTTTCCCTCATCCCTTTCCTTTCTTTCTCTTTCTCTCTTTTCCTTTCTTTCTTTCTTCTCTTCCTTCATACCTTCCCCTTCTCTTCTTTTCTTTCTTTTCTTCTTTCTCTTTCTTTCTTTCCCCTTTCCCCTCATACCTTCCCCTTTCTTCTTCTTTCTCTCTTTCTTTCTTTCTCTTCCCACTCCCCCTTCCCCTTTCTCTTTCTTTGCTTCCTTTCTCTTCTCTTCCTTTCCCCCTCATACCTTCCCCTTCTTTCTTTCTTCTATGCTCTTCTTTCTCTTTCTTTGCTTCCCCACATCCCTTCCCCTTTCCTTTCTCTTTTCCTTTCTCTTCTCTTCCTTTCCCCCTCATACCTTCCCCTTCTTTCTTCTATGCTCTTCTTTCTCTTTCTTTGCTTCCCCACATCCCTTCCCCTTTCCTTTCTCTTTTCCTTTCTCTTCTCTTCCTTTCCCCCTCATACCTTCCCCTTCCTTCTTCCTTCTATGCTCTTCTTTCTCTTTCTTTGTTTCCCCTCATACCTTCCCCTTTCTTTCTTTTCCTTTCTCTTCTTTCTCTTTCTACCTTTCCTTCTTTCTTCTACCTTCCCTTCTTTCCTTTCTCTTTTTTTTTTATCTTTTCTCTTTTCCTTTCTTCTTTCTCTTTCTTTGTTTCCCCTTACCTTCCCTTCCTTCTTTCCTTTATCTTCTCTTCTCTTCTCCTTCTTCCTTCTATCTCTTCTTTCTCTTTCTTTGTTTCCCCTCATACCTTCCCCTTTCTCTTTTCCTTTCTCTTCTCTTCTTTCTCTTTCTTTGCTTCCCCACATACCTTCCCCTTTCCTTTCTCTTTTCCTTTCTTTTCTCTTCCTTTTTCCCCTCATACCTTCCCCTTCCTTCTTCCTTCTATGCTCTTCTTTCTCTTTCTTTGTTTCCCCTCATACCTTCCCCTTTCTCTTTTCCTTTCTCTTCTCTTCTTTCTCTTTCTTTGTTTCCCCTCATACCTTCCCCTTTCCTCTTCCTTCCTTTCTCGTTTATTCTTTTCTTTCTCTTTCTTTGCTTCCCCTCATACCTTCCCCTTAACTTTTTTTCCTCCCTTCCTTCCTTCCTCTTCTCTTTTAGTGCTTTCTTTCTTTGCTTCCCCTTTCCTTTCTCGTCCTTCCTTCCTCTTCTTTTTTCCTTCTTTATCTTTCTTTCTTTGCTCTTTATCTTAAAGCCAGAGATCACATTGAATCCCATCAATGATGCATCTAGATCAGGCCTGGGCAAACTTGGGCCCTCCAGGTGTTTTGGACTTCAACTCCCACAATTCCTAACAGCCAGTAGGCTGTTAGGAATTGTGGGAGTTGAAGTCCAAAACACCTGGAGGGCCCAAGTTTGCCCAGGCCTGATCTAGAACAAACTTGCCCAACATGACAAACTTTAACTATTTTAACTTTAACTACTGATAAAAATGTTATTGGGTGGCTGACCTTATTCCCTGGTTTTGTGTGAAGCCATTGTGCCTTAGACCTGTCCTGAGTATATTTGAAATCTGGGAGAGGGTTGCCATGGAAACGGGAGCAATGCAGGGGAGGGTCCAGGGTGAGGCCTGGGGGAAATAAACTGTCAGTTGGAACTTTCTTGCGTTCCCAAATGCATCCTTTTGAATTAAAACCTTCCAAATTTGTGAGGTAATTTCTTCACCAGAAAGCTACAGATCCAGACATCCGGACTATATGCACAACAAACTATGGGACACCTTACCTACACTAACACAACCAACACACCAGGCTGTAAGCCAAGGGAAAGCCTAGTAGGAACTAACGATTTCTCTATCGAACACTGTATGGAAATATATATCAAACATATAGTCTGCCAAAGAAATAATATAGAAAAACTAGCTGTACCCGGCACGCGTTGCTGTGCCCTATTTAGGAGATGCGAGAAAGTCTGAGTATGTAAGGGTTGGAATTGATGTTACTTATGGTCTTGGTGGGGTCATGGCTGTGTCGTTGTGGGTTGTTCTGGTGGGTGGGATGTTGAAGTCCTATGGAGTTGTCGGTGTGTGATGTTCCTGGCGTTCTGCAGAGCTTGTGGATATACAATGTTTTTTGTCTTTGATGTAGAGGTTCTGTGGTTTCCCAACTCTGGAGCACGCTACGTAGAGTTGTCTGTGGGAGAAGCATTCTGTGTCAAGGTCTATGCCACAGTTTTGTAGTGTTTGTCCTTGAGCCTTGTTTATGGTGATGGCAAAAGCTAGTGTAGTGCAGTGTCTTTCTGTTCTGGCGTTTGTTCTGCCGTTTGTTGTGTGATGTATGTAGCGTTGTGAGTGTGTCGTCCGATGCTGTTCTTTTTAGGAGGCATGGCTTGTCTTTTGGGTCAGCTTATGCCTGTGTGGAAGGAAGGAATGGCATACAAATGGGTTGAGCAGTAGACGCAAGGTTGTGTTATCTGCGTATTGTGTTGTGTGTAGGTATTACTTTTGTGTTATTCTGGGGGTATGTGTTTGTCAGTGGTGCCTGTGTCCCTGGTGCCCTATTTGTCTCCCTCCTAGATCTTGACAGTGGCAGTTTAACCCTCAACTGAAATCACTCAGCATTCTAAGTGGCTTTGCCCACCGTTACTATGGTAACTTATGTTGGCCAATGGGTTTGGCTGGCTGCCGCAGAGGATGCTGGGAAATGTAGTTTTTTTGTATCGTTGTTTTGGGAGCCTTCTAGGTTTTGGGGGGAAAGTTTCTTTGCTAAAAACCTTCCTTGCCTGAGGCCTATTTGTGTTGGCAAGTTTGGTGTCTCTGCCTTGGAAGGTTTCTCTGTCTCTGTCAGTTGTTCGACGAGGGGACCTCCTTTATATAATAGATATCACATACCCTGGAGTCAATAGAATCCCCTCAGTAAGGAATGTGGTAAAGAATGAATAATCACAGCTATAGATACAAAACGTGTCTACAGGGCAGCAGCCCTGTATGTAACTGCCCACCCATCAATATCCCAAATTGCACTAAGTACACTGGGGTATAACATGTGCAAAAACTAACATGCAGCACATCATATAGAAGCCTTTCCCAAAGAGAAAGAATCAGTCACACAATTGTATGTCAGCCTAGAGTAAAACAAATTTGTCATGGCCAATAAGAAACACAAGGGCTGAAAACCCCAAGGGATGAAAAGTAAAGTCCCGGTGTGCTCCCTGATGTAACAACACTATTATAAGGGCTCCGTTACATCAGCGAGCACACAGGGACTTTATTTTTTGGTTTTTTTCACTTGTGCCCCTAAACCTTTGGAAATGTGGAAGGGTGACTGCATTCAAAAGCTGATTGCACCTGTTGGTGTTTTACTTTTGCCTCTGTCTGTTGATTCAGGATTTTCCGATGTCGTAATAAAGGAAGAGGATGAAGAAGAGTTGTGTGTCCTCGACCAGGAGGGATCGGAGAAAATTGAACATCTTGCTGAAGAGCAGTCAGGTGAGACAAGTTTGTAATCGGACGCTTCATATAGGTTATCTTTTAGATTGAAGGTATTATGTCTCCTAAACCATGGATAGGTTTACTTAAACAGGTATTTGATAGAAATACATTTTAATATGTATCTTTTATAGAAATATAAAATGTATATAATACGTATCTTTTATAGCCCCTGGTGGCGCAGTGGGTTAAACCACTGAGCTGCTGAACTTCCTGACCGAATGGTGTCAGGTTCGAATCCAGGACGCGGCGTGAGCTACCGCTGTTAGCCCCAGCTTCTGCCAGCCTAGCAGTTCGAAAACATTCCAATGGGAAGGTAATGGCGCTCCATGCAGTCATGCCGGCCACATGACTTTGGAGATGTCTACGGACAGTGCCGGCTCTTTGGCTTAGAAATGGAGATGAGCTCCAACCCCCAGAGTCGGACACGACTGGGTTTCATGTCAGGGGAAAACCTCTACCTTTACCTTGTGAAACGCAACAAGATTAATACACATCAAACAAGATCACTATGCTGAGCTGCTGAACTTGCTGACTGAAAGATCAGCAGTTCGAATCCGGGGAGCAGCGTGAGCTTCTGCTGTTAGCCCTAGCTTCTGCCAACCTAGCAGTTCAAAAATATTCCAGTGGGAAGGTAACGGCGCTCCATGCAGTCATGCTGGCCACATGACCTTGGAGGTGTCTACGGACAGTGCCGGCTCTTCGGCTTTGAAATGGAGATGAGCACCACCACCCCAGAGTCGGACACGACTGGACTTCATGTCAGGGGAAAACCTTTACCTTTACCTTATGAGACACAGCAAGATTAATACACAGGAAACAAGGCAACTATGCTGAGCTGCTG
Organism: Anolis apletophallus; assembly: GCA_030556195.1. Taxonomy (NCBI): domain Eukaryota; kingdom Metazoa; phylum Chordata; class Lepidosauria; order Squamata; family Anolidae; genus Anolis; species Anolis apletophallus. The sequence continues at coordinate 205,578,819 of JARBWK010000001.1, read as the reverse complement.
AACTTGCTGACTGAAAGGTCAGCAGTTCGAATCTGGGGAGCAGATATGTATTTGTATAGGATATTTGCAATGTTTATGTTGTAATTAGGCTGTATTATTATTATTATTATTATTATTTGATGCACAACAAGATTTGTACACTGCAAACAAGATCACTATGCTTGCCTTTTGTATTCTATCACACGTCGGACACTTCCCAAGTGTCTAGGACTGTGTGATGTATTGGCAAATAATGTGTGCAGATACAGGTAGGGTGGCCTTTTGTTGTTGACAGATTGTAATTTTGTCAGCGCCAATTGTTTTTAAGTTCAAGACAAGGTCTTTAGGCACTGTACCCAGTGTGCTATTATTAGTATTATTACTATTTGTTATAATGAATTGTGCTAATTCTGGCTTAAAGTCTTTCTGAGTTTCTGTGAGCAAAAAAAAAACCCCATCCTGTTTACTCTCTCGACAACTACAGATTGTTTTAACTTGTTCTTTCCACATATCTCCTCTCTCCTTTAGTACAAATGTGGAAAACACGTGTATTATAAACAATAATAATGTGTTGTCGAAGGCTTTCATGTCCGGAATCACTGGATTTCTGTGAGTTTTCCAGGCTGCATGGCCATGTTCCAGAAGCATTTTAAACATTAGGAGGGAATGCTTCTGCAACATGGCCATACACCTTAGAAAACTCACAGCAACCCAATAACAACAACAACAATTTGTATTTGTTACCTGCCTCTCCTGATGGCTCAAGCCAGGGTACAACACAGACCCCTTCTACATTGCCATATAATCCAGATTATCAAATCAAGATTTTGTGTGTGTGTGTCAGGAGCGACTTGAGAAACTGCAAGTCATTACTGGTGTGAGAGAATTGGCCGTTTGCAAGGACATTGCCTAGAGCAGTGTTTCCCAACCTTTTTTGAGCCGCGGCACACTTTTAACATTACAAAAATCCGGGGGCACACCACCAACCAAAATGACACTCTAACACAGTAAAACATATAGTTAATTGACCTTGAGTTTTGGAGTTGTAGTTCACCTACATCCAGAGAGCACTGTGGACTCAAACAATGATGGATATGGACCGAACTTGGTAAGCGGGCCCCTCAGGCAGTAGAGCAGGCCGAGGGCCACCACCAACCCCAGAGTCCGGCCCAGGGTCCCGCCGCCAGCCTCAGCCACTCCCATTGCCACGGGTAGCGGCTCGCGGGCAAAAGGGGTGGCGGGGGAGAGGGAGAAGGCGGCAATTCCCCGGAGCCGCTCTCCGCCATGACTTCGGCCCCTCGCTCGCTGAGGCCGCACGGAGGAGGAGCATGAGCGGTGGACAGGCTTCAGCCCTGCCAACTTAAGCCCGTCCCCCACTCATGCTCCTCCGCACGGCCTCAGCGAGCGAGGGGCGGGAGTCATGGCGGAGAGTGGCACCGGGGACCGCCGCCCGGCTCTTCCTCCTCCTCTCCCAAGCAGCAGGAGTTCGGCAGGAGGAAGGGGGAAGGGGGGCAGAGGGCTTTCCCCGCGGCACAGCAGGAGGTCCGTCACAGCACACTACTGTGCTGCATCACAGCGGTTGGGAAACACTGGCCTAGAGGACGGCTAGATGTTTTACATCCTATGGGAGGCTTCTCTCATGTGATTAGGATGGGTCACATGAATTTTTAACTAAGTATATTGGGCCAGCATAGAATAAAAAAGACCACCTCCTGGAGCCCAAAAGACCCATGAAAAGATACCGAGCATCGCTTCTCCCTCAATGTTTCAGCATCACTCTAGTTCAGTGGTTCTCAACTTTCCTAATGCCATGACCCCTTAATACAGTTCCTCATGTTGTGGTGACCCCCAACCATAAAATTATTTCCATTGCTTCTTCATAACTGTAATTTTGCTACTGTTAGGAATCGTCATGTAAATATCTGACATGCAGGATGTATTTTCATTCACTGGACCAAATTTGGCACAAATACCTGATGCGTCCAAATGTGAATACTGGTGGGGTTGGGAGTGGGATTGATTTGGGAGTTGTAATTGCTGGGATTTATAGTTCACCTACAACCAAAGAACATTCTGAACTCCACTAATGATGGACTTGAACCAGAACTTGGCACACAGAACTCCCATGAACAACAGAAAATACTGGAAGGGTCTGGTGGGCACTGACCTTGAGTTTAAGCGTTGTAGTTCACCTACATCCAGAGAGCACTGTGGACTCAAAACAATGATGGATCTGGACCAAACTTGGTACGAATACTCAATATGTCCAAATGTGAACACTGGTGGAGCTTGGAGAAAATAGGCCTTGACATTTGGGTGTTGTAGTTGCTGGGATTTATAGTTCACCTACAATCAAAGAGCATTCTGAACTCTACGAACGACACCATTGGGTCAGACTTCCCACACAGAACCCCCATGACCAAAAGAAAATACTATTTATTTATTTCCAACATTTCTACCCCGCTCTTCTCAACCCCCGAAGGGGGACTCAGAGCGGCCTAACAAAGGCAACAATTTGATGCCGAAACACAGTATAAATACAATATAAAACCAAAAACATTGAGCATTAAAATACATTAAAATACAATTAACATTAATACATCATATACACTCACTTAAGTTAAAAACAGTGTTCCGTATAGGAGCATTGAGCCATATCCATCAACTTGCCATTACAATCAATCCAAAGTGCTGTATTGTGCAAATGTGCAAATGCCTGGTCCCATAGCCAAGATTTCACTTTTTTCCTGATGGTCTTTGGTGAGCCCTCTAACACCCCCTTGCGACACCTCCCCCCCCCCTGGGGTCTCGACCCCCAATTTGAGAAACGCTGCTCTGGTTCATTTCAGTTCTGCTCCCTGAAGTTTCTTCACTCTAATACCGGAATTCAATCTTGTCTACTTGTCCTTCCTCCCAGCAGATGACGGGAACAATACATACATTTGCACTGAATGTGGGAGGAGTTTTTTGCACTTACTGGATTTTGAAAGACACCAACGAATCCATGGGAAAGAAGAACACATTGTCAAGGAGGAGGTCTACAAATGTGCCATTTGTGGGGATCTTTTTGTCGAACAAATGGCACTACTTCTTCACAAAAGGACCCACTCAGGGCAGGAAAAAAGGAACTGTGTAGATCCCACGTTGCATCTCGAGAGCCCTCCGAAGCCCCAACCACGAGAGAAACCGTACAAATGCCAGGAGTGTGGGAAAGGTTTTGCTTATAAATCCGACTTTGTGAAGCACCAAAGGATCCACACGGGCGAAAAGCCCTACAAGTGCCTCGTGTGTGAGAAATGTTTCGCTTGGAAATCTGATCTGGTGACGCATCAGAGAGTCCACACTGGAGAGAGACCGTACAAATGCCAGGAGTGCGGGAAATGCTTTGCTTGCAGCTCAAACCTCCTTACGCATCAAAGGGTCCACACCGGGGAGAAACCATACAAGTGCCAAGAATGTGGGAAAGTATTTGCGGACCATTCCTATTTTGCGAAGCACCAGAGACTCCACACGGGAGAGAAGCTGTTCAAATGTGCCGAGTGTGGGAAACGTTTTGCTGAAAAGCAAGATCTTGTCAAGCACCAGAGGATCCACACAGGAGAGAAACCGTACCAGTGTCAGGAGTGCGAGAAATGTTTTGCCAGCAGCGCACAGGTTGTCAGCCACCAAAGGCGCCACACGGGAGAAAAACCATTCAAATGCCAGGAGTGTGGGAAAGGCTTTGTTTGCAATTCACATCTCGTCCGGCACCTGAGGGTCCACACGGGAGAAAAGCCGTATGGATGTCAGGAATGCGGAAAATATTTTACTCAGAAACAAGATCTTGTGGGTCACCAGAGAATCCATACAGGAGAGAAACCATACCAATGCCCAGAGTGTGAAAAATGTTTTGCTCGCCATTCACACCTCGCAAAGCATCAAAGAGTCCACACAAGAGAGAAACCTTAGAATTGTCTGGAATGTTGATCATGCTGATGTTCATGATGGGAACGGGTATGATCTTCCTGGTGGCTTGGCCTGGGCCTGTTGGCCTTGGGGATGAAGGTTTGCTTGGGCCTGACTTAAGCTCAGATGAGAGGCCTGAGCTGTCTCAGGAAGATTCACAAGGCCACATTCTTGGGAGAGGCCCTTCACAGCTTTTCTCAGAACAACTGTCTGAAGACGGGTTGTTGTGTGTTTTCCGGGCTGTTATGGCTATGTTCCAGAAGCATTATCTCCTGACTTTTAGCCTGTATCTATGGCAGGCATCCTCAGAGGTTGTGAGGTCCTCAGTCTGAAGGTGATTTGTCAGGTGCAGGAGTTAATGAGGGAGAAGATAACGAAAGCTTGGACAGAATCAAAGTTTTAGTAAACAGAGACAAAATCTTCAGAGACTGAGATGATCTGTTCGTCTACAGCACCGGGAATGTGGCGCAGCTGGCAAAGTGTCAGCTGCATAAGATCTCTCTGACCAGTAGGTCAAGAGTTCGAGGCCTGCCTGGGTCAAGGTGGGTGCTCGACCTTTAAGTGTAGCCTGCTGTCGACCTTTGCAGCCCGAAAGACAGTTGCATCTGTCAAGTAGGAGATAAAAGTACCACATTAAGTGGGGAGGCAAATTTTGACTGAATTATGAGGCCATTAAAGAACTCCAGAAAATGCTGAAGAATGCGGAAGAACAACAAGGGAACGCTGAGAGATGAGGAGTGCGCCAAGTCCCCCTGGTGGCCAGTGTTTGCCTCTGTTCATCTATGCATGTTTGTAAAAATAGCAGGAATTGTCTGCTAATATGTGTTCTGTAATCTGCTCTGAGTCCCCTTCGGGGTGAGAATAGGGGACTATAAATAAAGTAAATAAATAAAAAAGCCCTATGAGGAGTGGCTTAAAAAGCTGGGTGTGTTTAGCCTGCAGAAGAGAAGGTTGAGAGGAGACATGATGAGGGCCAGGTATAAATATGTGAGATGAAGTCATAGGGAGGAGGGAGCAAGCTTGTTTACTGCTGCCCTGGAGACTAGGACGCGGAATAGTGGCTTCGAACTACAAGAAAGGAGATTCCACCTAAACATTAGGAAGAACTTCCTGACTGTGAGAGCTTTTCACTAGGGGAACTCTCTGCCCCAGAAGGAGGCTCCTTCTTTGGAAGCTTTTAAACAGAGGCTGGATGGCCATCTGTCGGGGGTGTTTGAATGCAATTTCCCTGCTTCTTGGCAGAATGGGGTTGGACTGGATGGCCCACGAGGTCTCTTCCAACTCTAGGATTCTATTATTTATCCCAATAAACTTAAGTGAACATAGGAATGGGGATAAGAACTCCAGGAACGCTGAGGAATGTGGAAGGAACAACAAGGGACGCTGGGAACGCTGAGAGATGAGGAGTGCGTCAGCTCCCCCCCTGGTGGCCAGAATTTGCCTCTGTTCGTCTATATGTGTGTATGTTGGAAACGGCAGGAATTGTCTGCTAAGTATGTGTACCTGTAATCCTCTCTGAGTCCCCTTTGGGAGCAGTGGAATATAAATAAAGTAAATAAATAAAATAAATAAATACAGCAGAAGAGAGATAACAAACCTTTATCCAGTGGGAAGATCAAGCAAAATTCTTTCCTTGCAGTTTTGGGATCTGCAAAAACTTTATAATAATTAATGGGAAAGAGTTGCCTCCGTCGGGTCAATGTTGTTATTTTATCACGGTCTTGCTTTTAAATGCTCTTAGTTTCATATACCAAGTTTTTGCCAAGCTTAAGATTTGTCTATGAGATGTTCCTACTCTGGTGTACATCAGGAGTTCATGCAGGACATATTTTTTTAATGTCAGAAATGTGGCAATGTAGTATTGGTGCATTATTTCTCTATATGTGGTTATTGACATTACACAGAGAGGATGTGGGATTTTTCTCCTATCAGGAGCGACTTGAGAAACTGCAAGTCGCTTCTGGTATGAGGGCATTGGCCGTCTATAAGGACGTTGCCCAGGGTAGGTCTGGCTGTCTGCAAGGATGTTGCCCAGGGGAGGATGTGTTGAATGACAGCCTTTCAGACTCTGGAAGGTCTTGGAGTTAAAATCAAGTTCACAACAAAAAAAACGCTGGATACAAGTGTTTATTTCCTTCTTTCCACAATCCAAAAAAGACAGTTTTAAAGTTTTCTAAAGCTCAAACCTCCTGTATATATTAGCCCCAACTCCCATCCATCCCCTAGCGAAGTGTTTCCCAACCAGTGTGCAGGGCCGGATTAAGGGCTTCTGCCGCCCTAGGCCACACACTCTAAATCCTGCCCCCCCGGGGGGCGGGGCTGCGGCCGCTTGAGGGGGCGTGGCCTCTTGTGGGGGGCGGGGCCGGCGTGAGGGAAAAGGAGCTGGGAGAAGCCTCGCCGCCGCCGCGCCGCCCCTAGGGCGACGTACGTGCCTTCCCCCGCTGCCTCCCGTGCAAGCGAGGAGGCGGTGGGAGAAGGCACGTCCATCGCCCTAGGGGCGGCGCGGCGGCAGCGGCGAGGCTTCTCCCGGCTCCTTTTCTCTCGCGCCGGGCTGTCGCCCCTCCTCCCTTCAGTGAAGGGAGGAGGGGCGGAGCTCAGCCGGTGCGAGAGAAAAGGAGCCGGGAGAAGCCCTGCCGCCGCTGCCGCCGGGGGGGGACGGACGTGCCTTCCCCCGGCCCACCGCCTCCCGTGCAAGCGAGGAGGCGGCAGGGGAAGGCATGTCCGTCGCCCTAGGGGCGGCGCAGCAGCGGCGAGGCTTCTCCCGGCTCCTTTTCTCTCGCGCCGGGCTAGTCCGCCCCTCCTCCCTTCACTGAAGGGAGGAGGGGCGGAGCTCAGCTGGCGTGAGGGAAAAGGAACCGATATAAGTCCTGCCGCTAGGGCGACTCACGCGGTTTTCGCCGCCGCCGCCCCGTCTCTCATGCCCCAAACACGAGCTTGGCGGCGGCAGGAAAAGCCGCGTGAGTCTCCCTAGGGGCAGCGGGACTTCCCCTCACCCCTTCTTTCAGGCCCGGAAATGCCGCCCCCCAAAATCTGCCACCCGAGGCAATGGCCTCAGGTGGCCTTATGGGTAATCCGGGCCTGCCAGTGTGTCATGGCACACTAGTGTGCCGTGAGCGATCATCAGGTGTGCCGTGGGAAATTGAAACCTCCAATAACTTTTCTTCCCCCTCCTGCCGAACACTTACCTTTTCTTCTCCACTCGTGCTCCCTTCTTCCCAGCCTCGCTCTGCTCGCTTTGCTCTGGGGCGAGTCTGTGCAGTAGCGCCCGCACGGGTCACGTCTCCCTCCCTCCCCCTCCCCTCCTGAACACGCTCAGGCTGCCCCCTCGGATCAAAATGGCAGCAGAAGCGGCAATGTAGAAGAAAAAGTAAGTGTTGGGCAGGAGGGGGAAGAAAGGGCGCGAAGGGGAAGGGGAAGGAAGAGGTCTCTGTCGAAAGCTGGCCTGGGCAAACTTGGACCTTCAAGGTGTTTTGGACTCCAACTCCCACCATTCCTAGCAGCCTCAGGCCCTTTTCCTTTCCCCCCCTCAGCCACTTAAGCAGGAAAGGGCCTCAGGCTGTTAGGAATGGCGGGAATTGAAGTCCGAAGCACCCTGAGGGCCAAAGTTTTCCCATGCCTGTTTTAGGGACCTTAAAGTGGTGAGCCTCCTTCCAACATTGTGATTCTGGATAGAAAACAAACAATAACATAACATTGTTTGAGTCCACAGTGCTCTCTGGGTGCAGGTGAACTACAACTTCCAAACTCAAGGTCAATTCCCAAGCAAACCCTTTCAGTACTTTCTGTTGGTAATGAGAATTCAATATGCCAAGTTTGGTTCAATTCCATTGTTGCAAGAGTTCAGGATGCTATTTGATTGTGTGTTAACTATAAATCCCAGAAACTGTAACTCCCAAATGTCAAGGTCTATTTTCCCCAAACTCCATCTGTGTTCACATTTGGGCATATTTATTTATTTATTTATTTATTTATTTATTTATTAGTTCCACTTACTATACTGCTCTCTCTGGAGCCCAGAGCGGTTTACAGTGTTAAAAGCAATAAACATAGCAACAAACATGAAGCACAATAAAACCAGTAGAACCCCAATTAAAATCCCATTCCCCACACTGCAACATACAGCAGGAGTAGGATGGCGGCGGATGGCAATGGTACTAGACGGCATTGCTTATGGGCCGAATGCCTGTCTGAATAGCTAGGTCTTAACGGCTCTACGGAATGGCAGCAGATCACGAATAACCCGTATCTCCTCCGGCAGAGTGTTCCAGAGGGTTGGGGCGGCCACAGCGAATGCCCTCTGCCGTGTGCTAGAGAGCCTGTAGACCTTGATACCAGGCACCTCCAATAAGTTGAGCCCTTCTGAGCGCAGTGATCTCCTGGGCACATAAGGGGTAAGCCGCTCCCTCAGGCACACTGGCCCCAAACCATATAAGGCCTTGAAAGTTAAAACTAACACCTTGAAGGTGACCCGGCATTCAATTGGGAGCCAGTGCAGCGCGCGCAGGAGTGGGGTCACGTGAGTGGATCTAGAAGCTCCTGACAGCAGGCGTGCTGCTGCGTTCTGCACCAGCTTAAGTTTCCGGATCGCCGACAAGGGTAGGCCAATGTAGAGTGCATTACAGTAATCGAGCCTCGAGATGACCATGGCTTGGATCACCGTGGCTAGGTCGCAACGGGAGAGGTAGGGAGCCAGACGTTTTGCCTGACGCAGATGGTAAAACGCTGTTTTGCAGGCGCAGTCAATCTGCGCCTCCGTTGACAGCTGGGAGTCCAGCCGGAGTATTCATATTGAGTATTCATGCCAAGTTTGGTCCTGATCCAACATTGTTTCAGTCCACAGTGCTCTCTGGATATAGGTGAACTACAACTCCAAAACTCAAGGTCAATGCCCACCAAACTCTTATAGTATTATCTCTTGGTTATGGGAGTACTGTGTGGGAAGTTTGTGTCTTTCTGCCATTCCTGCCAGGATATCCAAGTTGTGTTCACCGAAACAGGTCCAGGTTTCACACTGAGTGTATAAATACATTTAAAAACATATTACTGTGTTAGAGAGTCATTTTGTGTCATTTTGGTTGGTGGTGTGCCCCAGGATTTTGTAAATGTAAAAAATGTGCCACGGCTCAGAAAAGGTTGAAAAACACTGCCCTAGCGGCCAAACACGGTGCCCACAGTCTGTTACTGCAGTTTCAATTTCCCTCACAAAACAGATGTCTTATTTACAACACCTTCCCCAACTGTACCCAGCCTCCCTCCCTCCATGTCCCTTCTTTATGAAGCAGCCAGTCCCAGGCTGATATAGTGATCCTGACATAGCCATTGTCTCTTTGAGATTTGGTGGTGCCCATTGTTAGCTTCTTCTTTTTTTTAAAATGATCTTTATTCAAAAAAAAATTTCGGGGATAAAAAAGGGTGACATAAAATACATACCATATCACAGGGGGTAAGGGGAAGGGTTGTGCGGGGGGAGGGACATAAGGGGCTAACACATTGGGTATGATGGGAGAGGGAAGTAGGAAACAAAAGGGGATTACATGGGGGTGCTCAGGACCAGACAATGGGGAGAGGAGAGTATTTGCTTGGTATAATACACAGCTTGTGCCTATCTTCATTCTTCATTTCATTTCTTTTTGTCTTAACCATGCCTAAAAAAAGATATAAAACAGGGTAGCTATTAAACATCATACCTAGAATATCCTGCTTTTACACCTAGTATTCGCGTCGACCTCAATTTCCCTAACTAGAAATTCCAATTCAGTAGTACGTCTATTTTGTGTTCTGATCTATAATAGTCTTTGACCTTTGTCCAGTCCATCTTTACCGTGGGATTCTCGTTGGCTGTCTTCAATGCCTCAGTGAGCCATTCCATCTGGATGGTTTCCATCACTTTGTGTAGCCATTCCTCTATCGTTGGGGTTTTCGGAGATTTCCAGTATTGGGCGTACAGTATTTTGGCCGCCGTGGTTAATACTATGTATATGCGCCTATCGTTGGCATTTACTTTTGGCTCTACTATACCTAACAGGAGCGATTCCGGCTTCCCCTCTAATGGTTGTTTAAGTACTTTACACACTTCTTTGTTTATCATTTTCCCAAATTTCTCTGCCTTGGGGCATAACCACCATAGGTGGAAGAAAGTTCCATTTTTTTGCCCACAATTCCAGCATTCAGTTTTGGTGTTCTTGTATATCTTAGCTAATTTTGCCGGTGCAAGGTACCACCTGTACATTATTTTAATCCAATTCTCTCTAAATTTATAGCATGTCGAAGAATTTATATTTTTTTCCCAAATGATTTTCCAGGTGTTCCAGTTGATGTTGAAGCCAATATTCCTGGCCCATTTTTTCATATAGTCCACCGGTTTTTGTTCTATTTGACTAATTATTCTATATAGTTTACCAACCGAATTTTTATCAGGGCCCAATAGAACTCCCTCCAACTCACCCCGGTCATCCTCAAAGCCTTTCTTGGCGTCTATTTTATATTTTTCCTTTATTTGGTAGTAGGGGAGCCAGTTCATCTCCCTCCCCTCCCTCGTTAATTGATCTTTGGACTTCATGGCATACGTTAGGCCGTTCCAATACGTGAGATCCTTGTAGGTATACCATGTCATATTGTCAAGTTGCCTGATTCTAAAGGCCTCTAGAGGAGATATCCACATCGGGGTCTTGGTATAGATTTTTTTGTTATATTTGTTCCAAATTCTCAATAGGGAGTCTCTGACAAAGTGATTTTTAAAATTTTTGTCGGCTAAAATCTTATTATAGCCCATGTAGCCATGAAAGCCAAATTTCAAATCATACCCTTCTAAATTTAAGAGCCTATTGTCCTCTAGTTTACACCAAACTCCCTCCCAAGTGAGGCAATTCGCTTCGAAGTATTTCCTAAGGTTCAGGACTCCCAAGCCGCCATTTGATTTATTCCCTTGGATGACTTTCATTCTCACTCTTGGCCTCTTTCCGCTCCATATAAATCTCGATATATCTCTAGACCAGATGTTGAATTGCGAATCTTTTTTTATAATAGGGAGGGATGAGAATAGAAAGTTCATCCTTGGCAGGACCATCATTTTTACGGCCGCGATTCTGCCCAGCAGGGAAAGTTTCAGTTTTGCCCAGATCCCAAAGTCCCTTTTAACCCTATCCCATACTCCTTCGTAATTGTTCTTGTACAATTGTGAATTCTTAGTTGTCAAATTTACCCCTAGGTATTTCACCTTCTTTGCTATTGTGAGATCTGTTTTTTTGTTAAATCCAATTTTTCCATCTCCGACAAGTTCATCGCCAGCATCTGCGTTTTTCTTTTACCCATTGGTAGCTTCTTTTGAGCTGAGAATAATGATTTACATAACTTTTGTCTTAAGAAATAATCTTTGTTATTGACTGATGGTAATGTACCATCAGTTTATATCCCTGCGATTTGATCTGACCCGATAGGCATTACACATGGAGCCTGTTTCCCCTGGTGATAGCAAGAAACACCTTGCAGCCAGCACTCAGAGGCCTGAAGATTTCACAACTCATGTCTTTGCCTAAATATTTATCTTATCATTGCAAGATTTGTCTCTCTATATTTTTTATGTATTGATATGCTTTTTGTATTAATCTATGTGTTTAAGCAATGTTAAAGGTTTTCCCTTGACATTAAGTCTAGTCGTGTCCAATTCTTTCTTATTTATTTATTTATTTATTTATTTATTTATTCGGCCTTGTATGCCGCCACTCCCCGAGGGCTCGGAGTAGCTCACAATCCACATAAAACAGGAGTAAAACATCAATTTAAGCTAAATCAGAGTTTCAAATTTCAGCAGTCAAATGCCAGCCGAAGTGGTGCTCATCTCCATTTCTAAGCTGAAGAGCTGGAGTTGACCTTAGACACCTCCAAGGTTATGTGGCCGGCATGATTGCAAGGAGCGCCGTTACCTTCCGACCGGAACAGTACCTATTGATCTACTCACATTGGCATGCTTTCGAATTGCTATATTGGATTCAGGTTGGGGTTTGTGCGGCTTTTGTTCGGCTGCTCCCGAAGGCAGGAGAGCCAGACCCTGGCCTTGATCCCTCCCTCCTTCCCGCGGCTCCCTTTGGCCAAGCAGGCCGCCCCAGTTTGGTCCGAGAGCGCAGGAGTAAGCCTGGGTTGGTGTGGTCTCGTGCTGGGGACCTGGGAGAGGTCCGCCCAAGAAACGCGCTTTCTCTCCCCTCTCCCTCCCTTCCTTCTTTACTTTCTTTCTCTCCTTTACTTTCTTTCTCTCCTCCTAGTTGCCTCCTACTCCTCCTTCTCCCCTCCCTCCCACTGCCCTCTCCCGGACTCTGTCGCTTGGCTCTGGCTGCAGGAATTTAGAGTCTGCCGCCGGGGGAGCCGGGCAAGTCGCCATGGAGACGGCTTCCCCGGGAGCCAGAAGGTCAGGCCAGCCAGAGACCTGCGGGCAAATCAATGGATCAATGTGAGGGCCCCGCCGCAGCCCAGAAAGCAAGAGATGGAGGGGACGGAGCAGAGACTTTGCCGGGAGAAGGAGCAGTTTATTATTATTTTTTGGTCCGTGATCTGCGCCCCCTCGGCTTGCGCCCCTAGGCCATGGCCGAGGTTGCCCTTATGGGTAATCCGGGCATGCATTCAGCCTCAATTTAAAAGCTTCCACCAGACTTTGAGGCAGAGAGTTCCACTGCTGAACAGCTCATATGGTTAGGAAGTTCTTCCTAATGTTAGGTGAAATCTCGTCTCCTGTAATATGAACTCATTGCTTCATTGAGTCCTAGTTTCCAGGGCTGCAGAAAACAAACCTGCTCCCTCTTATGGCATCCTTTCACATATTTGTACATGACATGTCTCCTCTCAACCTTCTCTTCTGCAGGCTAAACATACCGAGTACTTTAAGACGCTCTTCATAGGGATTCATGGTCTCCAGCTCTTGGATAATTTTAGTTGCCTTCCTCTCGACACCCTCCAATTAGTCAATATCTCTCTTAAACTGTGGTGCCCTGAATTGGACACAGTATAGTATGAGTATATTGTATATCCATTGATACAATATAATACTACTAATGATATTGTGATATTATAATTGTTTATTTGTTTTACATGCAGTATTGCTAATGATATTGCGATATAATGTTATAGTGCAATGTGATATGTAGTACTGATATTGTGCTCTGGCAGTAATGTAGTTTGTTGTAGTTGCAGTTTGCTGTAACCCGCTCTGAGTCCCCTTCGGGGTTGAGAAGGGCGGCATATAAATATCGTGAAATAAATAAATAACAAATACATATTCCTGATGAGGTCTGACCAAAGTGTCCAGATATGTAGCTTTCTGGTGAATAAATTACCTCACGAGCAAAGTGGGAAGGCTTTATTTCAAAAAGCATACATTGGGGCAGTGTTTCCCAACCAGTGTGCCGGGGCACACTAGTGTGCCGTGAGCGATCATCAGGTGTGTCGTGGGAAATTGGAACCTCCAGGAAGGGGGGGGGGGGAGAGTCTAGCGTGTTGAAGTATAAAAACCCTAAGAAACCTACCTCTATAAAGGCACAACATTACAAACACCCCCCCCCCTCCCCACCCGTTGTCTACTTGGTCTCTCCCTCTCCATGCATTGAGAAGGCCCGCCTCCCTTTCCCCAAGTAGACACCTCCTCTTGCCTCCTGGGGGTTCTGTGTGGGAAGTTTGGCCCAGTTCTAACATTGGTGGGGTTCAGAATGCTCTTTGATTGTAGGGGAACTATAAATCCCAGCAACTACAACTCCCAAATGTCAAGGTCTATTTCCCCTGAACTCCATCTGTGTACATATTTGGGCATATGGAGTATCTGTGCCAAGTTTGGTTCTGATCCAACATTGTTTCGGTCCACAGTGCTCTCTGGATATAGGTGAACTACAACTCCCAAACCCAAGATCAATGCCCACCAAACTCTTATAGCACTTTCTCTTGGTTATGGGAGTTCTGTGTGGGAAGTTTGTGCCTTTCTGCCATTCCTGCCAGGATATCTATGTTGTGTTCATCGAAACAGGCCCCGGTTTCACACTGATTGTATAAATACATTTTAAAACATATTAACTATATGTATTACTGTGTTAGAGTGTCATTTTGTGTCATTTTGGTTGGTGGTGTGCCCCAGGATTTTGTAAATGTAAAAAGTGTGCCGCGGCTCAAAAAAGGTTGGGAAACACTGCATTGGGGTACGAAAAAAAATTCCAGCTGACAGTTTATTTCTCTCACGCCTCCTATCCCTCACCCTGGCCCCTCCTTTTCATTGCTCCCATTTCCATGGAAACCCTATCCTTTGTGTTCAAATATACACAGGTCAGGTCTAGGCATCAGTTATGACACAAAGGGCACCACTACTTCTCTTGACCTAGAACAGTGATTTTCAACCTTTTTTGAGTCGCGACACATTTTTTTGCATTTACAAAATCCTGGGGCACACCACCAACCATTATTACACAAAATGACACTCTGTCATTTTACTGTCACCCTCCCCCCTTGTGATGCCGCTGCTTCCACCAAACCCCCCTCCTGCCCCCGGGAGGCCCACGCAGGGGGCCCATCACCGTCCCACAGGGGAGGACTGCACTGAGTGGCCGAAGTGCACGCGGGCTCGGCTGAGCAGGACGAATAGGAATTGAGCACATGGGGTGGCTCCGAGCCTCGGAACAAACTGCGACGGAGACTCGCAGCTGTCGCCACCCCCAGCTCCCCTTCCCGAAGGGGTTCAGCCCCTCCAGGAGTGCCTCCCCTCTCCCCGCGCATCCCTTCGGCTTCCCTGCTGTCGCCTTGGGGCCAGATCGGGAAGGAACCGAGCTGGGCTGTGGAGCTGCACATCCCGGGCTCTGCTCTGCAGTGAACCCGGAGCCCAGCCAGGAGAGGCCAGGAAATGAGGGGTTGCTCCCCTTCCCCAGCGCGGAGGGGCTAGAGGGCAGAAAGCCTCGCCTCGAGCCTCTGGGAGCGGGGTCGGATGTGGGCAGCTCCCGCGGACTACTCCTCCCTCTCCTCCTCCTTGCTGCCGGAGGGGAGGAGGGCAGAAGAGTGCCCAGGAGCCAGGAAGCAGGAGGAGCTGCAGCCCGGCCAGCCCTTGGTGCGCAGAGGGAGGGAAGGAAGGAAGGGAAGGAGAGAGAGAGGAGGGATGGAGGAAAGTTCTGGATGCCGAGGGCTCTCCCTGACTGCAGCCAGGCTGGCTGGCATTGCTGCTTCGGCCAGGAAAGCCTCATTTCCGCTGCCTGAAGTTTCCTGCTAGGCTCTCTCTCTCTACACTGTAATTTCCCACGTCACACCTGATCATCGCTCACTGCACACTAGTGTGCCACGGCACACCGTTTGGGAAACACTGACCTAGAAGACACTATACTCCTTTTGATGCAGCCCAAAAGTAGTATAGTATACTGTAGCTCATGTAATTTTGGCCAAATGTAACAGTATCATGACTACTGAAAGTTCAGGCCAGTGATATATGACAATTGCATGAGATAAATTTAACTAAATATACATATACAATACATACAACTGTGTTAAGTTATGTTATGTTTGTCTTTATTTGTCTTAATTTACATAGAGAAACCAAATGAGAAAGAGTGTCCTCTTGTTCTCCAGACGGAAGACAAAAAGCGAAGGCTTTCCTATGAAGCTAGGTTCAAACAGGAAGTGATTCTCCACGCAGAAGCACATGGGAATAGGCAGGCGGCAAGACAATTCAACATACCAGAGAGCAACGTTCGCTTGTGGCGGCGACACAAATTAGCATTGTTTTCTACTACCGTGGCAAGGAAGAAATTCACTGGCCCTCGGAAAGGAAGACACCCCGATGTCGACCAAGAAGTCCTGAAATTCATATGGGAAAGAAGGAATAATGGCCTCCCCGTGACAAGTGATTCAATAAGGAATAAAGCTAGTGAGGTGGCTGCAGCCCTTAGTATCCCAAGGCAAGTGTTTAAGGCCAGCCGTGGATGGGTGGATCGCTTTATGAAGCGCATGGGACTGTCGTTACGACAACGCAAAACATTATGCCAGAGTTGAAGAAAAACCTGGAGCATTCTAGTGGTGTATGATCGAGCTCTGAAAGATAGACAACTTTTTGATGGGGCAGATTGGTAATACAGACGAGACACAAACCTGGTTCAATATTTATTTATTTATTTATTTGTTAGATTTATTGGCCGCCACTCCCAGCTGGCTCGGGGCGGTTTACAGCAAGCACCACAATAAAACAATAAATCTACAACAGCAATAAAACCATAAGAATAAAATAATTCCTAAGAGAAAACACAATTCCTAGGGGATAGCACATTACAACTCAAAAGTCTGCCGGAATAGGACCGACTTGCAGGCCTTCCGAAAGGTCAGCAAATTACGCAAGGCCCGAACATCCGGGGGTAGTGCGTTCCAGAGAACTGGGGCGATGATGGAGAACGCCCTTTTCCGTGTTGAAGTGAGGTGGTATTGTTTGACATTGGGCACGGCTAGAAGATCCCACTCTTCAGATCTAAGTGTTCTCATGGGACAGTATGGGGTTAGGCGGTCCCTCAGGTACACTGGCCCCAGACCATACAAGGCCTTGAAAGTCAAGACTAGCACTTTGAAGGTGATCCAGTACTTAATAGGAAGCCAATGCAGTTCCCGCAGAATTGATGTAATGTGGCAACTCGCAGGAGCTCCTGCGAGCAACCAAGCTGCGGAGTTCAGCACCAGCTTGAGTTTCCGGGTCACCGACAGAGGCAGGCCAATGTAGAGAGCATTACAGTAGTCTAACCTTGAGATGACCGTAGTTTGGATCACTGTGGCCAAGTTGTGCTGAGACAAGTAAGGGGCCAGCCTCCTAGCCTGACGAAGATAGAAAAACGCCACTCTGCTGACAGCGGAGATTTGGGCCTCCATTGACAGCAGAGGGTCCAAAAGAACTCCAAGGCTCTTTACTGAAGACGACGGGCATAGCGCCACGGCGTCCAGGGTCAGAAGCTGGACATCCCTACTGCCCGGACGACCCAACCAGAGGATCTCCGTCGGAAGCTGGAGTTCACAAAGTTCTTCCTAATGTTCAAGTGTAATCTGAACCCATTGCTTTGAGTCCTAGTCTCCAGGGCAGAATCCTGCTCTGTGGTGGTGTGTGGTTTCCAAGCTTCGGGGCAGGCATCTTCAGAGGTTGTGAGGTCCTCTGTCCAAAGATTTCTCTGAGGATGCCAGCCACAGATGGGGCCTGGTCTCCAGACCTTTGACCATTTTAGTTGCCCTCCTCTGGACACCTTCCAGCTTGTCAAAAACTCTCTTGAACTGTGGTGCCCCGAATTGGCACACATTATTCCAGGTGATGCCCGATCAAAGCAGAATACAGGGAAACCATGACTTTCCTTGATCTAGATGTTATGAATGCCTTTTCAATAACTTTAAAGCATGTTGTTGTTTCCGTTGCTTCCAACTCTTCATGACCTTGTGGACCATCCCACGCCAAAGCTCCCTGTCGGCCATCACCACCCCCAGATCCTTCAGGTTCAAGCCAGTCACTTCAAGGATACCATCCATCCATCTTGCCCTTGGTTGGCCCCTCTTCCTTTTTCCTTCCATTTTCCCCAGCATCAATAATAATAATAATAATAATAATAATAATAATCTTTATTTATAACCTGCCCCCATCTCCCCAGTGGGGACTCGGGGCGGCTCACATGAGGCCAAGCCCAAACAACAAATAACAATAAAATAATATCAAAACCATCAGCAATAAAAACAACAAAATACATACATATAAATAAAAGCAATATACAACAAGATATCTAAATCATGGAGACAGGGCGGGCCACAGGCAACATATAAAATGATTAAAATCTCAAAGTGAGACAAGCGGAATAGCATCCTTTACAGGGAAAAAACATATTTTATGGGGGAGGGGGGATAAAATCAGAGCACGGGAGCATTGAGGAGGAACAGTGGTAGAACTTAAATAGCTACTCTCCGAAGGCACAGCGAAAAAGCCAGGTTTTTAGTTGTTTTTTGAAGGTCTCCAGAGTGGGAGCTTTACTAATTTCTCCGGGCAAAGAATTCCAGAATCGGGGGGCCACAGAGGAGAAGGCCCTCTCCCTTGTGCCCATCAGCCAAGTCTGTGAGACTGGCAGGGGTGACAAGAGGGCCTCCCCTGAGGAGCGGAGGGTTCGGGCTGGGTCATGGAAGGAGATCCGGCCACGAAGGTAGGCGGGTCCCAAACCATTTAGGGCTTTATAGGTGATCACCTGTACCTTGAATTGCGACTGGAAGATAAATAGCAGCCAGTGAAGCTCTTTAAACAGGGGAGGTTGACCGCTCCCTTTAACTTCCCCCAGTTATTAATCTGGCTGCTGATCGCTGGACAAGTTGTAATTTCCGGGTCATCTTCAAGGATAGCCCCACGTAGAGTGCATTGCAGTAATCCAGTCTAGAGGTAACCAAGGCGTGGACCACCGTGGTCAAGTTAGACTTCACGAGGTATGGTCGCAGTTGGTGCACAAGTTTTAACTGTGTGAAGGCCCTTCCGGCCACCGCCAACACCAGCGCATCAAGCGACAGCGCTGAATCCAGTAGGACCCCCAGACTGCGGACCTGTGATTTCAGGGGGTGTAACCCCATCCAGCACAGGTTGCCATCCAATACCCCGGTCAGACGAACGACTGACCTGGAGGACCTCTTGTCAGGATTGATCTTCATCATTGTCTTCTCTAGGCTTTCCTGTCTTCTCATGATGTGGCCAAAGTACTTCATCTTTGCCTCTAATATCCTTCCCTCCAATGAGCCGTTGAGGTTTATTTCCTGAAGTATGGACTGGTTGGATCTTCTCGCGGTCCAAGGCACTCTCAGAATCTAATCTGTTACGGTTAAGGTCATTTTGAATTCCGATCCTGTCACCTGGAGTATTAGCTCTAATTTGGTGTCATCTGCAAAATTAAGATAAGGCTCCAGGGTATCATTCAGCTGTTCCAGAAATGTCAGATATGAGCTACACCTCAGTAGGATTTGTATTGTTCTGTACGATTTCCATTCAGCTATCTATATTTACATAAGCCTTCAGACTGTATCAAAGGCTGGCTCCTTAAACATCCCAGTTTAAGAAGGGTAGTGAGAAGGTGGGGTCATGACCAGAGCAAGGAACCAGGATGGTAAAAATGCACGGAAACTAAGCCCAATTGAGGAAAAGTTAAGGGAATTGCATACGTTTCATCTGAAGGAGAAGTGACAATAACAATTGTACCATAGTTAACCATCTGAAAGGCTGTCATGTGGAAGGAGAAGGTTTGTTATTCTACAAATAATAGAATTTCAGTCAATGGATCCAGTTTACAAAAAGAAAGAGATTATAGAAAAATACGAAGCAAAATTTAAAAGATGCCATAGTTTCCTTGAGTGTAAACAAGATGTTAGGTGGACGCATGTCACAAATGCCTATTCTGCAGATGGGATTAAAAGGCGCTTATATTCATACCTAAACATTTGCGTTTGAGTTCTCCGATGAGTCCAAAACTCTAACTAGGAGTCAGTATTTCTCACACTCCCAAGTATTTCTCATTTTTCCTTTGGCCTCAGTAGACACTTGTGTGCATCGGAAATATGAACTGTGAGCAAAACATTTCCAATCCGACTCACAGGTTTTCCTCCTGTGTGAAGTCTCCAGTGGCGAACAAGGTATATATTTGGAGCTAAACATTTCCCACACGATATTTTCTGTCCTGTACAAAGTCTCTTGTGCATGCGTCAATGTTTGCCGCAGCTAGCACAGAAAATCTTGCCGGCCAGAAGGTTGACAGTTCAAGCCACGGGTCGGGGTGAGCTCTTGCCTTCAGCCCTAGCTTCTGCTTAGTTAGCAGTTTGAAAACAGCAGTGGGAGTAGATTAATATGTACTGCCCTGACGGGGAGGTAAAAGGCACCCCAGAAAAAACATGGCAGTACTTCGATCAGGTAGGCGTCCATAGGCAACAGGCTCCTCGATGTGGAAAAATGGAACAACAGCACCTCTCCATGGCCGAGTCGAGCACAGCCTCCAGATGCAGCAGATGCAAAAGAGGGAAGCCTTACCTCTACGTCAGTGTTTCTCAACCTGGGAATCGGGCCGTGAGGGGGTATCAGAAGAGTCACCAAAGACCATCAGAAAACACAGTATTTTCTGTTGGTCATGGGGTTCTGTGTAGGAAGTTTGGCCCAATTCTATCATTGGTGGTTTTCAGAATGCGCTTTGATTGTAGGTGAACTATAAATCCCAGCAAAGGCACCTGCCAAATAAGTCTGTTTTCCCCAAACCCCATCAGTGTTCCAATTTGGGTATTTATGCCAAGATTGTCCTAGATTTATCATTGTTTGAGTCTACAGTGCTCTCTGGATGTAGGAGAACTACAACTCCAAAACTCAAGGTCCATGCCCAGCAAACCCTTCCAGTATTTTCTCTTGGTCGTGGGAGTTCTGTATGCCAAGACTGGAAGTTCAGAATGTTTTTTGTAGGTGAACTATAAATCTCAGCAACTACAACTCCCAAATGACACAATCAACCCCACCAGTATTAAAATCTGGGCGTATGGGGTATTTGTGCCAAATTTCGTCCAGTGAATGAAAATACATCCTGCATATCAGATATTTACATGATGATTCATAACAGTTGTGAAGTAGCAACGGAAATAATGTTATAGTTGGAGGTCACCACAACACGAAGGACTGTATTAAGGAATTGCGGCATTAGGGAGATTGAGAATCACCGGCCTATGTACTGTCTGCCTTTGTTCGGGCCCGGATTAACACCTTTTTGCGCCCTGGGCCACACTTTGGAATTAAGCCCCCTTTAAGCCAACCTCTACTGCCCCCTCCCCCCCACACACACCACTCAGACCCACACTTGGTTGACTTTCGCCATGGTGCCTCCGGAGCAGAAGAGAAAGGTGAGTAGGCACCATCCCGCCACCTCCAAGGTCCCCATTCCCACCGGCTGGAAAGCTCCCCTGTGCTCTGAAGGTCTCCTCGGGAGGCTTGGGGAGAGCGCAGCGGGTGCAAACTTGCTCCAAAGGCGCGCACGAGAGAGCGAGAGATGTCCGCTTGGCGTGCGCTCCCGCAGACTGAGGGAGGATTCAGGTTGGAGTTTGTGCGGCTTTTGTTCAGCTGCTCCCAAAGGCAGGAGAGCCAGACCCTGGCCTTGATCCTTCCCTCCCTCCCGCGGCTCCCTTTGGCCAAGCAGGCCGCCCCGGTTTGGTCCGAGAGCGCAGGAGCGAGCCTGGGTTGGTGTGGTCTCGTGCTGGGGACCTGGGAGAGGTCCATCCAAGCAACGCCCTTTCTCTCCCCTCTTCCTCCCTCCCTCTCTTCGTTACTTTCTTTCTTTTCTCCTACCGTGTTTCCCCGAAAGTAAGACAGCGTCTTACTTTCTTTTCCCCCCGAAAAGTCCCCCTACGCCTTACTTTCGGGTACGCGTCTTATATAAACTAAGACGTGCCCCGCCACGCTGCCGCCCGCCGCAGTCACGCTGCCGCGCCGCCGCAACCGGCCCCATCGGCACACCTCCCGCGGCGCAGCTTTTCCTTGACGAGCGAAAGAAGGAGGGGAAGAGCCAGAGCGCGTGGCGCGGCGCTGCGTCACGCCTCTGGCGCGGCGAAGGGAGGGGAAGAGCCAGGCGCCTCTGGCGCTCTTTGCCACCCCTGGCCTCTCCCCTCCCTGGATGAAAGAAGGGAGGGGAAGAGCCAGAGGCGTGGCGAGCGGCGCTGCTTTGCCACGCCTCTGGCTCTCTTGGCTCTCCCCCTCCCTTCCTTGGACGAAAGAAGGGAGGGGGAAGAGCCAGAGGCTTCGTGCCACGCGCTCTGGCTCTGGCTTCCCTCCCCTTCCTTGGACGAAAGAAGGGGGGGGAAGAGCCAGAGGCTTCGCCACGCCTCTGGCTCTCTTCCCCCCCTCCCTTCCTTGGAGGTGTGCCGATGGGCTTGGGCCCGAAAGAAGGGAGGGGGAAGAGCCGGCGGCGGCGGGCGACGAGGTACGGCTTACTCTGGCTCTCTTCTTGGACGAAAGAAGTACGGCTTATATTAGCTGACCCCCTTGACAACCCCGATACGTCTTACAATCGGGGGTGTCTTACTATCGGGGAAACACGGTAGTTGCCTCCTACTCCTCCTTCTCCCCTCCCTCCCACCGCCCTCTCCTGGACTCTGCCGCTCGGCTCTGGCTGCAGGAATTTACAGTCTGCCCCTGGGGGAGCCGAGTGAGTCGCCATGGAAACGGCTTCCCCGGGAGCCAGGAGGTCAGGCCATCCCCGCCGCAGCCCAGAGAGCGAGAGACAGAGGGGACGGAACAGAGACTTTGCCAGGAGAAGGAGCGAGGAGGGGCATGAAAAAGGGGGAAAGAGGGGCGCGGACCAGATTATTATTTATTTTTGGTCCGTGATCTGTGCCCCCCCCCCCCCGGCTTGTGCTTCTAGGCCAGTGTTTCCCAACCAGTGTGCCGTAAGCGATCATCAGGTGTGGACCCTGCAGCACCTGACCGTGGGTTGCCTGCCCCGTGGGAAATTGGAACCTCCAGGAAGGGGGGGGGGGAGAGTCTAGCGTGTTGAAGTATAAAAACCCTAAGAAACCTACAGTACCTCGATAAAGGGGGAAGTTTGGCCCAGTTCTATCATTGGTGAGGTTCAGAATGCTCTTTGATTGTAGGGGAACTATAAATCCCAGCAACTACAACTCCCAAATGTCAAGGTCTATTTCCCCTGAACTCCATCTGTGTACATATTTGGGCATATGGAGTATCCGTGCCAAATTTGGTTCTGATCCAACATTGTTTCGGTCCACAGTGCTCTGGATATAGGTGAACTACAACTCCCAAACCCAAGGTCAATGCCCACCAAACTCTTATAGCATTTTCTCTTGGTTGTGGGAGTTCTGTGTGGGAAGATTGTGTCTTTCTGCCATTCCTGCCAGGATATCTATGTTGTGTTCATCGAAACAGGCCCAGGTTTCACACTGAGTGTATAAATACATTTAAAACATATTAACTATACGTATTCCTGTGTTAGCGTGTCATTTTGTGTCATTTTGGTTGGTGGTGTGCCCCAGGATTTTGCAAATGTAAAAAGTGTGCCACGGCTCAAAAAAGGTTGGGAAACACTGTTCTAGGCCATGGCCTATGTTGGCTTTATGGGTAATCCGGGCATGCCTTTGTTGTTAGTTGTATAACAGCATTAAATGTTTACCATATTGTTTATGTATTCTGTAATCCGCTCTGAGTCCTCTTGGAGAGATAGAGCGGAATATAAATAAAGTGTGTGTGCGTGTGTGTATGTATAAGCAGAAGTTTTTCTATTCTCCTGGCATTTGTAATTATCTGCTATGTGGACTCCCACTCTCTTTTCCCCAATATATTTATTTATTGATGACAACACTGACAATCCAATTTACATTTCAGAGGATGCATGCAGAAAATAAAAAACAGAGAGAGAAAAATAGCGAGAGACATATAAAACACAATAGATACAAAAGAAATCTATTACTCTACCTTTACAGATCCAACTAAATAATCCTTCTAGAATTAATAATTGCAGATTATGACATTGTTAGATTTCTTGTTGCTTGAAAGATGTTTCCAATATTTCTATAAAAAAAATGAAGTTGGCATAACTTTAAGATGATTAATGTGGGCTATCTCAACAATCGTAAGAATCCATGTTTCCATTGCTGGTGATTCAGTTCATTTCCAAGGAGGAGCAAACAGTTCTTGTTTACTCTCCGGTTCTCTGTCCATAATGCCTAGTAGAAACATTTCTGCTAACGTTACAACATCTTTGCTTAAACGGATTTGAATTAACATGGCAATCTTAGACCAATAACTTTTCGCTTTCTTACAAGTACATTATATATGGAAAAAGAGACCCTCATGTAGAAATTCCCATCTTGGTTTGAAACATTCAAGGACAATGTGTGGTCGAAGACTTGTTGTGAGTTTTCCAGGCTGTATGGCCATGTTCCAGAAGCATTCTCTCCTGACGTTTCACCCACATCTATGGCAGGCATCCTCAAAGGTTATGAGGTCTGTTGGAAAATAGGCAAGTGGGGTTTATGTATCTGTGGAATAATGTCCAGGGTGTTGCAATTAGCCAGCTAGATTAGTATTTAATAGCCTTGCAGCTTCAAAGCCTGGCTGCTTCCTGCCCGGGGGAATCTTTAGTTGACTCTTTGTTGTCCTTTAAACATTAACAAGGGGCTCATTTGCCATCTAATGGGAGGTTTGTAAAGTTTGTGCACAAGGTGATCAACAAAGGTTCCCCTCCAGGCAGCAACCAGCCAGGCTCTGAAACTGCAAGGACATTAAACGCTAATCAATGGCTTACCTGTGTAGTCTGAGATGATGGTTGACAGAGAGGTCCAGTATTTCTGTGTTCTCAAACAATATTCTGTGCCCAGTTTGGTTCATCAAGTGCTCTGCTATTGCTGACTTCTTTCCCAAACCCCTCCCAAAAAAAAGGATTCCCCCAGGCAGGAAGCAGCCAGGCTTTGAAGCCGCAAGGCTATTCCATAGCAAATGCAACATTCACAAAGAGTTTTTTCTCCTACCCCGGATATTATTCCACAGATATATTAACCTCACTTGGCATCATTTTCAACAGACCTCACAACCTCTGAGGATGCCTGCCATAGATGTGGGCGAAGCGTCAGGAGAGAATGCTTCTCGAACATGGCCACACAGCCCGGAAAACTCACAGCAACCCATTCATTGACATTTTCACCAATCTATTTAGGGTTAGGTATCAGCTATACATCATCTTATACACAATGACAGCACAAAGTACATTTTATATCTTCAGAACGTATTTTTCCTCATACATTCATTTTAACATCAAGTCCAACATTTAGAGCCCACGGTATCACAAACACGTTTACAGGTTCATCTTCTGCCTCTAGTTTCAGAAATCATTTACACACTTCCAAAATTTCATGTTCATCATCTTTATGCATCTCTAAATACAACAAATTCCTCCCATCTTTATGTTATTCATTAAATACAAGGGCGCGTCAATAAGTCCGTGACTTTTTGAATTTCCCGCCTTTTAATTGAAAGGGCAACACTGCTCCCGTCAACAGGCATCTGTCAATTGACTCCTGTCAAAATTTGAAGAAGCTGTGTCATTTAGTTTGTGTTTGACAGCCATTGATAGCAGACTACTGCGTGATTTGAGGAGAAAATGGAAAAAAGTGAATTTTGTGTGCTCATTAAGCTTTTTTTTTTTTGCGGGAAAAACCATCACTCAAACCAAGGCTAAGCTTGATAAATACTATGGGGACTCTGCACCATCCACTTCAATAGTAAAAAAGTGGTTTACTGAATTTCGTTGTGGCCGTACAAGAACGGAAGAAGCCAAACGTTCTGGACGCCCAGTTGAGGTTTCTACACCCAAAACAATTGAAACAATTCACGATACGGTGTTGGCCGATCGGAGATTGAAAGTGCGAGAGATTGTGGAAGCCATAGGCATCTCACATGGCTCAGTGGTTTCAATTTTAAATGATCACTTGGGTATGAGAAAGCTTTCCGCAAGATAGGTGCCGCGTTTGCTCACAACCGAGGGTGCACACATGTGCAGTTGCCATGGCAACAATCTATGAATTGGGATACGAATTACTCCCTCATCCGCCCTATTCTATTCCTTGTTTCCAAACCTGAAGAAATGGCTCGGCGGAAAGAGATTTGACTCCAACTATGAAATCATCTCACAAACAAATACCTATTTAGATGACCTCGACAAAAAAAAATTTTTTGGAAGGGATAAAAAAATTGGAGAAACTTTGGACAAAGTGTATAGAGCTCAAAGGAGACGACGTTGACAAATAAAATGATTTTTTATCCAAAAACCTGTGTTTCATTCAAAAAGTCACGGACTTATTGACCCGCCCTCGTATTACAAGGGGAGTAGTCAGTGCTGGCATGGATGTCACCAGAAAGGGTGATTTATGCACATGATGTGGGAATGTGAATATGTACAATATTTCTGGCAAACTATACAAAACGAGTCTAATCAAATATTAGGAAATGAGTGGGTCATAACAAAGGAAATAGCAGTATTAGGGGAAAGAGAGGAAAGGGGAAATAAAAGAAGCAATAATGGAATGTGCGCAAGCAGTAATAGTATTAGGGTGGAAAGATAAATCAAAATGGACAATAAATCAATGGCATCAATATATGGTGGAGCAAATGGAATTTGAAATTATGAATGTGAAATTAAATGATTTAAAAATCAATGAAAATAGAATGAAGGAATTGGAAGAAAGATGGACAAGGATAATGAACTATATAATGAATCAATCCGGAGATCAAGCCATAAGATATAGGTTACAAATGTTATATAGTATATAGGATGGAAATGTATAAAGATACAAAGATTTCTCAAAAAAGAAAAAGAAGAAGATAATATAAAAAAAGATATTTTTAAAAAGATATTAAAAAAAGATAATATTAATATGGTTAAGAGTGAAGATACCGCCTTTGAAAAGATAATAAGAGACAAATGGGAAGGAATGAAGGCACAGGCCAGCAAAATATATACAATGCTATTAGAGGCAGATGGAGGTACAATACGGGATTTGAAAAGTATGTGGGAAATGGAGCTACAAATTACGGAACAAGAGATGAGAAACGTGGTAGAGATTATAGGGATGAAAAAGAATACCAAAGTACAAGAAATGAGGAGGAAAATACTGCATAAATGGTATCGTACACCCTGTCAATTAGCATACTACTATAAAAAGGGGAGTAGTCAGTGCTGGCATGGATGCCATCAGAAAGGGCGGTTTATGCACATGATGTGGGAATGTGAATATATATAATATTTTTGGCAGACTATACAAAATCAGTCAAAACAAATTCTAGGAAATGAGTGGGTCATAACAAAGGGAATAGCGGTAATAGGAAAAATGGAGGAAACGGAAAATGATAGGGAAATAAAAGAAGCAATAATAGAATGTGCACAAGCAGTAATAGTATTAGGATGGAAAGATAAATCAAAATGAACAGTAAACAAATGGTATCATTATATGGTGGAACAAATGGAATTTGAAATTATGAATGGGAAATTAAATGCTTCAAAAGTTAATGGAAATAGAATGAGAGAAATGGAAGAAAAATGGACAAGGGTAAAGAATCATATTATGAATCACTCTGGAGATCAAGCCATAAGATATAGGATACAAATGTTATATGGTATATAGAATGGAAAGGTATAAAGATAAAGATATAAAGATTGTCTCCATAAGAAATGAATATATAAAAGGAAATAATCCTCGTGTTGGTGGTGGGAATTGTAAATGTTCTGTGAGTGTTTGATATGTTTTTTTGTGCGTATTAAAATAAAATAAAAATTTGTTTAAAAAAGAAAAAAAAGGAATGAATATATGTAAAAGAAAATAATCCTCCTATTGGTGGTGGGAATCGTAAATGTTATGTGTGTAAGGTATGTATTTATTTTGTGTATCAAAAATATTTTTTTAAAAAATTTAAAAAAATGCTTCCTGACACAAGGTGACTATTATTATATTTAGGGGGAAGTCTGCTATTATTTATACTAAACACATAGACGAGCTTTTACAATAGTCATTCCAATTTCTGCATGTGCCTTAACTTTATCATGCCAATTAACCATCCACTTCATCACATTTACTAAATTCCACTGAGTACTACACTTAAAATGTGGGAAGAAGCCACTGGGTTCATCACATTAGGTTGGGTTCAACTGTAGATTAGTAGAGCATTCTTTGCGAATTTTGAGCTTGGGGCCCAGCATTCTTTTCAAAAGTTGTAGGAGATAGTGGGGATTTTTGGTAATGCTCTGGCCAATCTATAATGTGATGGCATTAGTTGCTCTCAGGTTTAAAATGAAACGTCTCCCGAATTTGTGGGAGGGGAAGATTGTG
Organism: Anolis apletophallus; assembly: GCA_030556195.1. Taxonomy (NCBI): domain Eukaryota; kingdom Metazoa; phylum Chordata; class Lepidosauria; order Squamata; family Anolidae; genus Anolis; species Anolis apletophallus. The sequence continues at coordinate 205,551,039 of JARBWK010000001.1, read as the reverse complement.
GGAGAAGCCAAACGTTCCACCATTACCTTTTGCTCACCAAGTTTTTACTTTAAATGCCATTATTATTATTATTATTATTATTATTATTATTATGCCATGTCTCCATGCTTTTCAGTCTTGGGAGTCATTGTTTTCCAAGGTCCATGCCCTTCTCTTGGTGCATTTACGGTATGGAATGAATCCCCTTACACCCCACTTTAAATGTCATGGCTCCGTGCAATGGGAGTTATAGTTTCCCTAGGTCCATACCTTTCTCTGGATGCATCCACACTGTGGAATGAATGCAGTTGGACTTTACCTTAAATGCCTTGTCTCCATGAGATGGTCTTGAGAACTAGTTTCCCAAGGTCCATGAATGTTCTCTGGGTACATCTACACTGTGGAATGAAGGCAGTTGGGCATTACTTTAAATATCATAGTGCCATAGTTTGCAGTCTTGGGAGTCATAGTTTTCCAAGGTCCATACCATTCTCTTGGTGCATTTACAGTATGGAATGAATGCCCTTGCACCCCACTTTAAATTCCATGCCTCCATGCAATGGAGTTCTCCTGGGAGTTATAGTTTCCCACGGTCCATACCCTTCTCTTGATGCATTTACACTATGGAAGGAATGCCCTTGCACGCTCCATACTATGCAGTCTTGGGAGTTATAGTTTCCCACGGTCCATACCCTTCCCTTGATGTATTTACACTATGGAATGAATGGTCTCGGACTCCACTTTAAATACTATAGCTCCATACTATGCAGTCCTGGGAGTATAGATTCCCAAGGTGCATACCTTTCTCTGGTTGCATCTGCACTGGATAATAAATGAAATTAAGACCCATTTTTGTTGTTGTTGTTATCATCATCTCCATGTTGTGCAGTCCTGGGAGTCATAGTTTTCCAAGGTCCATACCCTTCTCTTGGGGCATTTACAGTATGGAATGAATGCCCTTGCACCCCACTTTAAATTCCATGGCTCTGTGCAATGGAGTCCTCCTGGGAGTTATAGTTTCCCACGGTCCATACCCTTCTCTTGTGGTGCATTTACAGTATGGAATGAATGCTCTTGGACCCCATACTATGCAGTCTGTGGGGCAGCCGAGAGAGACAAGAAAGTACATCGCTGCTTCTCTCCCCGCTCCCTGCTTCCTTGCTTCCGGAATTGAAGACACGCAACAGCTGACATTTCAAAGAGAGGAGGTTTCACACACACACACACACACACACACACACACACAACACTTGGGAGGGATGGTGGCAGTGCCTAGCAATTAAGAGTGTGATGGCAAAATCAACTGAAAGCATGCTGAGTACAACTGAGTAGCATGGATACATGTAACAGTGTGATAAAGGTAGGGAAATGCTCCGTTCCATTGCAAAACTGAGTATGACTGCGCTCTACTCTACCGAACTCTTCCCTGCTTCAATGTGATGAAGTCCCGTGTCATCTAAAGCTTAAAACATGACCTTCAAGGTCCAAGAATGCCTCGTTTCAAAGTAATATCCATTAGTTCAACTGCACAAAACAACATGCTCGTTAATACAATTTAATACCCCTAAATTCCCAAGCTGTCCCTTTCCTCAAACAGTATTTTACATTTTTATTCTGAGTTTCCTTTCCTGGCAAGCACATCTGTTTCTCCCATTCCCGTGTGGTCTCTTTGATGGTTCACAAGTTGGATGTTCCATGAAAAGCATTTTCCACACTCCTGGCATTCGTATGGTTTCTCCCCGGTGTGAAGTCTTCGGTGGCTCACAAGGTTTGAACTGGTAGAAAAAGCTTTCCCGCACTCCTGGCACCCATAGGGTTTTTCACCTGTGTGGACTCTCTGGTGAACCACAAGTTGGGCGTTCCCGCAAAAAGATTTCCCGCACTCCTGGCATTTATAGGGTTTTAATCCGGTGTGGAGGGTCTGGTGGGTCACAAGGTGTGAACTGTGAGCAAAACATTTCTCACACTCTTGGCACTTGTAGGGTTTCTCTCCAGAGTGGAGCCTTTTGTGCTTCACAAGGTAGGAACTTCGAGCAAAACATTTGCCACACGTCTGGCATTTGTGGGGTTTCTCTGTCGTGTGGACTCTCCAGTGGGCTACGAGGGTTGAATTTTGAGAGAAGCTCTTCCCACACTCCTGGCACGTATATGGTTTCTCTCCGGTGTGGACTCTCTGGTGGACAACAAGTTCCGACTTCCGAGTGCAGCATTTCCCACACTCCTGGCATCTGTATGGTTTCTCCCCTGTGTGGAGTCGGTGATGGGTCCCAAGGTTTGAACTGGTCGAGAAACATTTCCCACACTCCTGGCACTTGTAGGGTTTTTCTCTGGTGTGGACTCTCTGGTGGCTCACAAGGCTTGAGTTGGTAGAAAAGCTTTTCCCGCACTCCAGGCATTTGTATGGTTTCTCTCCTGTGTGGAGCGTCTGGTGGGTCATAAGGTGTGAACTGTACGCAAAGGTTTTCCCACACTCCTGGCATTTGTAGGGTTTCTCTCCTGTGTGGACTCTAATGTGGCTACCCAGGCTTGAATTTGTCGCAAAACACTTCCCACATTCCAGGCATTCATACGGTTTTTCTCCGGTGTGGAGGGTCTGGTGGGTCACAAGGTGCGATGTGTGAGCAAAGCATTTCCCACACTCTTGGCATTTGTAGGGTTTCTCGCCGGTGTGGAGTGTCTGGTGGGTCACGAGATGTGAGCTGTGGACAAAGCTTTTCCCACATTCCTGGCATTTGTAGGGTTTCTCTCCTGTGTGGATTCTTTGGTGGACCAGAAGCGATGACTTGTGAGCGAACCATTTGCCGCATTCCTGGCATTTGTATGGTTTCTCTTCCGTGTGGACCCTCCAGTGCGTCGCGAGGGTCGAGTTTTGAGAGAAGCATTTCCCACACTCCTGGCACTTGAATGGTTTCTCTCCCGTGTGGACCCTTTCGTGGATTACCAGTTCTGACTTCCGAGTGCAGCATTTCCCGCACTCCCGGCACCTGTACGGTTTCTCTCCCGTGTGGAGCCTCTGATGAGTCACAAGGTTCGAACTGGCAGAAAAACATTTCCCACACTCTGGGCACTTGAACGGTTTCTCTCCGGTGTGGACTCTCTGGTGAACCAACAATATTGTCCTGCCAGCAAAGTATTTCCCACACTCCTGGCATTTGTGCGTTTTCTTTCCTTTTTTGTCTGTCTGATGGCTTAAATGGAGCAAGTCGGAATCAGAGCCAAAGGCATCACCATTTTTTCCAGCACAAAGTTTCTTGTGAAGCGCAAGGGCCATATTTTGGGCAAATCCTTTCCCACATGCGTTGCACTTGAAGGCTTTCTCACTGATGGAATTTTCCTCTTCTGGGTGGGTTTGCTGGTGTCTGGTCAGTTCCCATTTGTGCCGAAAGCATTGCCCACACTTGGTGCAGACAAAGCTCTCACTCCAGTTATCTGCTGGGAAGAAGGAGAATAGAAATTAATCATTCCTCAGTGCGAGTGGAAAGGGCTCTTGTGGAACGGAAAAGGTATTAAGTTCCATGTGTGCGATAAGAGAAAAACCACTTTATCACATTTACTAAATTCCTACACTTTTTTTAGTGTCAGGAGCGGTTTGAGAAACTGCAAGTCACTTCTGGTGTGAGTGAATTGGTCGTCTACAAGGATGTTGCACAAAGGATGCCTGGATGTTTGGATGTTTTACCATCCTTGTGGGAGGCTTCTCTCATGTCCCTGCATGGGGAGCTGGAGCTGACAGAGGGAACTCACCCGTGCTTTCCCCAGATTTGAACCTCTGACCTCTTGGCCTTCAGTCCCGCCGGCATATGGGTTTAACCCATTGCACCACCAGGGACTCCTTTGTGCTACACTTAAAATATAGGAAGTCACTCTTGTCATCACATTAGTTTGGCTGCAAGTGTAGGATAGAGCATTCTTTGCATACTTTAAACATGAGGGTCAGCATTCTTTTAAAAGGTTTCATGAGGTGGTGGGGATGTTTGGTAATGATCCAGATGTTTGGCCAATTCTGTAATGTGATGGGATTCATTACTCCCCGGTTTAAAATAAAACATTTCCCCAATTTGTGGGAGGGGAAATTATGGGACGA
>JARBWK010000001.1:205291254-205546876 GCA_030556195.1 Anolis apletophallus | reverse complement strand
ACTGAGGGGTTGGAGGCCATTTTACTAACCATGTACTCTCCTGAATCTGTTTCCAGACCCTCCCTCCATCTTTAACTGCCATTCCGCCACTGAGGGGTTGGAGGCCACTGAGGGGTTGGAGGCCATTTTACTAACCATGTACTCTCCTGAATCTGTTTCCAGACCCTCCCTCCATCTTTAACTGCCATTCCGCCGGCCACTGAGGGGTTGGAGGCCATTTTACTAACCATGTACTCTCCTGAATCTGTTTCCAGACCCTCCCTCCATCTTTAACTGCCAGGCCACTGAGGGGTTGGAGGCCATTTTACCAACCATGTACTTTCCTGAATCTGTTTCCAGACCCTCCCTCCATCTTTAACTGCCATTCTGCCGGCCACTGAGGGGTTGGAGGCCATTTTACCAACCATGTACTCTCCTGAATCTGTTTCCAGACCCTCCCTCCATCTTTAACTGCCATTCTGCCGGCCACTGAGGGGTTGGAGGCCATTTTACTAACCATGTACTCTCCTGAATCTGTTTCCAGACCCTCCCTCCATCTTTAACTGCCATTCCGCCGGCCACTGAGGGGTTGGAGGCCATTTTACCAACCATGTACTCTCCTGAATCTGTTTAGAAAGTGCAACAGCAGAATAACAGGTGACTATGAAGAAAACAAAAGACCCACAGTCTGAAATGAGTAAATTATTACTCATTTTGATCTTTACATGTTGTTTTCTATTTCAAAATTGGTATTGTCAGTATGTGTGTGTATGTATGTATATACAGTATGTGTGTGTGTATATATATATATATATATAGTGTGTATATATATATATATATATATATATATATATCAGAAATAATTATCAGAAAGGAAAACTTACCAAGTGAGGCTACTATTCCACAGGTCTCTTCCATGATCTGTGCATGCAGGGCTCTCTGATCAGCATCCAATAAAGCCCATTCCTCAGGGGAGAAATGGATGGCCACGTCCTCAACTCTCACTGGACTCTGAAGGAAAAGGAAAAAAAATCCTTCTCACAGAAATGTCACCAAGAAACAAAGTGCAAGAGGCTTTTAAAAATCCAAAGCAAAGTGAAACAAGATTTTTAGCTTGTGCTATCAGGAACCTGGAACTAAAGACACAACACTTTGGACTTCATTACATTGAAGCAGGGAAGTGTTTGGTAGAGTAGAGCTCAGTCATACTCAGTTTTGAAATAAAACTGATGATTTCCCTACCTTCATCATACTGGTAAATGTATCCATGTTAGTTGTACTCAACATTCTTTCAGTAGATTTGCCATCACACTGTAATTGGTAGGCACCGGCCACCATCCCTCCCCTGTGTTGTTTATGAGGGAAAACCTCATATCTTTGAAATGTCAGCTGTTATGTGTCTTCAATTCTGAGAGCAAGGAAGCAGGGCGGGAGGGAGGGAAAGCGACGATGCTCTCTCTCTCTCTCTCTCTCTCTCTCTCTCTCTCTCTCTCGGCTGCCCACAGAGAAGGGTGTAGACCTTGGAAAACGATAACTCCCAGGACTGAATAGTATGGAGCTATGGTATTTAAAGTAAGCCTCAGTCACATTTATTTCACAGTGTAGATGCACCCAGAGGTGGTTTGTGGACCTTGGGAAACTGCAATTCCCAATGCCATCACATGGAGACATGGCATTTTAAATAAGTTCCAACTGCATTCATTCCACAGTGTAGATGTGTGTGTGGGTATGGACTTTAGGAAACAATAACTCCCAGGAGGACTCAATCGCATGGAGCCATGGCATTTAAAGTGGGGTGTAAGGGCTTTCATTCCATACTGTAAATGCACCCAGAGATGGGTATGGACCTTGGGAAACTATAATTCCCAGGACTGCACAGCATGAAGACATAAAAATAATAATAATAATAATAAATCCTTTTGTTCTGGCTTTCCCACACAAGGCACAGACATATCATGGAAGGGAAGGGAAGGGGGAAGGGAAGGGAAGGGAAGAAAAGGAAGGGAAAGGAAAGGAAGGGGAAGGGGAAGGGAAGGATCTGGAAAAGCTATTTTTTAAAAAGAAATTGTTCTGGCAAAGTAAAAACTATTTCCCTAACAAGGATACTTTTGGTTCCACCCACAATTTCCTCTCCCACAAATTGGGGAAACGTTTCATTTTAAACCTGGGAGCAACGGATGCCATCACATTAGAGAATTGGCCAAACATCTGGATAATTACCAAAAATCCAGTTTCCCACCACCTTCTGCCATGTTTGAAAAGAATGCTGGGCCCCACGCTTAAAATATGCAAAGAATGTTCTATCCTACACTTGCACCCAACCTAATGTGATGAACACAGTGGCTTAGCATGTTTTAAGTGTAGCACTCAGTGGAATTCGGTAACTGTGATGAAGTGGCAAGGCCTAGTCTTTTCGGTAACCCTTCCCTTACCTCAATTGGTTCCACTCCATCGCAAACGGAAAGGGGCAACTGAGGGTTTAACAGCGTTGTTCCAGCCCCTGCAGGACAAACAAAAGTGAAAGGAAGGTGATCACACAAGCTTGTTTTAGAGCAGGGGTTCCCAACCTTTTTTGACCAGGGACTCCTTGACTAGGGACCACTTTAGCCAGGGGACCACTCTCCAACTATGGCACAGCTGGCTGGAAGTCAGCTGCATTAAGATCACTACTGACCAAAAGGTCATGAGTTCGAAGCCAGCCCGGGTCAGAGTGAGCTTCCGACCAATCTGTGTAGCTTGCTATTGACCTTTGCAGCCCGAAAGACAATTGCATCTGTCAAGTAGGAAATGTAGGTACTGTGTATGTGGGAGGCTAATTTAACTAATTTACGACATCATAAAAATCTCCAGCAAGCATGCAAAGAATGAGGAAGTACTTCATCAGTGTCACAAATGGACGGTGAAGCAACAGCTCCCCTGGTGGCCAGAATACCCTCATGAAGCTGGAATGTTAAATAGCCTCTGTGTGTCTGTCTATATATATATATTGTGTGTCTATGGCAGTGTTTTTCAACCTTTTTTGAGCCAAGGCACATTTTTTACATTTACAAAATCCTGGGGCACACCACCAACCAAAATGACACTCTAACACAGTAATACATATAGTTAATATGTTTTAAATGTATTTATACACTCACTTAGTGTAAAACCTGGGCCTGTTTCGATGAACATAAAATATATAGTTATATAGTATATTATTATTACATTGCATTACATTACAACACCATCAATATTACATACAATATATGTATATTACTATAATATCAAATACAACATACTATGTCATTGTCACAGTACAACAATTACATACCACATTGTATTATAATAATTATATCGCAATATTAGTTGAAGTCCACCTGGAGGAAGGCCCAAGTTTGACCATATCTAGTCTAAACCTTCTTCCAAGCCCTTAATAAAGATGCTGCCTGCCTTAATGTATAGCCAGAGTCTCCATGCCCACCTGTCGGGAGGGCTTGGGTGGTGCCTTCCTGCTTGGCTGAAGGGGGTCAGGCTGGATGGCCTTTGGGGGACCCATATTTCTCCCACGAATTCCCTTCCCTCCTTTCCCCCATTAGCTGGCTGACTTCCTGCCTGCCTACCTGCCCCTCCGGCTGCTTGCCTGCCTGCCTTCAGCGCTCGGGCTCCGCTGCTCTCTGATTCACACCTCCCATAGCGCCAACAGGGCCGGGCTGGACTGGACCGGACCAGAAGTGCTTCCCGCCGGAGCAGAATGGAACGGGCCCAAACAGGTCCACCCTACTGTGCGGCCCTCCCGGAAACAGGGACCCGCGTGCTGAGGTTCCAGAGACAGAGTAGCAAACTTTATACATGACATCAGATAGATAAGAATCTAATTTCTCACGGCACATCTGATGATCTCTCATGGCACATTAGTGTGCCACGGCACACTGGTTGGGAAACACTGGTCTATGGCATTGAATGTTTGCCATGTACTGTATATGTACATTGTAATCTGCCCCGAGTCCCCTGTGGCATGAGAAGGCTAAAATGAGAAAGAGAGGAATGGGGTCTTGAGTCTCAGAGAAGCAAAGGCCAAATATCGGTATATTGATTTTTTTAAAAGAAAGAACCCCAAGGAAAAAAAACCACACTGATGATGTTTCTAGGAAAAAATCTAGAATAATTAGTTGGGACCATTTAAAATATATGTAAAATATAGTAGGCCAAGAATATGAAAACACCATTGGAATCATGTGGCAATTACCCATACATTTGAAGTGTGTGAAAAATGTAACGATAAGCAGACAATCTTCTAAATCTACAATAGTAATGAAAATTAATTTGCATACTTGTTTATTATTATTATTATTATTACATTTGTTTATTTATGCATGGCCCGCTTGATCTCCTCGAAAGGGAACTCAATAAACAGATGAAAAGCAAGGTAAAGGTAAATGTTTCCCCTTGACATTAAGTCTAGTTATTGTCAGAGTGTCCGATTCTGGGTGGGTGGTGCTCATCTCCATTTCTAAGCCGAAGAGCCAGCATTGTCCATAGTCACCTCCAAGGTCATGTGGCCAGCTTGACTGCATTGACAAACCACACCTCCCATTATAGACCAACTCAAACACTGCAGTCATCGGAGGATACCCTCCTCTCGGTCCCACCCCCATCCCAAGCACGGCTGGTGGGAATGAGAGAAAGGGCCTTCTCCATGGCCACACCCCACCTCTGGAACTCCCTTCCTAAGGAGTTAAAGATGTCCTCCCTCCCTGCGTTCAATAAATAGTTGGATGTACCTTTGCTCACGAGGCTTACGAGGCTTATGAGAAGGAGGAGAAGTTGGTAATACTACCATTATACCTCTGATTAATAGCTACTATCCATATCCATGCCGTGTTCACCCCACCAGCTCAACAGATATCTTGAGCTAGGAGGATCAGTCTATTTGCCCCCAAGGAACTGGGAAATAATTGCTTCTGTTTGATGTTTGCTGTTTTGTCTTATGTCTGATCTAACAGGCTGTGTTTTTCATCTAATTTTAGTTGTTAAGACATAATTTGTTCATATGTTGGGTTGCTAAATTTTGTTACTATGGATGCATTGTTGTTTGTATTCAGACATTGAATGTTTGCCTTTTATGTTTGGAATCTGCTCCAGGGACATAGGGCAAAATATAAATAAATTATCTATTGATCACTCACATTTGCATGTTTTCAAACTGCTAGGTTGGCAGATGCTGGGGATAACAACGAGAGCTCAGACAGCTCCCTGGATTCGAACCGCCAACCTTTCGGTCAGCAAGTTCAGCTGCTCAGCAGTTTAACCTGCTGCGCCACCAGGGGCTCCAGCAGAGCAAATATGACACTAATGAAGAACACTGTTAGATGAGTTCCATACTCTCAGATGCAGAGCAAAGATGAAACTAACGAAGAACACCATCGGATGAGTTCCATAATTTCAGGTGCAGATGTAAAATACAAAGATGAATATGCTGGACAGCGTTAGTTCTTACCCCGCAAGGCCACAGCACTGCCTCTCTCCTGCTTGAGTTCCCTCCATTGAGGACTCTGGGTTGTCTCTGATGGCGACTTCTCTGATGCAGGGAGATCAAACTGAACTTCCACACAGAGATCTTTGGCCTGAAAGAGCAAGGAGAAGTAGGAACTAAGATATATATACACAAACACATGGAAAAAAACTTACATAGAATCATAGATGTTTGATTGATTTATTTATTTATATGCTGCTCTTCTCACCTTGAAGGGGACTCACTGCGGCTTATTATATATACAGTATATACTAGCTTGGGGACCCGGCGCTGCCCGAGTTATTTGAGAAAGGCATTTTGTGCCAAGGTTGGTCTTCATCAGTTGTTTATGTGGCTTGTAGTGGTCTCGGGAAGTGAGGGAAGGTGCTGGGAGTCCCATCGTCCATGGTCCATCCTCCTCCAAACTGCACCAGGATGTAGAGTGGGTCATGGGGATTCTGTGTGCCAAATTTGGTCTTGCTTAGTTATTGGATGAGGGTCGCAGCAGTCTTGGGAAGTGAGTGGAGGTACTTGAAATCCCATCATCCATGGTCAGCCCTCCTCTAAACTGCAGTAGGTCATGGGGCACTGTGTGCCAAGTTTTGTCTTTGTCAGTCTTTGTTCAGGGCTGCAGTGGTCTGTGGGTAATGTAGGGTTTGAAAGTACTACAAATCCCATAATCCGTGGAGGTACTTGAAGTCCCATCATCCATGGTCCATCCTCCTCCAAACTCCAGTAGAGTGTAGTGTGGGTCATAGGGGCTCTGTGTACCAAGGTAGGTTACTGTCAATTCAGGCCATACACAATGTCCCATCAGCTGAGGCCTAGTCGGGAAAATCAAGTTAATGAAGCCTTACTGTCAATTTTGGGCCTAGTCTGTGATTTCTGTATTAGGTGAAGGTACTGAACATTCCATTTCCAACGGAAAAAACTGTCAACTGGCTAACTGCCCAAACCATGTCTGCCTCAGGCCCTTTCCCTTCCTCTCTCTGCTGCCTGGGAGTGTTGGAATGTTGGGAGGCTGGCCAATCAGAGGCGTTATGCAAATAATCCCACAGTGGCAACCAATCGAAATGCTGCCACATATTCCTCCGCACCTCCCACCCTCCGCACCTCCTGCCGCAAACACTGACTTTTATTATATACATAGATAGATAGATACACACACACACACACACATATATACACATATACACACACATACAATATTTATTTATTTAATTTATTTAAAACTTTTGTACCCCGACCTTCTCACCTCTATCGAGGGACTCAGACCGGCATTATATATATTAATATATATTATATTATTAGCATATTACAATATCAGTATTATATATTACTATATTGTACTATACCCCTCAAAGTGAGAATGTACAATTTCTGGGAGTAGGAACACATTTCACTCTTAATACCATGGTAAGGGGAAACTGCATGCTGTCATTGCAATGTTATTGCATTGCCATGACTGCTCAGCGGCAGTGGCAGTGGCAGTAAGAACACCCGAAACAAGAGACACAGGGAACAGGAACTGGGTTCAAACAAGCCTTTGAGAACGTCTTGCCCAATGGTTCGCAGTCAATGACACAGCACTGCACTTTTATCCCATACCCTGTTCCTTAGCTACAACTTGCACTATCCCATTCCCTTATCTTGTTAACAGTTTGGCCATGTCTTATGGTACTTGTCACCATAGGTCTTTTGGCATTGTTCTGAGTTTAAAACTGTTGTTTTCATATGCTACAAAAGGTAAAGGTTTCCCCTTGACATTAAGTCCAGTCGGGTCCAACTCTGGGGGTTGATGTTGATCTCCATTTCTAAGCCGAAGAGCTGCCGTTATTCATAGACACCTCCAGGGTCATGTGGCCAGCATGGCTGCATGGAACGCCGTTACCTTTCCGTCGGAGCGGTACCTATTGATCTATTCACATTTGCATGTTTTTGAACTGCTAAGTTGGCAGAAGCTGGGGCTAGCAGCGGGGGCTCACTCAGCTCCCTGGATTCAAACCGCCGATCTTTTGGTCAGCAAGTTCAGCAGCTCAGCGGTTTAACCCACTGAGCCACTGGGAACTCCTTTACATAGTTTATTGTATTGTACTGTGCGTTTATTTTATGCTTTTTCTTGGGACATTGTAAGCTGCCCCTAGTCCCTTCATATTATAAACACAATAAGATGAGTCCACAGCAGACAAGATCACTCTGCTGGCTGTTGTATTGGATCACACACTGGACACTTCCCAAGTGTCTAGGACTGTGTGATGTATCGGCAAGTAATGCGGGCAGATCCCAATAAGGTGGCCTTCTGCATCTGGTAATTTTGTCAGTGCCGATTGTGTTTAAGTGCAGGCCAAGGTCTTGAGGCACTGCACCCAGTGTGCTGATCACCACTGGGCCTGCCTTGACTGGCTTGTGCCAGAGTCTTTGCAGTTCGATCTTTAAATCCTCATATCGTGTCAGCTTTTCCAGTTGTTTCTCTTCAATCCTGCTGTCGCCTGGGATTGCGACATCGATGATTCATATTTTGTTTTTTAACACGATCGTGAAGTCCGGAGTCTTGTGCTCCGAAACTTTTTCTGTCTCAATTCAGAAGTCCCAGAGTAGTTTGACGTGTTCATTTTCTGTAACTTTTTAAGACTTGTTATTCCAACAGTTCTTTGTCGCAGGCAGATGGTATTTTGTGGGACAAGTTCCAATGAATCATCTGAGCAACGGTGTTGTGCTTCTGCTTGCAGTCTGTCTATGCAATCTTCTTGCAGCAGCTGAGAATATGATCTAGTGTTTCATCTGCTTCTTTGCAGAGTCTACATAATAATAGAAGTATTATAATAAGAATTGAATTATTGTAATAAGAATGGAAAATTCTGTCGCCAAATTTTCCATTCTTATTACAATAATCCAATTCTTATTACAATAATCCAATTCTTATTATAATAATTCAATTCTTATTATACTTCTATTATTATTATTATTATTATTATTATTACAGAAGTATCATTTAAAGAGGTTTCTGATGGCTATTCTTCTTTGAAACATGGTCCAAGCTCCGCACACCAGGGCAACAGAGTTGGCAACGGACATTCAGGGGGCAGCAATAGGGGCAGATAAACTGTGGAAAGGGGCAGAGGGTCCATAACTTGCTTATTTTCATGCACTGGGTGGAGCCCCTAATATTGCAATGGGTTAAACCCTTGTACCGGCAGGACTGAAGACCACCAGGTCGGAGATTTGAATCTGAGGAGAGTACGGATGAGCTCCCGCTGTCAGCTCCAGCTCCCAATGCGGGGACATGAGTGAAGCCTTCCACAAGGATGGTACAGCATCAAACATCCGGCTGTCCCCTGCGCAATATCGTCTCACACCATTCTCTTACACCAGAAGCAACTTGCAGGTTCTCAGGTCGCTCTGGACACAGAAAAAACCCACACTGTGTACCATCTTGGAAGACAGGCAGGATATACAGTACAGTCAATCAATGAAGTCACCTCAGTTTTGGAGAGAAAAAAAGGCAATGCTCTCACCTGTCCTTCCAGCTTCTTATCCTCTGCCTGACTCAGGAGGAATCCATCTGCCAAGGCCACCGCCTGGAAACAGGTCTCTGCCCCACATTCCCTGATCCAGGCTGCCATATCTGGGGGCAGGATGCTTAGGAACTGCTCCAGGATTACCAGGTCCAGCATTTGTTGTTTGGTCCGTTCTTTCGGCTTCAGCCACTGTTGGCACAGAGCATGGAGGCACCTCCAGATTTCTTGAGGGCCCTTGCCTACTTGATAGGGGAACTTCCTGAATCTCTGGCGCTGGATGTCCGAGCTGGCCATGTCCACACTCAGGAATGCCTGCATGCTTCTTTCCCAGAATTTCCCACTGCCCTCAATGGTCATGGCATCGGGGCCTCCTCCTGCTTCACATCTGGCTGAGTCAGGGTTGTCCATCTTTCGAAACAGCCAATGGGGTGCAAAATCCGTCCTCTTCTGCCTCAGAGCAAATAACTCCAGCATAGGGTGTTATCCAAAACTCTGCAAAACAAAGACGTTTTTGAATTAGGGGATTGACGACAACATATGTGGTACATCTCAGCAAACAACTGAACGAAAGGCAGGTGAATGAGCAAAATGGAGTGGGGAGTTGGTTAGGATTTTTTCACCCAACCACCAATAAAGCAATCTTGTTTACCTGGATGCCGTAAGAGGCAACAGCATTTCCTTCTGCCATTTCTTTCTCTCTGTATTCCTCCCATCACTGCAAATTTCTATGTTAAAGAAAACTATTTTGTGCTTCAGCTGCATGAAGGCAGACAGTTCTTGGACTACATGGTCATTAAAGGCCCCTTCCAACTCTATTATTAATATTATTATTAATATTATGATGGCTGGACGGCCATCTGTTGGGGGTGCTTTGATTGTGCTTTCCCTACATGAAGGCAGAATGAAGGGGGTTGGGCTAGATGGCCTTTAGAAGTCCCTTCCACCTCTATTATTAATACTAATATTAATATTATGAAGGCTGGATGGCCATCTGTTGAGGGTGCTTTGATTGTGCTTTGATTGTACTTTCTCTGCATGAAGGCAGAATGACGGGGGTTGGGCTAGATGGCCTTTAGAGGTCTCTTCCAACATTATTATTATTAAGGCTGGATGGCCATCTGTTGAGGGTGCTTTGATTGTACTTTCTCTGCATGAAGGCAGAATGACGGGGGTTGGGCTAGATGGCCTTTAGAGGTCTCTTCCAACATTATTATTATTATTAAGGCTGGATGGCCATCTGTTGAGGGTGCTTTGATTGTGCTTTCTCTGCATTGATTGATTGATTGATTGATTTTATTATTTATGAGTCGCCCTCCACGTCAGTGCTCCGGGCAACTTACACATAAAGCGCATAAAACAGTTCAAAAACAGTTCATGAAGGCAGAATGAAGGGGGTTGGGCTAGATGGCCTTTAGAGGTCTCTTCCAACATTATTATTATTATTATTAAGGCTGGATGGCCATCTGTTGAGGGTGCTTTGATTGTGCTTTCCCTGCATGAAGGCAGAATGAAGGGGGTTGGGCTAGATGGCTTTAGAGGTCTTTTCCAACATTATTATTATTATTATTATTATTAAGGCTGGATGGCCATCTGTCCGGGGTGCTTTGATTGTATTTTCTCTGCATGAAGGCAGAATGAAGAGGGTTGGGCTAGATGGCCTTTAGAGGTATCTTCCAACCCTATTATTATTATTAATATTAAGGCTGGATGGCCATCTGTCCGGGGTGCTTTGATTGTGCTTTCTCTGCATGAAGGCGGAATGAAAGGGGGTTGGGTTAGATGGCCTTCCAACTCTATGATTCTATGAAACGGGTCTTACTCGACCACGAGCCGAACACGAGCCAACAGTGTGATGCTGCAGCTGAAAAAGCCAATACCGTTCTAGGCTGCGTCAATAGGAGAAGCCTGGGAGAAGGCAAAGAGGAACCAATATGACACTTTGCCCCAGCTGGTTTTTAAATGGCTTTTAATTATAGTTATCTAATGCAGCTGTTTATTTTAACTTATTGTACAATGTTTAGTATTATCTTTTGTTTCAATTTTTTATGATTTTTTTTGTTTGCCTGTTACTACTGTATGTTGGAAGCCACCCTGAGTTACCATGGGGAGATAAGGTGGGGTACAAATAAATTATTATTATTAGATACACAACAAGATTTGTACAGAACAAACAAGATCACTATGCTGGCTTTTGTATTCGATCACGTCGGACACTTTCCCATCGTGGTCAGCTGTGAATCGCACATGTGGTTTAATCCCTGCGATCGCCGATTGTGTTTAAGTGCAGGCCAAGGTCTTTAGGCACTGCACCCAGTGTGCCCATCACCACTGCCACCACCTCGACTGGCTTTCTATCTTTAAATCCTCATATCGTGTAAGCTATTATTATTAACATTATCATTATCATCTTTGTGGCTTTTTGCAGCTGACAGATGGTGATATTGTCAACACCGATTGTTTTTACGTGCAGGCCAAGGTCTTTAGGCACTGCACCCAGTGTGCCGATCACCACCTTGACTGGTTTGTGCAGTTCTATCTTTAAATCCTCATATCGTATAAGCTATTATTATCTTTATTTATATCACGCCATTCTTTCCATGGGGACTCAAGGCAGCTAACATCTATCCACACTAAACAGTTTAGAAAGAGCAATACAAAAAACAATAAAAAAATAACAGTGTGGTTAAAAACAGAATTAAAATACAGCAAATACATTTAAAATGGCCATTTAAACTCATATCCCCTCCCTGCCCTTTCCTCCCTTTCCAGATCCGAACAGGGTGGCCTTTTGCAGCTGACATGATGGTTATTTTGTCAGCACCGATTGTTGTTAAGTGCAGGCCACGGTCTTTAGGCGCTGCATCCAGTGTGTCGATCACCACTGGCACCACCTTGCCTGGCTTGTGCAGTTCTATCTTTAAATCCCCATATCGTGTAAATTATTATTATCTTTGTGGCCTTTTGCAGCTGACCGATGGTGATATTGTCAACGCCGATTGCTTTTAAGTGCAGGCCAAGGTCTTTAGGCGCTGCACCCAGTGTGCCGATCACCACTGGCACCACCTTGCCTGGCTTGTGCAGTTCTATCTTTAAATCATATCGTGTAAGCTAGTATTATTATCTTTGTGGCCTTTTGCAGCTGACCGATGGTGATATTGTCAACACCGATTGTTTTTAAGTGCAGGCCACGGTCTTTAGGCGCTGCACCCAGTGTGCCGATCACCACTGGGCCCACCTTTCCTGGCTTGTGCCAGAGTATTGTTATTGTTATTATTATTATTTTGACATTTGTTGCAATTTACTCGACTCCAGTCATCTGAAATTATCCATCTCAAGCATGGGCCAATTTTGGCTCTCTGGGTGTTTTGGACTCCAACTCCCACATTTCCTAACAGCCTACCGGCTGTTAGGAATTGTGAGAGTTGGAATCCAAAACACCCAGAGGACCAAAATTGGCCCATGCCTGCTCCAGTGTGTCCAGGGCCTCCTTTCACACATATGCACCCTGAACCCATTCCTAAGGGGAAGCCAATACAAAGGGGAAGCTCACACACTGCAAGGGCCTTTCTGCAAAAGGATGCAGGCCTATGGAGAAGGCCTGTGTTGGGACTCACCTGGGCTGGAGGAGAGCAAGACAGGCCAGGCACCAGTGGAGAAAGAAGAGGGTGGGCTCCTTCGCTCTGGAGGACTGGCCTCCTCCCTTATCAGCTTCCTGCCTTCTCTAGCAATCCCACTCCCTCCCCTTAACCCTTCCTTAGACTGGGCTGAGAGTCTACCTAATGCACAGGCATGCGCAAGCATCTCGAGCTCTGAGGATGACATGGGGAGGAATGAATCCCACTGGAGCATCACAGCACATCCAAATCCCTGGGAGGCCCCCTGGACCATGCTCTAACTCAGTGTTTCCCAACCTTTTTTGAGCCGCGGCACACTTTTTACATTTACAAAATCCTGGGGCACACCACCAACCAAAATGACACAAAATGACACTCTAACACAGTCATACGTCTAGTTAATATGTTTTTAAATGTATTTATACACTCAGTGTGAAACCTGGGCCTGTTTCTATGAACTCAACATAGATATCCTGGCAGGAATGGCAGAAAGACACAAACTTCCCACACAGAACTCCCATAACCAAGAGAAAAATGCTATAAGAATTTGGTGGGCATTGGCCTTGAGTTTTGGAGTTGTAGTTCACCTATATCCAGAGGGCACTGTGGACTCAAACAATGTTGGATCAGGATCAAACTTGGCACGAATACTCAATATGCCCAAATATGAATGCAGATGGAGTGCAGGGGAAATAGACCCTGGCATTTGGGAGTTGTAGTTGCTGGGATTTATAGTTCCCCTACAATCAAAGAGCATTCTGAACCCCTCCAATGATAGAACTGGGCCAAACGTCCCACACAGAACCCCCAGGAGGCAAGAGGAGGTCTCTACTTGGGGAAAGGGAGGCGGGCCTTCCCAATGCATGGAGTGGGAGAGACCAAGTAGACAACGTGTGGGAAGGGGACCTTTATCGAGGTAGGTTTCTTAGGGTCTTTATACTTCAACACACTAGACTCTCCCCCCCCCCCCCTCCTGGAGGTTCCAATTTCCCACGGCACACCTGATGATCGCTCACGGCACACTAGTGTGCCCCGGCACACTGGTTGAGAAACACTGCTCTAACTACTTATAAGAAGCCCTGCTTGGCTATCAAGCAAAAAGTGGGCACTAGAAACAATCTATATATACGTATATAAATGCTCTCTTCATTTTGAGTGACAGCTGGACAAATTGCCACCAAGTTTGGCCACAAGACACCTACTAACCCAAGGAGTAACCATCACTCAAAAAAATTGATTTTGTCATTTGGGAGTTGAAGTTGCTGGGATTTATAGTTCACCTACAATCAAAGAACATTCTGAATTCCACCAATGATGGAATTGAGCCAAACGTGGCACACAGGACTCCCATGACCAACTTGGGCATCAACCTTGACTTTGGGAGTTGTAGTTCACCTACTACAGAGAGCACCGTGGACTCAAACAATGAATCTGGACCAAACTTGGCACAAATATTCCATATGTCCAAATATGAACACAGATGGAGTTTGGGGGAAAATAGACCTCGGCATTTAGGAGTTGTGGTTACTGGGATTTATACTTCTCAGACAATCAAAGAGCATTATGAACCTCACCAACGACAGAATTGGGCCAAACTTCCCACACAGAACCCCCATGACCAACAGAAAATATTTAAGGCCATCCAGTCCAACTCGCTTCACCAGGGCAAGAAAACATAATCAAAGCCCTCCTGACAAAGAGCCATCCAGCCATAGATATAGATATTCACAGAGAGAGATAGCATCAGAGATTTGAAAGGGACCCCTAAAGAAGGACAATTTTAAGTTGCATGTTCCAGAGTAGGCAAACCAGGCAATCTCCACATCAACACTGACAAAGAAACAGCGAGAAACACTGTTTACCCACAAGCATCAAGAAATTACATATATTAGAAACCAACATTTTCTCTTACTTTATTTTCCAGATCACCAGACTGGGCCA
The DNA here is from genome assembly GCA_030556195.1 of Anolis apletophallus. Classification (NCBI taxonomy): domain Eukaryota; kingdom Metazoa; phylum Chordata; class Lepidosauria; order Squamata; family Anolidae; genus Anolis; species Anolis apletophallus. The sequence continues at coordinate 205,532,333 of JARBWK010000001.1, read as the reverse complement.
CAGCAATGCCTGGCAGGGGACGGCTCGGCTAGTACATATGTATGTGCGTATGTACAGTATATGTGTGTAGGTGTATATGTATGGCAACGGGAATGTGGCGCAGCTGGCTGGGTGTCAGCTGCATAAGATCTCTACTGACCAGAAGGTCATGAGTTTGAGGCCTGCCCAGGCCGGGATGAGCTCTCAACCAATTTGTGTAGCTTGTTGTCGACCTTTGCAACCCGAAAGACAGTTGCATCTGTCAAGTAGGAAATTTAGGGACCACTTTGTGGGGAGGCTAAATTTAACGGATTTCTGGAATGTTAAATTGCCTCTATGTCTGTTTATATATGTTGTATGTCAATGGCATTGAATGTTTGCCTGTATATCTGCATTGTGATCCGCCCTGAGTCCCCTGCGGGGTGAGAAGGGCGGAATATAAATGACATAAATAAATAAAAAACGTATCTATATGTGTATATTTGTGTGTGTGTGTGTGTGTATATATGTGTGTGTGTTTCTGTATGTATGTATGCATGCATGTGTATATAAATATGTGTATATGTATACTATATATTTAGAGTGAATTAACTCTTGTGTTCTGACCTATATTGAAATACTGTTTATACCATAATAGACATCATAACTATATTACAGCAGAAGTTCTCTCTCCTTTCCTGTGTCTTTGGGGATACTGACCGGAGGTGCATTTACACCAACCATGGGCAAGCCTAGACCCTCCGGGTGTTTTGGACTTCAACTCCCACCATTCCTCACATCCTGTTGAAGTCCCATACTCCGGGAGGGAGGGCCCAAGTTTGCCCATGCTTGATTTACACTCTGGAATGAGACAGTGTGGTTGAACCCATGATTCCCAAACTCCAATCCCCCAGTGTCACTGCAGCTGAACACATCCAGTGCAAATGAGAGTCATGGTGGTGACAGGACTGATGACGTGCATGGAGTTTGTAGGATTGGTGGGAATCCCACACCACTTTTCAGCAGAGTGAAGCCTCTGTGACGCTCTTTCCCTTTGGTTGGAGGACAAAGCTGTGTCCCAAAGAGCGCGACCTTTCGGGGTTTTAATATCTTCCCTAAATCTCTGAAATCTTCAAAAACGGGTTATTGAAATTATACTGTTTCTTTTTACCCTTTCCTGTATTATCCCTATTAAACATGTATTCTAATTTCAATTCTATTTTTTATTGTTTTCATATTCTAGAAGAAGGCATTCAACTTAGTACTAATTTTGTTTTTGGTGTAAGCATTATTACCTGGAAAGCCTGATTTGCATCGAAAGAGGGAGAAGAGCTCAGATAGCCTTTCTGGCTTCTGACAGCTACATGCCTACCAAACCCGACCCAAAAGTCATTCAGTGGCACAGATTCAAATGTTGTTTTGAAAAAGTAGAGGTATACACTGGCACAAATTTAAAAGGATTTTTGCAGAACCCTTACGATGTTTTTGCGAATCCTTGAGTTATGAAAGATCAGTTTGGGAAGCACTGGTTGACATTGTTGTGACCTCCACCAAAGGGACTATAGAGAAGCTGTTAACTGCCAGGACCTGCCAGGTGAGCCTTTTCTACAGGGTCAGAAGCTCAAGGCGCTCTGCCCCATATTTCAGTCTGAAATAAGCCATGTTGAAAGTCAATTGTATAGAGCAGTTCAGAGTCCTGGACTAGAGACATCCTCCTCAAAATCCCTAACTTGCAGGGCCGTTGTTAGCAAAGGCCGTTGACAAGGCCAAAATAAAGAAAGCCCCGGGCCTAGATGGATTTTCTGCCTTGTTCTACAAGCTGAACAAAGATGAATTGGGTTTATTATTGCTTTCAATAATGAATCAAGTGCTCCAGAAAGGGGAAACTCCAGACTTCTGAGCAGAGACCACGATAGTCCTCATACCTCAACCAGTTCAAGGTAAAGGTTTTCCCCTGACATTAAGTCCAGTCGTGTCCGACTCTGGGCATTGGTGCTCATCTCCATTTCTAAGCCAAAGAGCCACTGTTGTCCATAGACACCTCCAAGGTCATGTGGCCAGCATGACTGCATGGAGCGCCGTTACCTTCCCGCTGGCGTGGTGCATATTGATCTACTCACATTTGCATGTTTTTGAACTGCTAGGTTGCTAGAAGCTGGGGCTAACAGAGGGAGCTCACCCCACTCCCTGGATTAGAACCTGTGACCTTTCAACTAGCAAGTTCAACAAGTTGGAGATATGGAACGAGTGAAGAATTTCAGTTCAGTTTTAATTAGTGAATTGCGATTACTAGTTATTTGCAGAAATATTATCAAATAGACTGAAACAAATCTTAGCGAAAACAATTCATGGAGGCCAAAGCCCTCACAGCTCAATAAAAACCCACCTTTTCTGCTTTGAGCTAGGTCAAAGCAGATCTTATGGATTTTCTGCCTTGATAATCTGGGTTATATGGCTGTGTGGAAGGAAAATTATTCTGAAGTGTAGCTCTCACAAGCTGGAAAGGCTATTCGAGCTCTTTTCCCCTTTGTGCAGGCCCGGATTACCCATAAGGCCACCCTAGGCCATGGCCTAGGGTGGCTGCCTTGGGCAGGGGCAGCAGGTCCGGACCCCCCAAAATTAAAATTAATTTTTTTTTAAGTTCTATCTTCTTCTGGCTCTCCTGCGCCTGTGTGCAGAGCGCCATATGCCCTAGGGCCTCTGACGCGGCTTCCCGCCGCCCCCTCCTCTCTCCCGTCGTCGGCGCCGCCCCTCTTTCCTTCACTAAAGGACGGAGGGGCGGGGCCGACACGGCGCGAGGGAGGAGGCGGAGAGAAGCCCTCACCGCCCCCTGCTCCCTCCTGTCATCGCAGCCGCCCCCCTTTCCTTCACTGAAGGATGGAGGGGCGGCGCCGACGTGGCGCGAGGGAGGAGGAGAGAAGCCCTCGCCGCCCCCTCCTTCCTCCCATCATCGTTGGCGCCCCTTTCCTTCACTGAAAGATGGAGGGGTGGGGCCAAGGCGGCGCGAGGGAGGCGGAGAGAAGCCCTTGCTGCCCCCTCCTCCCTCCCATCGTCGGCGCCGCCCCTTTCCTTCACTGAAGGACGGAGGGGCGGGGCCGACGCGGCACGAGGGAGGAGGCAGAGAAATCCTCGCCACCCTCTCTTTCCTTCACTGAAGGACGGAGGGGCGGGGCCGACGCGGCACGAGGGAGGAGGCGGAGAAGCCCTCGCCACCCCCTCCTCCCTCCCATCGTCGGGGCCGCCCCTGCTTCAGTGAGGAGGAAGGAGGGCCCCCCTGCAAGCGGCCCCGCCCCCTGGGGCGGGGGCGGCGCACCAGAGTGTGGCCTAGGGCACCACAATCATTTAATCCGGGCCTGCCTTTGTGTCCATCTAATTGAAGTGGATAAGGCTTTCCAGGTAAGGCTTCCACGAACAGCAAATTTAGTAGTAAGTTGGATGCCGTCTTGGGTTTCCATATTCAGCTGCTGGACATAAAGCCCAATCTCCAAACAAAGTGAAACAGGTTCATTCATCACTTTAACTGAATCCAAAAACTTCCTGTTCCAAACTAAAGGTTTGTGGCTATATTTAAAATGTTTTCTTTTTATTTCTAAACTTACATTGTTTTCTCCTTTCTCTATTTAAGTTTGTCTGAATATATCTGGGTTGTATGAATTGTTGCACGTTAACAATATCATACTGCCCAGAGTACTAGCATGTAGGCATACTTCAGGGAAGAAAGTCTCTTAACGGAAAATCTGCTTTTTCTTTCTTAATTCATTTAAATAGTGAAAGGATACGTTGTCAGTGGGGGTAAAAGATAAGCTAATCTCTTCAGCTCCCACTTCATGTGTGAAAAATGCATAAATTTAAAATGTTGACCGCTAAAAATGGATATAAGAAAATGGAGGGTTGTGAAAGAATAGTTTAACATGGGTCATTTTGGAAGGCTTCCCATTGTCTGTAGGTTTTTAATGTTGTTGGGTTGTTTTTTTTACTAACCTAAGGCTGACCTTGACGTCATTCTTTCATCTGATGTGTGCATTTTGCTGATTTTGAATAAAAAGGTTGCTTAAGTGAGGAGAAGAGCAAACCAGGGACCACATACTGCAATGCAGTCTGAGCCCTGCCATATGCACCATGGACCTTCTTATGGCAAAACCAGAGGCACTCCAAGTGGCCAGCCACTGGTAAAGGACATTTCAGTCGCCTGAAGGCTGAGAAGGGTGGTATACAAATACAGTATACAAATAAACAAACAAACAAATTTAATATAATGCCAAGTTTTTAAACTTTGTGTTTTTTAGATACATTACAATTGTACCCTTGGTTCTCTTCTGATACGACACATAAACAGATTAATTCAGTTAACTTTTTAAGTTTGGCAATAAACAAAACCAAACAAGCGAGTTAAAAGAAAGAAATCAACAGGAACAATCTAAGTAACTGTTTTATATTTACTATTGGCTGCCTTTGAGACCCTATAGTGCAGGCAGAGGGGAAACTTCAGCCCTCCAAGTGTTTTGGCCGGGGAGCTCTTAGGAATTCTGGGAGTTGGAGCCCAAAACACCTCTAGGGCCAAAGTTTGCTCTATGCCTGCTATAGGGGGAGAAAGGCAGGCTGAGTGAAACACATTTCAGGCTCTAAACATATCAATGGTTTCGGGATTTCTGGGAGTTGAAGGCCAAAACATCTGGGGACCCACAGATTTTGAACCTGACAATTGTGCATCTATGTGCATCTTCAATGTAGACCACCCATCGTCTGTAAACCATCCTATTTGTATCCCGTCATGGATTTCAGTCACACCCATCTTCTTTGTCTTCTCCTAATAGACTGCAAGGTCATAAAAGCTACGAAGGAAGCTGTGAAGTTTCAGAATCCAAATACAGTCCGTTAGGTGGTCCTAAGCCTTTTGAATGTCCTAGTATTCAAATTACTTCTATTTCTCCTAATTGTCATCAAGGAATAGAAGTCAGTGAAAATGAGATGCACACAAATGGCCCTCAAAATGAATATATGGAAACGCCTTCAAGGGACCACTTGTATCTTCCTCTTGAGCCATCTTACCGGGAATCCTCCCTTAGCCCAAGTCCTGCTAGCAGCATTTCTTCTCGGAGCTGGTTCTCAGATGCCTCCTCTTGTGAATCAATCTCTCATATTTATGATGATGTGGATTCAGAACTGAACGAAGCTGCTGCTCGATTTACCCTTGGCTCACCGTTGGCTTCTCCTGGAGGTTCTCCAAGGGGCTGTCCAGTGGATGAACCTTGGCAACCATCTTATGGATATGGGCAGGTCTTATCACCTAGGCAATCCCCGTGTCATTCTCCTAGGACTAGTATCACAGATGAAAATTGGCTTAGCCCCAGGCCAACTTCAGGACCATCCTCAAGGCCTACCTCACCATGTGGGAAACGGCGACATTCTAGTGCTGAGATCTGTTACATTGGCTCCCTTTCTCCTCACCATTCTCCGACCCCATCACCAGAACACTCTCCTAGGGGAAGTATAATAGAAGACACATGGCTAAATTCTTCTCTCCATGGTTTGACTCCTGGCCTCTCACCTTTCCAGTGTTGTGCTTAGACTGACATCTCTCTTAAAATAAGAAAGACCTCTGATGACCAGACTGCCATTTTATCAGGGAAAATAGATGTTTGTTCTGAAGAACAGGGCAGTTTATCACCATCCCTTAAAAATGCCATAGATGATAGCTCTGGATCCCAGCATACATTAAAAAAAAGACCTATCTGGTGACCAATTTCTTTCTGTTCCTTCACATTTTACCTGGAATAAACCAAAGCCTGGCCATACTCCTATTTTTCGGATCATTTTTCCTTGGTGGACGCAAAGGCCATTTCAAGTGTTTCAACTAAGACCATCTTATAAGATAGGATATGAGTACAAATCCAAATCATACCTTCCTTCCGAATATTACACTTTCCCAAAATATAACTGTCAACGGGAATGGACTGGAAAGTGAAAATGCCAGGCTGAAAACACAGCTAGAAATTGTGACCGAAGAACGCAACGAATTAAAGAAAGAGTTCCAGGAATTCAAAAAGGAAACAGCAGAATATACAGCTGCCAGAGACAGCCAAATGGATCGTCGGTATAGACAGTTACGTCACAATGAAAAAAAGTTGTATGATTTGACAGACTTCGTGAACCAACATTTTGCAACTTCTCAAGGTTCAAGATAAAATTGAAATGTAATTGTTTTATTCTCTGCTACATTTATTGGGGCGGAGGCATGGTGGTAGACACAAAGGACCTTGTAGCTGTATTCTTTACAAAAGCAAACTTTTTTTAAAAAAAAATTAATCAGTTTTTACCATAAAGAAGAACTTTTTATTTCTGGAAGATTGGTCTATGAAGGTTTGGTGGTGGGCTATGTGTATGTAAAATGTTCACTGTTTTGTGTCTTGTTTACATTGTAAGTAGCCTAGTTATTGTATATAAATAAAATATTTTAATGTGATTTAAAAAAAACATATCAATGGTTTCTCATCGCTATTAATGTTAATATTATGTAAGAACTTCAACTGCTTCTGCCTTGTGTGAGTTGCTTGATAACGACCAACACATGCCTTCCCACTGAAACCTTTCCCACACTCCAGGCATTTAAATGGCTTCTCCCCAGTGTGAATGGCTTGATGCTGAGTGAAGTCTGTCTTCCGACTGAAATCCTTTCCCACACTCCAGACACGGAAATGGCTTCACCCCACTGTGATCTATCTTCTGGGGAAAAAACCTTTTCCTGCACTCCAAGTATTTTAATGGTTTCTCCCAAGTGTGAATGGCTTGATGGTGGGTGAGGGATATCTTCCAAGTGAAATTATTTCCATACTTGGGGCATTTGAATGGTTTCTACCCAGTATGAGTTGCTTGATGCCGAGTGAGGTGTGCCTTCCGAATAAAGCCTTTTCCACACTCTGGGCATTTGAATGGTTTCTCCCCAGTGTGAGTTGCTTGATGCCGAGTAAGGTCTCCCTTCTGAATAAACCCTTTTCCACACTCCATGGATTTGAATGGTTTCTCCCCAGTGTGAGTTACCTGATGCTGAGTGAGTTGTGCCTTCCGAATAAAGCCTTTTCCACACTCAGGGCATTTGAATGGTTTCTCCCAGTGTGAGTTGCCTGATGCCGAGTGAGGTCTCCCTTCTGAATAAAGCCTTTTCCACACTCGGGGCATTTGAATGGTTTCTCCCCAGTGTGAGTTGCCTGATGCTGAGTGAGTTGTGCCTTCTGAACAAAGCCTTTTTCACACTCGGGGCATTTGAATGGTTTCTTCCCAGTGTGAGCTGCCTGATGCAGAGTGAGTTGTGCCTTCTGAATAAAGCCTTTTCCACACTCTGGGCATTTGAATGGTTTCTCCCCAGTGTGAGTTGCTTGATGCCGAGTGAGGTCTCTCTTCAGAATAAAGCCTTTTCCACACTCTGGGCATTTGAATGGTTTCTCCCCAGTGTGAATGGCTTGATGCCGAGTGAGGTCTCCCTTCTGAATAAACCCTTTTCCACACTCTGGGCATTTGAATGGTTTCTCCCCAGTATGAGTTGCCTGATGTTGAGTGAGTTGTACCTTCCGAATAAAGCCTTTTCCATACTTCGGGCATTGGAATGGATTTTCCTCAGTGTGTGCTCCTTGATGCTTAATGAGGTGTGACTTCCAAATAAAGGGTTTTCTACACTTCGGGCATTTGAATAGCTTCCTCCCACTGTGAGTTTTTTTTAATGACAAAGGAGATCAGTCTTCAAAATGAAACCCTTTCTGCATAGCCAACTATGAAATGGTTTCTTCCCTGTGTGATCTGATTGACTGAATCTCTTTTTCCCCTACAAACGCTTAAATGTTTTTTCAGCCTTTTTGGTTCTTTGATCTTTCAGAAGTTGTGACCGTGATGAGGAATTGTTTCCACAAGTGCTTCCTGGAAGGAGAAATCAGAAGTAAACAAGTTTAGAAGAAAAGAACTCTGACTGCTTTAATATAAATATAATATATTATATAATACAAAGAATTCTGGTTCGATGTGAGCTGACTAAGCACAAGACAGGGGGAGCCTTACCCAGAGAGAACAGGGTTTCCAAATTCTCCCCCATCACCTCCTGATAAAGGACCCTTTGGCCTGGGTCCAACAGAGCCCACTCTTCTTCCGTGAAATCCACAGCCACCTCCTCAAAAGTCACCTGAAGAACAACAAAAATATTGGTTCAGGCTGCTCTAAAAACTGAAATTCCTATTTGATGATATCTGCAGGGTCTTTGAAGTACCACATTGGATGCAAGCAAAGGGAAAGAACAGGATTCTGTGAGAACCATAGAGTGGTCAAATCGACAGCAGTGCACAGCCTGCCCCTTTCTTGGCTTGCTGGAGGGCCTGCCCCCTACCTGATGGACTCCTGCAGACGCTGTTCTGAGTCCACCTTGAGGAAGATATGCACTTCTACTTGTAGACCCAGTCCTTGTTCCCTCTCCTGGAAGGAACAGAAAAGAGAAGGGAAAGAGAACATTATTACCCATCTTTCTCCTTTATAATCATGCACAAGTTAATCAAGCAAATCTGCTCCTGAGCATGGCTTCTTGAACAGAAAAATGGTACCTGAGGCAGGAATAACATGGAGAAAAGCAGGATAGGCTCCTCCTCCACCAAAAAGAAGAGCACCTCAGCAACCTTTTTATTCAGAATCAGCAAAACACACATCAAATGAAAGAATGACGTCAAGGTCAGCCTTGGGTTAGTAAAAAGACCCCAACAACATAAAAAACTTACAGACAATGAGAAGCCTTCTTCCAAAATGACCCATGTCAACCTATTCTTTCACAACCCTCCATTTTCTTATGATTTCCATTTTTAGTGGTTAACATTTCAAATTTTGCATTTTTCACATATGAAATGGGAGCTGATGAGATGAGCCTATCTGGTTTCCTACTTTCTCTTAGAAGCGGGCGCTAGTGGCAGCTGAATTTACATGGCCTTGTTGTCGGCAGGCACACACAACGGCAATAGGATGGACTAGGGGAGAATCCTCCTCATTCCCACATGAATCTTTATTGCAGTGCTTTCTGCCAAGATTCTGCTGTAACCTGATACTAAGAGTTGTATTCCCCCAGTCCTTCTTTACCAGTCAAAATGCTACAAGGGAAAAATCCAGCGACACAGAAACTAAGAAAGATTTCCTGTTAAGAGACTCTGTTACCTGACGTATGCCTACAACATCCTAGAACTCTTTAGGCAGCATGATATTTATTAGCTGCTTACCCGTAACTGTAGTTCCCTGAGTGTCTTCTGTTAATATGTACTGATATAATTCCTGCGCCTGCGCAGACAGTTCGGAATCTTTTAGAAAGATAATACCACTTTAAATGGAAGCCCCGCCCACTCCCCTTGAGTATATATAGCCAGTGGGAGGGGCTGCCACCTCAGATCCTTTACTCCGCCGCAAATAGCAGCTTGAAGGACTGAGGCATGACAACAGTGGGGAGGACGGGCGGGTTGTACATATTAACAGAAGACACTCAGGGAACTACAGTTACAGGTAAGCAACTAATAATTCCCTCTCGTGGTCTTCTGTTAATATGTACTGATGTAATAGACTACCGAGCTAATAATGCGGCTGGTGGGTGTCATGCCATCACCAAGAAGAGGACCGTTCCGTCAAGAATATGACAGTATGAGACACCTCTATGACAGTATGTGTCTGCCTTAACAGTATGTATCAACCATGTGAACAAAGAAGGGTGAACTGAGAAGACCAAGAATCTGTCTAACAGAGGTCTTGCGAAAGAAAGCCCCTCTGAAGGGCAGTGCAGGTTACCTCAGGTTTAGTGAAGCGATCCCTAACCTGCCCAGATGAATGTGATGGTTCAATTAGTGAATCAGACAAACTGTCAAGATGATTGAAAAGGACAGTAGTCATGGACACACTGGGAGGCCACTGGCATCCTCCCAGCACCCTAGAAATAACCTGGGCGATTGTCCGAGCCCTGCTACTTCGTGAATATGAAATGTTAAATTTTACAGACATCCGGTGGATGGACAAGGAACATTTAGAGAACGTTTAGGCCACTGGCATCCTCCCGTCACTGTAGAAATAGCGTAGGGGACGTCTCGAGTCCTCCTATCCCACATACATCAAAGCCAAAGCCCTCCTGTCATTGTCTTGATTCTCCCACCTGGGAGTGAGCAAGGTAGAATAAGAAACCCAACAATTATAAGTAGTTTCCTACCAGAGTGGCCAATTATTGTATTCTTGACCACAGAGTCAGTCCACATAAGACGGTCTGAAGGGCAAAACACCTAGACTGTGCTGTGATGCGACGACCATCAAGAGGATGACACACCTGTTGTGGACTTGAAAACATGCCCCTATGGCTGGAGTTTGAGCCATGCATGAGGCTATGTGACCTAGTGTCTGGAGAGCAAGAAGGGGTAGTGTTTTGACTTAGATAATAGCAGCCAGCCCACAATATGTAGATATTGGGTATAGAACCTGTACCATCTGATCCTGGGAGAACGGAAGGATCAATTGACGTTAGTCCTTGTTCCCTTCAAGTATTCAGGAGCAACAACAGAAAAGCAACAGAAAAACATTGGGCGCTGTATTTTGCCATAAAATCTGAGCCTCCCCACACCAGGAGGGGAGGCAGATGTCAAGCGTTAGTAGCCCACTGCTGGCCGACTTTAAAACTCGATGAGTTAACCATCTGGAGCTATGCCATGTCCGACTGAGACCAACGTCGGCAACATAAAAACCCAATACAAGACACCCAACAATAAGCTCTACACAGAAGATCATTATGGGGGCACTGAAAACTCAACATAAAAAGGATGCTGAACACCTCATGTGAAAGAGTACAAGAGTTGAAGCGTCATATGGGAATTCCAGGATTGTTCGGGTAAAACCCACGTTTGTGGGCTGTCTGATGCCTTCCCTGGTTATGTTTCAGTCTCATATCCATTTCGAGGAAGGTTGTTTAATCAAATTGGCCAGGCCAGTGAGTAAGCCTGATGAAACAACCACCCCTCAGCCCCCAGAGTCAACGTTTTTGTTCTTCTTGTCCAGTGGAGTTGACACTGGTCTCTTAGATCAGTGTTTCTCAACCTTTTTTGAGCAGTGGCACACTTTTAACATTAAAAAAATCCGGGGGCACACCACCAACCAAAATGATACTGTAACACAGTAAAGAACGGCTGGGGGTGGTGACCTGCTGGAAGTGCCGAAGCTGGGGAGGGGGAGGAGCCAGGCCACGCCATGCCCCACCCCTTCCCCCGGCTTCAGTTCTCCCATAACTTCGCCAGCCTCGAGGGGGCAGTGCCAAGCCAGCATTGTGCTGTCTCTGCCACCGCTGGCTTGTCACTGCCCCCCTGAAGGCTGGCAAAGCTGTGGGAGTGCTGAAGCCAAGGGGAAGGAGCGGAGCCAGGCTGCATCATGCCTCCCCTCCCCCCGGCTTCAGCTCTCCCACAGAGGAGGAGCATGAGCGGTGGACGGGGCTTCAGTAGGCAGGGCTCCTCCGCGGCTTCAACAAGCAAGGGGCGAGAGTCATGGCGGATTGGAGACTGGTTGGGGAAACGGCCGAAGGAGGCGGTGCCCCGGTCCCTTCTTTTTCTTTGCAGCCACCTGGCCCTTCCTCCTCCTCTCCCAAGCAGCAAGAGTTTGGCAGGAGGAGGGGGGAGGAAGGGGGGCAGAGAGCTTTTCTCGCGGCACACCTGATGATCGCTCACGGCACACTAGTGTGCCACGGTACACTGGTTGAGAAACACTGTCTTAGATTAACGGGGTCAAGTCATAACCACCAGTGCTGAATTTGGTGGGCCACCCAATTGGCAGAGGTGAGATTGACGCACTAGAAAGAATCTATGTACCTTGAGGCAGGAAGGACGGACACCAGCAAAGGTCCGGTGATGTAGCTTAATTGTAAAAGAAAGGGCAGCAAAGGTAATACTGCATAAAATAGCAGGTGGTATTGCTTCTACGAAAAGTGGGACCACCCATTGGGGTTGGTGTTTCCAACACAGGTAAGCTCAATGTCCTTGCCATATACACCATATGGGTCAAATAAAACGAGTCAGAATTAAGACCTATTAGGAAGAAGAGGCACAGAGTGAGGTCTGAAACACGCAAGTGTGGAGAAGAGCACACCAGAGACTACCTAGTTCAATACAGCCTGAGTCCTGTAATACACAATGGAGGACTTCCTAATAGCAACTCTAGAAGCCCTCCAAATTCTGAGTCAAAGGATATTTCAATAGAAATCCAAATTTTATACACTGTTTTTTAAATATATTGTTTGCTCCTGATACAATAAATAAATGACAATTCAGCAATCAAGAGTCCAAAAGTGGCAGGCTAAAACCCCAGCAACTCAGTTCCTGGCTGATACCAACTATGTAAGGAACACCATAATTCCAGTGTCAAGGAAGAATTAAACACATCATTATTGTTATAGAAGGAAAGGTAAAGGTTTATCCTGGCATTAAATCCAGTTGTGCCTGGGAGTCTGGTGCTCATCTCCATTTTTAATCCAAAGGGTCGGTGTCCACAGACACCTCTTAAGGATATGTGGCCAGCATGACTGCATGGAGCGCTGTTACCTGCCAGCCAAAGTGGTACCTATTGATCCTCACATTTGCATGTTTTAGAACTACTCGGTTGGCAAGTGCTAGGGCTAACAGTGGGAACTCACCCTGTTCCCCGGATTCAGAAATAACCACGACAACAACAACAACAATTTTATTGATTAGCCAGAAGCCATATCAAATACACACAGAACACAGACACATTGCAATGATTCTAAAACAATCTGAGGAGAATTCTAGACCATTACATCAATTAAACCCCTGTTTTGCCCAGCAGGAGGGATTCTAAGGGAGGTGGTAACAATTCACAGGTCCTCATCTCCAACACAATTTATTCCAATTGCATCTATGTAATCAGATCTTAGTTTCATGGCTTTACAGAGAAAACGAGCAGTAGCATCTGTTATCAGCTTGTTGGAGCCGGCCAGCAGAAGTGAGACTTTTGCTAGAGGGTCCCAATGATTTTTTCCCACGAGAAATATCTCTAGCAGTTGTTTTCTCTCTATTTGATAGATTTTACAATAAAGCAGAAGATGAGTTAGATCTTCGATCTCAGGGCACCACAAATACAGATACGCCCTTCATAGGGAATTTTCTTGAACCTCCCATATCTCACCATTGAATCTAATTGCTCAAACCTGGCTCTAGTGAAAATTTTCCTTAGGTGGTGTAACCTTCCTTGCTGTAAGTAAGTGGTTAATTGGAAGGATTTCTTAAAACCACTCAACCATCTCAGGGAAACAGTAGAACCCAAAGAGTCTATATCGGTTTGGGCCGCAATGTAATTAAATCGTTGACTCACATATTTGAAGTGCTTACTTAACTCTTGACAATATAGGTCGACTGGGAATATTACCTGAATGACGCACCTTATTATGTAATCAAACAAATGGTCAGCCACAGATTTATAAGAACTGCTAGATTGTTCCAGCAAACATAATTTTGGGAGGCGAGACGCCTCCATCTCCATGACCTTGAGCCAGTAGTTAAAGGCTCTGATCTTAGATTGTGTGCTAATAGAGAACATTCCCAACTCCGCCCCTAACTGCCGCTGCTGGGGAGCTTCTGTCGACCCCTAAAAACCACTTCAGATGTTGAGCTTGGGCCTTATCCAGGAGGGGAGTATCATTTGCACCCCAGATTTCAGAACCATAAAGAAGCAGCAGGGAGATTTTGTGATTGTAAACTTTCAGAAGGGGAACGAGGGAGCCCGGTTGCCGTTGATTCAGCAGCTTTAAGAGTAAGCTCGTTCTGCCCTTGGCTTTAGTTGAACACCTGTGGAAATGATTATGCCATAGACCATTTTCTGCAAAGTCTAATCCTAGGTAAGTGAAGGATCTAACTTGTTCTAATTGTTCGCCTTCTATTTTCCATTTCATTTTTGAGGGCGTTTACCAAAGATCATCATTTTTGATTTGGTTTTGTTTATCTTTAGTGCATTTCTAAGGCAGTAGTCACTAAGTTTTCTTAATAACCTCCTCATCCCTATTTGGGTGTAGGAGAGTAGGATCATATCATCTGCATACAGAAGTGAGTTGATTTGCAAGTTAGCTACTTTAGGCATATGGACATCCGCCCCTCTAAGCAAATTTGGAAGGTCATTTACATACAGATTAAATAGCAGGGGGCAAGAATACATCCTTGTCTGACCCCTTTGCCGGTGTTAATAGGGCCAGTTCGGTCACCAGCAATACCAAATCTCACAGTCACCTGAGAATTATGATATAGGGCTTTGATCAGCAAAATCAATCTAGGGTCTGCATTCATACGTTGGAGTTTGTCCCAAAGGATTTCCCTATCAACAGAATCGAAGGCCGCTGACAGATCTATAAAAGCGGCGTATAGTCTATTACCCTTGGCTAGGTATTTGGAAATCAAGTGATTTAGGACAAAACAATTATCCATTGTCGATCTATTGTGTCTAAAGCCAGACTGCTCTTCCACCAAGATTCCATTTTCAGTTACCCACTCCTCCAGTCTACATAGAAGATACTTTGCATACATTTTGGCCACAATATTCAATAAACTGATAGGTCTGTAGTTGGCGGGATTTTTCTTATCTCCTTTTTTGTGAATGGGGATAATGATTGCCATATTCAACCCTTTGGTATATATCCTGTATCATTTATATATGAAAATAAACCAGCTAAAACAGGGGCCCACCAGGCCTTGTAGGCTATAAACAATTCCGAAGGCAGATAGTCATCTCCGGGGCCTTGTTACGTTTCAGAGAAGTAATAATATTTAGAATTTCTTGTTCCGTGACCGGGGCCAGAGAGGTAAATTAGTCAACCCATCCAATTCCTGGGTGGATTGCCTAGAAGGTAAGTTATGGGAGGAGAATAGCTGCCCATAATACTCTTCCCACACATTTGCTGGAATTGGGTTATCAAAATCAGCCTTCCTTTCTTTTAGGACGCCCGCAACCTTATGCCAAAAAGCACTGAATTTTTACCAGCCGCTGCAAGCTCCAATCCTTTCCATAATTGTCCATTGTAGTTGTTCTTTTTCAGTCTAATTATTTTTTTATAATTTCGCCTTAGCAGCAGCATGTTGGCGTGGAAATGTGGGGCTGTATTCCTTTTCATTAGTCTTATAGCAGCCTTGAGCTGTTTTTTAACCTTATGACATTCCCTATCAAACCACAGAACAGAAGAAACATGGGTTGCTTACCATGTAACCATGGTTCCTTGAGTGGTCACCTGTGAATGCATACATAAGATATTTGCGCCTGCGCAGATATAATTCGGAACCCTCTAGAAGAAAATTCAAAAGCCTCGCTGAAGCCCCGCCCATCACTCCCCCCACCGCCTATATAGCCAGTGGGAGGGGCTTCAGCCCTCACTTCTCTCTAGTGCGAGAGACCAAAACACAAAACCAATGTGAGGGCATGACCAGAGGGGAGGACGGGTGGGCTGTATGCATTCACAGGTGACCACTCAAGGAACTATGGTTACATGGTAAGCAACCCATGTTTGCCTTTTCGTGGTCAACTGTGAATGCATACATAAGATAGAATAGCGAGCTGACTGACCTAGGTTTGGTGGGTAGTCATGCCACCGCAGAGAAGAGGACTGCTCGTCCAAATCCCGCCTGTCTCCTGGAGAGTATATCCAGTTTGTAATGGGAGACAAAGGTATGATGGGAAGACCACGTGGCCGCACGGCACACAGCATCAAGCGAAACGCCCCTCATGAAAGCCGCCGATGTTGAAACCGCTCTCGTAGAGTGGCCCTTCAGCTGATCTGGCGGCTCTTTCCCAGCCATGCGATAAGCCTGGCGAATGGTCAACACAATCCAGGACGAAAGTCTCTGGGAGGAAACAGGAAGGCCACTGCCGTCCTTCCTATACTTCACAAAGAGTCTAGGTGACTTCCTCACTGAAGCAGTTCTGTCAATATAGTAAGCCAACGCCCTCCTAACGTCCAGGAGGTGCAAGCTTGTTTCTATCGGTGTAATAGGATTCTGAAACAAGGCAGGCAAGACCAGTTCCTCAGACATGTGGAATCTAGAAACCACCTTAGGTAAGAAGGTGATATCTGTCCGTAAGGTTACCCTATCCCTATGGAAGTTGGTGTAAGGGGGGTCAGCCCTCAACGCGCACAGTTCACTCGCGCGTCTGGCTGAGGTGATAGCGACGAGGAATGCAGTCTTCCAAGACAGAAAAGAAAGGTCATTCGATACTAGTGGCTCAAACGGCGGTTTGGTCAGTGCTAACAAAACTAGCTCCAGGCTCCATACAGGAGCAACTGGTGGACGAAAACTTTAAAATCCTTTAAGGAAAGTATTTACAACCGGGTCCTCAAAACAGGAGGGGAGGCCCGACCGCTTGCGGTACCAGGAAATGGCTGCTAGGTAGCACTTCAGGGAGGAGTGCGATAATCCTTTCTCGGAAAGGTCAAACAAAAAATCCAATACAGTAGAATTCGAAACTTTCAAAGGGTCCAGCCCCTTGGGAGAGAGAAACTGCGTAAACCTAGACCACTTATATTTATAGGCCTTCTTAGTAGAAGTCTTATGGGCCGCTTCCACAATGGCCAAAACTGGCGCTGATAAGTGAGCCAACGCCGTCACTCTGGAGGTCGTACCCTCCAGGCTGTAAGCCGCAGCTTCTCGACCTCCGGGTATAATACCTGGTCCTGTTGCGCCAGTAGGAGGTCGACTCTGCGAGTCAGAGGAACAAACTCCCCCTTGGCCATCTCCAGAAGCAGGGAGAACCACTGCTGGCGAGGCCACCATGGCGCAATGAGTATGCACCGCGCCCTCTCTCTGCGGAGCTTGGCCACCACCCGCAGAAGTAGGGGAAATGGTGGGAAGGCGTACATCAGGTTCGAGTCCCACGGTATCAGGAACGCGTCCCCCAAGCACCCCTGTGTCGGGTTCGCGTGTGTCCTGGCGCAGAACATGATGCATTTCTTGTTCTGCCACGTGGCAAAAAGATCGATTCGTGGGGTGCCCCACGCTCGAAACAGCCGATCGACTTCCTTCTGATGCAGGGACCACTCGTGGTGGGCCAGAGGGGTCCGGCTCAATGCATCCGCCAAGACATTCTGTTCGCCGGGGAGATAAGTTGCTAGCAGGTAAATGTTCCTTGCGATGCACCACTCCCAGATGGTGAGTGTAAGGGACAAAAGAGTTTTGGAATGTGTACCCCCCTGTTTGTTTATGTAAAACATGGTGGTCGTGTTGTCTGTGACCACATGGACCACCCTGTCGACGATCAGTCTCTCGAATGAGAGGAGCGCCCTGTGGACCGCCAGGAACTCCAACACATTGATGTGTAGCGAGCGTTCCTGTTGGTCCCACACGCCCTGGGCCACCAGGCTGCCGGAGTGTGCTCCCCAACCCGTCATAGACGAATCTGTGGTGATTGTCACTGACGCTGTTGGGGGGGTTGAACGGCATCCCTGCGCAGACATTGGTTTGATCCAGCCACCATAGCAGGGAAGATTTGCCAATTGTGGAAGGCACAAAGACATAGACGGGTCGTCCGTCCTGGGGCGGAAGACATCCAGGAACCACGACTGCAGGGGCCTGAGGCGTAACCTGGCATAGGGTGTTACAGCAGTCGTGGAGGCCATGTGTCCTAAAAGGACCTGGATCTGTCTGGCCTGTAATGTTGTGCTGTAGATGGCCTGCAGCAGGAGGGCACGGAGAGTACAGAATCTGTCGTGGGGCAGGTAAGCTTTCCCTTCCATGGAGTCCAGTACCGCCCCTATGAACTGGATCCGCCGTGTGGGGGTCAAGTGTGACTTGTCTGCATTCACCACCAGACCTAGAGACTGGAGGAGAGACAGTGTGGTGAGTATGTTATTTTGTACTCTGATATGGGAATTCCCTATGATGAGCCAGTCATCAATATACGGATAGACCGTTATCCCGCGGGTGCAGAGGAACGCAGCCACCACCGCCATGCACTTGGTGAACACGCGGGTGGCGGTGGCCAACCCAAATGGAAGGACATTAAATTGGAATGCCCTGTCGCCCACCATGAATGCCAAGAACCTGCGGTGGGGAGGTGCAATGGCAATGTGGAAATAGGCATCCTTAAGGTCTATTGTGGCGAACCACATACCCGTATCCAAGAGAGGGAGAATGGAGGACAGAGTGACCATCCTAAATTTCTTGGGGATAATGAATTCATTCACTCCCCTTAGGTCTAATATAGGCCTAAACCCCCCATCCCTCTTGGATATTGCAAAATATCTGGAAAAGAAACAAGTCATATGCAAATAGGGTGAAACAGGGGATATTGCTCCCTTCTTTAATAGATTTTCAACTTCCTGCAGCAGAATAGCAGATGGAGGTGTAGCCCTGATCTGGCCCACAGGGGGAGGGCACACAAACTCAACAAAGTACCCGCCTCTGACAATAGTTAGGACCCATGAGTCCTGAGTGATAGAAGCCCAAACAGCATAAAAACAGCTCAGCCTGTCCCCGAAAAATGGAGTATCCAACTGGAGGTACATGGCAGAGTACAAACAGGGAAGAATAGGGTCTCTCTCCAACAGGGAGAGGGGGGTCCTCATCGGGCTCTTCTGCACTCAGTGCGTCAAAGACGCCGTTTAGAGGCAGGTTGGGGCTTGGAGGCTCCTTGGTAGGGTTGCTGATAGGGCCTGTTGTTGTTGTAGGGTTGCCGGCGACCTCCCCTGTAGCGGTTATTACCCCACGGCTGGCTCCTACCCCCACCACGGGAGTAGCCCCCAAAACCCCTGCGAAAGGAGTTACCGGAGGGTTGCCACTGTTGCTTTGGCTGTTGTGTGGATTGCGGAGGAAAGCCGAACCGGTGGGCCGCCTGACGGGTCTGGTGTTTCTCCTTCAAGTCAACATCAGTTCCTGGGTTGAACACCCCGTCATGATGCATAGGTAAGTCTTCCGCCAGCGACTTCCCTTCGTCAGACAGCGTTGAGGAGCGCAGCCATGCATAGCGGCGCATTGCAGTCGCATTTGCGAATAATCTGCCTGCAGAGTCCGCCATATATTTTGCCAGATCTTTTTGAAACTTGGCCAACTGGACTGCCTCCGCTGAAAAGGGCCGCAAGAATCTCTGTTCAGTTGGAGGTAACTGGTCCAGGAACGGGACCACCTTGTCCCAGAGGTAAGATTGATACCTCGCCATGTATAGTGCATAATGTGCTATCCTTGCAAAAATGCTAGCTGAGAGATGGGCCTTTTTTCCCATCGTATCAATTCGCCGTCCCTCTTTGTCTAAGGGGGCAATGGCGGAGCCTTTTGACCGTTTGGATTTAGCAACATCCACCACCACCGTGTTGGGTTTCTGTGGCCGCAACACCCAGTCGGCGGTGGAGAGGTCCACCTTATACAGGGCTTCCGCCTTTCTGGATATAGCCTGGACAGAATACGGTGGGACCCCTGGGACATCCATCAGTTTGATGAGGAATGGTGATAAGGGAACAGAGGTGGGTGCAGATGCTCCCTGTTCCTTCGGGGTCCAGCTGGGGTCCTGGACGGAATCCACAGCTGCAGTCGCAGGAAGTTCTAACGATGACATCATGCGCCCCATAGTAGCCATAAATTTTGCAAAGTCCGAGGGAAGTTGGGGCTCCTTATCAGTTTCCCTCAGGGCCTGATCCCCTTCCCCATCAGTGTCAGATGAATACAGCTCATTATCCTGCCCTTGCATAGGCTGTGCATATGGAGGGGGATTGACAGAATTAGCAGCCCTGATCTGCATCACTGGCGTAGAAGGGACAGCAGGGGGCGCAGTTGAGACAGGCATCTGTGCAGGATGGCTGGGAAGCGTCCCCGATACCGCAGTGGCTTGAGGAGGCATCTGAGGGGCGTAAAAGCCCCCAGTGAAGGCCCATTGAGCGTCCGAGGGTGGGGCCGAAGGGGCGAAGTATACAAGCTGCCCCATCGCGTTCAGCTGCCAAAATCCCTGGCTGGCGCTTGGCACAAGGGAGGCAGAAGCAGCAGGCATCGGAGGAGGGAGCACAGATGCTGCAAATCCCTGGCTGGTGCTTGGCCTTAGGGAGGCAGACGCAGCCGGCATCGGAGGAGGGAACACAGATGCTGCCTGGAACGGTCCCGCATGCACTCCTTGCATGGGCATCGGGAAGCCTGTCCATCCCGGCGTCGGAGAGGCGATGCGGGCTGGGCTGCTTCCCCTTGGCACGGGGGACCAGCGGGAGCGCTTCCTTCCCCTCCTTTGCCGCTCCGGGGAAGAA
Source organism: Anolis apletophallus (assembly GCA_030556195.1). Taxonomy (NCBI): domain Eukaryota; kingdom Metazoa; phylum Chordata; class Lepidosauria; order Squamata; family Anolidae; genus Anolis; species Anolis apletophallus. Next base: position 205,512,130 of record JARBWK010000001.1, on the reverse strand, counting down.
GAGCAGGAAGAGCCCGATCCACCCGAAGCAGAGCGGTGGCGGCGGTGCCGGCGTGATCCACGGCTGTCATGCCGGGAAGGAGCTCTCGCACGCCTCTCCCTGGCTTCTCCCTGCGGGGAGGAGGGAGGCGGGGCCAGCGTCGGGGAAAGGCCCTGCGGGGGCGGGGCCACCTCCAGGCCAGGAGCAGCAACGTCAGGGAGAGGAGCCTCCTGATGCAGCGGTGCTGGCGAGGAAAGTAGAGGCATTGCCTGGGACGGCCTCTCATCCTCAAGAGGCGTCCCCGCCCGAGCCACGCGCTCTTGCGCCTGCGCAGAGGGGGCATTGACGGGCGCCATGTTTGCTGCCAGTGTTGCTAACGGAGCCAAGGCAGAAACGGGTAAGGCCTCCGTTCCCGCCAAAACTGTGGTGCTCTCAGTTGGCAAAGAAGGCTGGACGCCATCTTTAGGACCCACTGCCTTGCCTTTTCTTGTCTTTTTCTTAGGAGGAGCCGCCATTTTCTTGCCCGTTGCAGGCGCCTCCTCGATGGCCGTCAGCTCCGAAAATTGGTAGGGGGCCCCCCCCGGTGAATAAGCCTTATCGAAGAGCAGTGCTCTAAGCCTGATCGCCCGGTTTTTCATCGTTTGAGAGGAGAAACGTTGGCAGATGGGGCACATATGGGCCAGATGACCCTCCCCCAGGCATGCCAGACATGAGTCATGGCGATCATTGTCCGGCAGAAGGTTAGGGCAGGTGGAGCACCTTTTAGAGCCGGTTGTCAGAGACATGGCCAAATCGTTGATAGAAGGGATGGTCTAAAGTAGCCCAGATATCAGGTCAGGGAGAAAACTCACTGGCGATGCACGGTCCGATGTCAGCGTTGGAGAGTGTAGAATTGTCAGGTCAGTCCAGAGGTCAGTTCATGTTAAAGTCAGTCCGTATGAATAGTACAGCAGTAATTTCCGAAGAAATCACCAAAAAGCAAGAGGGTTCTCTCTATCTGCTTCACTCGAGCGCGGACAGAGAGAAGTGAGGGCTGAAGCCCCCCCCACCGCCTATATAGGCGGTGGGGAGTGATGGGCGGGGCTTCAGCGAGGCTTTTGAATTTTCTTCTAGAGGGTTCCGAATTATATCTGCGCAGGTGCAAATATCTTATGTATGCATTCACAGTTGACCACGAAAAGGCAACCCTTATTATCCCTACGTATAATTTTGGTAGACATAAGTTCTTTAAGTTTGCCACAGATGTTGGCGAATGCTCTGTCTATTGCAGGCCAGTCCTGGGAAGGAGTTTTAATGGTTATGGCCCATTTTGTAAAATCGTCAGAGTCGATAGATTTTTGGATATTGTCTAGGTTGACACAGGGCCATGCCAGACGTTTGTTTTTACAGAGCGTTGCCTGCGATAGCGGGCCTAAATCATTTGGAGGAATACAAGAAGGCAAGATTGCTAACTGAGTACTGACCGGTTGGTGGTCAGAGTCCTCCATAGTGTGCACTTTATGATGAGAAAAAAGATTTACTTTATCGGAGGATACGCAGATGAAATCCAAGGAGCTGCTGTGAAGATTAGCATGAAAAGTGAAGGGATAAGGAGAGAAGACATTCGAACCACCTAATAGTCTCAGGTTGTTTTTACAGATTAAGGAAACTAATGAAGCACCGGCCTTGTTTGACTTCTGGTCCCTAGAAAACCAGGGGTGGGAAGTTGCAAACCAGTCTGGGAGACTTCCTTTTGAATAAAGGAATGTAAGGAGGGACCAAGCTTAGCGTTAAAATCGCCCAAGAGGATAACAGTAGCATCCTTATATGGTAAGGAAAGGTCTTCTAACAGGATTTCCAATTGTAGTCATTGTACCGGATTGTAATAGGGGGAGTTTAGGGGGGGGGTATATACGCATTGATAATTAACTCAAGCCCCTCCAGTAGAGTTCTGACCGCTAGGTAGTGGTGAATATTATCATCCCTATACAAGTTTTCTCCGGCTTCGAGAATATCCTCCTTAAGCAGAAGACAGAGGCCCCCCTGAGGCTCTCCTCTATTCCCACTTTTTTGGCCCGGGACCCACCAACTGAGAAAACCCGGGATGCATATTGGGTTTTTGTTTTCGGCAATCCAGGTTTCTTGTAAAGCGATGATCTGAAAGCCTGCTAAGAAGCTCTTAAAATCGCTCCCGAGAGGGTCTTTCCAACCTGAAACATTCCAGGAGCAAATATTTATAGGATATTTGATTTCTGAAGAATCTTGAAGGGTCGGGAGCGGTGGAGTGTCCAACAGTCATCGGAAGGGGATCTCCGGAGGCACAGGATTAGTGTCCATAAGATCCAGATCCAAATCTCCATAGAAAACACAGTTGTTGGCCCGGGGGTTTGTCATCACCACTGTAGATGAAACTGGAGTAAGAGGAGGCACGGTAGGATTCCAATTCCATTGGGCCGAGTAAGCCTCTGGGCGAAGCCTGGTTGTACGGAGGCCCAGACAGCCCAATGGGCTGATCTTCTTTCCGCAACTCGGAGGCATTCTTCAAGGGCACCCCACAGAAAGAGACTTCCTCACGCTGGGGGACCTGCCTAGAAGCCTGCTTGTTTTCAGGAAGGGAGGAGAGGGCTTCCAAATTCTTAGATATCTCCCAGGTCTGTGGCGTATCCAAATGTGCTCTCATGGGGGACGAGACCAGGTCTATTAAAGGTGGAGCTGCCTTTGGTATATCCTTTAGACTTTCTAGTAGAGAGAAGAGATCTCTGACTATTCCGTCCTGTTCCCCACCGACTTGTGGGCTAGATGGATGTAGTGGATGCCTGTTGGAGTCCTCGTCCTCGGTCACCATACCCACAGCTCCCCTGGTTTTGTTAAAGTTAGAATTCAAGCTAAGATTAGGAGCTGAGCTCTTCAAGGCCATGTTCTCTGTGGAGACGTTCGGCTGCTTTTTGTCACATGAGTCGCCTAGGTGGCCTTGAAAGAGGGTACTGTGGCAGCTTGCAGGACAGAGCTGAGGGGTTGAGGGATCTCTGAAAACTCTCTTTGGAGAAATGTCATAGTAGGCCAAGAGATCCTTCAGTTCGAAAAGTTCTTTCACCAGATTGGAGGAATTAAAGGTCAAGACCACTCTCTTCATTCCTCTATGTGATTGAAGCATCGGTAGCCAGGTAACTGCTGTCAAATCGATTAAATGGGGGCTGCGCCGTAAGAGTAAGTTTAATGAATGTATAATAGATCTTTTGAGTCCCATCTGCCAATATTCGCCCTGTTCATTGAAATGAAGAGACAGACCCTATTCCTTTGTAAGTAAAGAGACTGTTTCTTCTGACTTTCTCCCCACTTCTGACAATAAGAGCAATTTGAGGTGACCTCCTTCTTTTTAACCTGATTAGAGTTCCATGTCTTAGGAGGTGGATTAGTAGTGGTCGACAGCTTTTTTGACAAAGCCTCAACTTGCCTCTTTAATGCCATAACCTCTGTTTGTATAGATTCCATCCGGACAAATATTGCAAGGACCGTCTGAGCAGAGATCAGGCAGTGCTTAGCTATTAAGCTATTCTCATCGGGAGTAACCTCAGAAGGCTGTGTAACTAAGGGATTCACATCAGCAGAGGGCTCAGAGAGAGGAGGCAGATTAGTTCTCAATTGCTGCGGAGGAATCACCAACAGCTGGTTTTCTAAATCAGCCTGCAAGTCCCATTCAATTAAATCTTTGTCTTTACAATTTTCTGGGTCTTTGGTCATACTCACAGTTACGTTTTCCTCTGAGGTAATAAAATTAATTATTTTTTGTTGTTTGGGAGGTCTGCGGGCATCTGTATTCCCTGGGCTTGTGGTGGGACGCTTCTTTTTCCTGGTCATGTTGGAGGAGGGAGCAGAAAGCCGATGCTATAAAAATGACACAACACAATACGCACATAACACAACCGTGCGTCTACTGCTCAACCCCTTTGTGTGCCATTCCTTCCTTCCACACAGGCATAAGCTAAGAAATAACAGAAATAACCAAAAAGGGGAGCTCAGAAATGACCCCTAATCTTGAAGAGAGAACCTTGAGTCCTGAAACTGACCCCTCGAGGGGAAAGGCCGGTGTCTTCCATAGATACCTTTAAGGTCAAAAGGCTGGTATGACTGCATGCAAGAAAGGTGTCCCAGCGAATAGGAAGTGTAGATAAATCTGAAATGAATAAATGGTAGTTACACCTAAAGGACACAAGGTGGTGCTGTTCAACAATTAATCTCCACACAAATTGTACTTCACTTACAACATATCCTGTAAAAAGCATACATTTATCCAGTATACATAAGCCCAGCCTCTCCTGTGCTAGGAAGGATGCCAGTTATCTTGGCCATTGGGACTCAAGTACCAATTACTATGGGTGGACAAAGTAATAAGTACAATATCCACAGAGACCTCAATGTCTTACTTCAATGCGAGTGCCCATCCAGGGAAAAGGCATTTTCAAAGGTGGGACTCTTCCGTAGCCAATGAGGGCTCTGAAGTGAACCCGGAAAAAGACCAGATTAATCAATACCAGTCAGCAGGCTTGCGTTTAGTGCGCAAGCGCCTCACTTCGAACCTGTGACCAACGAGGAGCTCAGAAGTGACAGCTCCAGCCAGAAGAGAACCTTGAGCCTTGAAACTGTCCTCTCGAATGCGAGGGGGAAAGAAGCAGCAAGAGCGTGTGCAAGGCCTGCTTAGAGGTTTTCGGCATGGGAGCAGCAATCCCCCCCCCCCCCCGGCTGATGCCGATGCTTCCACCATCGGCCCTTATGGGCGGGGTTTGCTGCTTCAACTCCACTCTAGCTCTCCCAGGAGGAGTTTGCTGCCTTTGAGATATTTCCTTCTCCTTCTGGGAATCAGGCTCGGATTTCTTTTTCTTTCGACCCAAAGGCAGTTTGAGTCTCAAGTGGGCTTCACCGGAGGGTATCGGGGACTACTGGCCCCGCGGCTGAGGCGCCGCGCCGGCCATCTCGCTTCTCCACCGAGACTTCCTGGCATCCAGAGACAAGGGAGGTGTTCGAAGTTGAGGGAGGGGGCGCGCTTCAATGCCAAGCGCGTTACCTTCTTCCTCGGGCTCCACATCGGCCCGATATCGGAGGACTGCAGCTTAGGGGAGGGTCATGGCTCCCATGGCAGGGGCGGTTGGGCATCGCTCACCCCAAGCACCGCTCCGTCCAGCTTCCGCCCCAGGAGCCTCCGGCCATGCCGACACTGGAAGTGCCGACATAGGTCCCATGAGGCACTCCTGCGCCGGGGCTTGTAAGTAGATGGTGCACTCCTGCTACGGGAGCAGACCTTGGCGCCGGAGCCACGTCTAATATGGGAGGCTCTCCCAGGCTCCCTTGGGAGCCAGCATTTCCCGTACAGCGTGGGCATCGCCCAGAACGCTCTGTCTTGGCTGGCTCTCCGGTATCAAGTGTCTCCGTTAGCAGACTTGAGCCAGGCGAGGCCTCCGTTTCTAGGGACTCCTGTCCCTTACTCCTACGCATGCTGCACACCCGAAGGTGGAGCAGAGGCGCCGATGGGGGGACTCCAGTCCCAGCTGTCCTGCGCCTATCTCACGCTCGAAAGCGGATTACAGCGCTGATTGGGGAGCTCCAGCCCCGACGGCTCCGCGCGTGCCTCACACCCGAAGGTGGGGCAGAGGCGCCCTCTAGAGAGGTTGCCCTTGTTGGGCTTAGAGATCGAAGATCAGGTTTGATGCTTCTGGCATGTTTCCTCCATTTAGCAGCCTACGGTCTGCCCTTCCTGTAAGGCAATGCAAGGAAACTAACGTGCATGACCATGATCTGACCCACAGTGGCCAGCAGGGGGAACTCATCTCCTCCCTGGATTGGAGAAGAGTGAGTTGGGACATTTCCCGCTTTGTGAGGCTCTGCAGAGGTTTGTGGCCATCTTGGCTGCCTTGTCGTTTAGCCTTTCTTCACCAGCGGAGCCGCCATTTTGGCCAACCGGCAAAAATCGCTGAGGAGAATTTTCTTTCTTTTTAAATAATTAAAAGGTAGTCAATCACCAAATAGAATAAATAGAATATAATGAATTAAAATTTAATAAGTGGTGTGAACAATCAACACCAATATGAAGAACATAAATATTAATAAATAATTAATAAATAAATGGTGGAACAAATCTCCACTAAGATGAAAAACCTACAAATCAATAGTTAATGAATGATGTAATAAATCATCAACAATATAAGAAAAATATTAATAAATTAATTAATAGTAAGAGATAAGATTCTGTGTCGCACACGGCGGAAAAAAGGATCTGAGGTGGCAGCCCCTCCCACTGGCTATATATACTCAAGGGGAGTGGGCGGGGCTTCCATTTAAAGTGATATTATCTTTCTAAAAGATTCCGAACTGTCTGCGCAGGAGCAGGAATTACATCAGTACATATTAACAGAAGACCACGACAGGGAACATTAAAGTTCTACAATCTATACAACCCAGATATATTCAGACAGACTTGAATGGGGAAGGCCAAGGAGAAAACTTAGGACTGCACTTACTCATTGAGGGAGACTTTCCTTCTCTGCCCCCCATCTTCCACCTTGGCTGCTGCCTTTGACTGGATTCAGGAAAACACGGATCTGCCTCCAGAAACAAATCCTGCACCAGAAGCAGAAACAAGGAAAGGAAATGAAAGAGAGAATTGGGATAACAAAGGAAGACAACAGGCTTCAGTAGTGCCGGGAAGGGGGAGGTGGGGTATGTCGAACACTTACATCTTCCAAATGAAAAGGATGGTATTCATTTGCTTGTTGTGTTTTTAATAGATAAAATATAACCTTTCCACAGACTTGAAACAATTACAACCCAGAGGTAACAGTGCAGAATAAGATGGCAGATAAGCACACTGCTACTACCCATGTTTAACTGGAAGCTGTTTAGAGAAGCATGTTTCCCTGTGAGAACAAAAGGACAGGAAGGAGGGAGCCAATCTAATCTCCCTTCCAAAGAGTTGCAGAACCCGAGGAAGCCACTGAGAAGAAGGCTCCATCCCATCCTCACAGGAGGGAAGACCGTGAGAGGAGCGGCCTCTCTGGCTGAGCTCAACCAGGACAGAGAAAATTCTTCTTGGAAAAGCTGGGACTCAAGCCATAAGGTAAGGGAGCTATACAAAAAATGACCAGTGCTATTAATTGTGACTAGGACAATTAATTACCCAATCTCTTTAAAAGGTACCCATGTGTTCTCTGTAACAGAACCAGAATCCCATCATACTGGTCCAGGCTATCCTTGACCTGTCTTCTGACTGATGAGACGCAATTATCTCCGGTCTCAGTTTGTTCCAGAATATGTGCCAAGACATATGGATGGCCCTCAAAATGACCAGAATGAACTGCGCTCTCCATCTCCTCTTCCTGCTTCTTCTCGGCCTGACTCAGGAGGAAGCCTTCTGCCAGGGCCATGGCCTGGGAACTGGTCTCTGCCCCACATTCCCTCACCCAGGACGACATCTCAGAGGGGAGAAGAGCCAGGCACTGCCCAAAGACCACCAAGTCCAACATCTCCGCCTTGGTGCGTCTTTCTGGTTGGAGCCACTGGCGGCAGAGAAGGTGCAGCCGGCTGCAAACCTCCCGAGGTCCCGACGTCTCCCTGTAGCCAAAGTCCCTGAATTGCTGGCATAGTAAATCTGGAGTGATCACTTTCTCCGGCATGCTCTTCTGGGTGGCTCTCTCCTCGAATGCTCCACTAGGCTTGGCCTGAATGAGGGAAGGGCCTTTTCCCAGGCTGGGCTCAGAAGAGTCTTTCTCTCCCATCTTTTCAGTTAGACCTTGAACTGTTGCCAGGATCTCCTGCAAAGCAAAAACATTGGGAAAATTACTGAGGGTAGAAAGAAAGGGGCAGGAAAAGCAAGCAAGATGTTTGATGGGATAGAAAGAAAATGGGAACACAACCCCAGTCCCATTTTAGCATATCTCTGTGGCCATAAATGATGTTGCTTTTCAGTCCTTATACACCACAGACTTGAAACAAGATATTTTGGTGTCCAGAGCAAACAAGGCAGCACCTACTTATGCTTGGGATAAACTGTAGTTTACATCAGCAGTTCCCGAACCTTTTTGCTCAAAGAAACCTTCAGAAGATTTTTTATTCCGCACGAAACTCTAACTATGTTCCTAAGCACTGTGACCTCACAAAGTTATTCCTTTTTTCATGTACTCTTATTGGCTGGGTGTTTTGTATAATGTAGGTTTAGAAATTAAGAGAAAATAATGTAGGCTTTCATGGCCAGAATCACTGGGTTGCTGTAGGTTTTTTGGGCTGTTTGGCCATGTTCTAGAAGAGAAGACATTTTAAATATAGCAACCAACCTTTAGTTTGGTACAGGAAGTTTTTGAATTCACAGCTAAAGTGATAAACGAACCTGTTTCATTTTGTTTGGAAACTGGGCTTTATGTCCAGCAGCTGAAAATAATAATAATAAAAATAATAGCAACACCAACTTCTCCCCGTTGGGTGATGCCTTATTGTTGACGGGGGGCCTAACTGCTTCTATTATGTTGATTGCTGTGCTGGTGGTAGTGTAAACTACCAGTAGGTTCAACTAAACCAGGGCTGTCCAACTTCTTTGGGCCCAAGGGCTGGAATTCAGGTGACTGATCACCTTGGGGGCCGGAGTGGAGGGTGTGGCCGCTCGCGGGGGCGTGGTCGCTCCCGCCCTGGCGCGCATGCCCAGTGTCCTGTGCGGCCTGTCCCTTTTCGGTGGGGTGACGTCAGGCGCCACGCCTGACGTCACCCAGCCCCGCCGAAAAGGGGCGGGTCGCACAAGATACCGGGCTTGTGCGCCAGGACGGGATCGGCAAGCCACCCTCCGCCGTGTCCCGAGTTCTTGCAGTGGCTGTGCCTGAAGGAAGGTAAGTCCGGGAGCTTACCTTCCTTCAGGCGCGGCCGCTGCAGAAGAGAAGGCTGAGAGGAGACATGATAGCCATGTATAAACATGTGAGGGGAAGTCACAGGGAGGAGGGAGCAAGCTTGTTTTCTGCGGCCCTGGAGATTTGGACACAATGGAACAATGGCTTCAAACTACAAGAAAGGAGATTCCACCTGAACATTAGGAAGAACTTCCTGACTGAGAGCTGTTCAGCAGTGGAACTCTCTGTCCCAGAGTGTGGTGGAGGCGCCTTTCTTCGAGGCTTTTAAACAAGAGGGTGGATGGCCATCTGTTGGGATGCTTTGAAGGGATTTTCCTGCTTCTTGGCAGAATGGGGTTGGACTGGATGGCCCACGAGGTTTCTTCCAACTCTAGGGTTCTGTTTAAAGAGCTCCACTATCTTCCGAGCGCAATTCAAGGTGCAGGTGATCTATTATATAAATGGGTTCACGTCATGTGATGTATACCTCAAACAAAGAAACCATACAACGCAGAAACACAATACTTGCCAACAGAAATAGGCCTCAAGCAAGGTACGTTTGTAGCAAAGAAACTTTCCCCCAAAACCTAAAGGCCCCCAAAACAACAGTAAAAATAAAACTACATTTACCAGCATCCTCCGGGGCAGCCAAAGACTCACCCAGCCTCTACATTCTGAACAACATGATTGGCTGCCAATAAGGGCGGATTTGCATAACTGCTGCACTGGCCAGCCAACATGAAAATTCCGATCCTTAATAAACTGCCAAAACAGAATAAGGAAAAGGCCTGAGCCAATCCCCAACACAAACACCAAAATCACTTGCAACTAAAATTTACACCCCAAAAAAATCACAGACCACGCCCAAAATTGACAGTAAGGCTTCATTAACTTGATTTCCCTAACTAGCCCTCACTTACTGGGAACCTGTTTACGCTCTAAATTGACTGTAAGACTTCATTACCTTGATTTCCCTAACTAGCCCTCACTTACTGGGAAGCTGTTTACGCTCTGAATTGACAGTAAGACTTCATTAACTTGATTTCCCTAACTAGCCCTCACTTACTGGGAAGCTGTTTACGCTCTGAATTGACAGTAAGACTTCATTAACTTGATTTCCCTAACTAGCCCTCACTTACTGGGAAGCTGTTTACGCTCTGAATTGACAGTAAGACTTCATTAACTTGATTTCCCTAACTAGCCCTCACTTACTGGGAAGCTGTTTACGCTCTGAATTGACAGTAAGACTTCATTAACTTGATTTCCCTAACTAGCCCTCACTTACTGGGAAGCTGTTTACGCTCTGAATTGACAGTAAGACTTCATTAACTTGATTTCCCTAACTAGCCCTCACTTACTGGGAAGCTGTTTACGCTCTAAATTGACAGTAAGGCTTCATTAACTTGATTTCCCTAACTAGCCCTCACTTACTGGGAAGCTGTTTACGCTCTGAATTGACAGTAAGACTTCATTAACTTGATTTCCCTAACTAGCCCTCACTTACTAGGAAGCTGTTTACGATCTGAATTGACAGTAAGGCTTCATTAACTTGATTCTCCCGACTAGGCCTCAGCTCATTGGACATTGTGTATGGCCTGAATTGACAGTAAGGCTTCATTAACTTGCTGTTCCTAACTAGGCCTCAGCTCATGGGACATTGTGTATGGCCTGAATTTACAGTAACCTACCTTGGCACACAGAGCCCAGACCATGCATGATGGGACTTGAAGTACCACCATGGAAAATGGGATTTGTAGTACTTCAAAATTTCTCGCATCTCCTAAAAAGGGCACAGCAACGCGTGCCGGGTACAGCTAGTTACCTATAAAGCCCTAAACGGTTTGGGACCCACCTACCTTTGTGACAGGCTCTCCTCCCATGAACCAGCCCGAGCCCTTCACTCCTCAGGGGAGGCCCTTCTTTCGCCCCTGCCAGTCTCACAAACTCGGCTTGTGAGCACTAGGGAGAAAGCCTTCTCCTCTGTGGCCCCCCGCCTTTGGAATTCCCTCCCGGGAGAGATTAGGAATACCCCCTCACTGGAGTCCTTCAGAAAACACCTGAAAACCTGGTTCTTCCACCGGGCCTTTGGAGATTAAGCTCCCCAAATGCCCCCATTTCTGCGAGTCCTTTCCCCCCCTATGTGACTTTTTGTGTTTCGACCCTACTCCAGTTATCTCCCCCGAGTTTTTAAACTTTCTATATGTTCATGTGGCCCGCCCTGTCACTTCTGTTTTAGTTTCACCTGTGCTGTTGTGTTTTCACAGATGTATTGTGTTTATTCCTCTCCGTTGGCGCCCCCTTGTTGTGGGGGAGAGGCTTGCGTACCCTAATGAAGTTGTGAGCTATGCTGGCAGTGGCATAATAGCCACCGGTAGGGCCTCCCATGCCAGACAGGTCACAACCGAAGGGTCTGACAAAGAGCGTCAAAGGGCAGGATGGGCTCCCTAGCATTTTGGCAACCATCCTAGGAGAAGGAAAACTCTGATTTCAAACCCGGGCAGAAGGTGCTCGTTTAACCCTGTGAGGTCAACCATCTAGAGAAGGAAGGTGCTCGTTTAACCCTGTGAGGTCAACCATCTAGAGAAGGAAACTCGAACCAAACCTACGACCTGAGGACTTTGCTGCCACCGTCCAAGCTTGGTAGGCCCCGGCAGACGAACCTTTGGATTTAAAGGGTGAGGCTAGTTCTGTGCACGCTGCGCTCCACCAGAAAAAGCCATTGCACAGGCTTGAAGGACACATCCAACCTCCGAAACATCGGCGTGCTTGTGGAGAGCGTGGGAGGAGTCCTTCCTGGATCTTCGTTCACGAAGAAAAGCCAAGATTGTGTTTATTGTTTTTCGATGCTGTTGATATTTTGTGTTGTGATGTGTTGTTTCGACACGGCCCCATGTAAGCCACTCAGAGTCCCCTCTGGGGAGATGGATGCGGGTTAGAAATAAAGTATTATTATTATTATTATTCTAGACTAGCTTGGGCACCCGGTGGTGCCCGGGTGTTTTGAGAAACGTAGCAGTTGGTATTTAGCAGTTATTTAAGTGGCTCACAGTGGGATCATGAAATCACTGAAGGTACTGCAGGTCCCATCATCCATGGTCCACCCACCTCCAAACAGCATCAGGACTCTGGGTGGGTCATGGAGGGTCTGCCTGCCAAGTTTGGCCTTGATCCATCATTATTGGGAGTTGCAGTGGGATCATGAAATTACTGAAGGTACTGCAAGTCCCATCATCCGTGGTCCATCCACCTCCAAACAGCACCAGGACTCTGGGTGGGTTATGGAGGGTCTGCCTGCCAAGTTTGGCCTTGATCCATCATTATTGGGAGTTGCAGTGGGATCATGAAATTACTGAAGGTACTGCAAGTCCCATCATCCATGGTCCACCCACCTCCAAACAGCACCAGGACTCTGGGTGGGTCATGGAGGGTCTGCCTGCCAAGTTTGGCCTTGATCCATCATTATTGGGAGTTGCAGTGGTACAATGAAATTACTGAAGGTACTGCAAGTCGCATCATCTGTGGGCCACCCTCCTCTAAACAGCACCAGGATGTAGAGTGGGTCATGGAGGCTCTGTCTGCCAAGTGTGGTCTTGCTCCTTCATCATAAGGTGTTGACATTATGGAAGTAGTGAAAGCACTGCAAGTCCCATCATGCGTGGTGTACCCTCCTCCAAAGTGCAGCAGGTCATGGGGGCTCTGCGTGGGCAGTTGGGTGTGTATTGGTTATTGAATGAGGGTCACAGTGGTCTTGGGAAGTTATTGAAGGTACAGGAAGTCCCATCATCCGTGCCCCCCCCAAACTGCACCAGGATGTAAAGTGGGTGTTGGGGGGGGGGGGGGTGCGGCAAGTGTGGGGTTTTTTTTGTGTGTTTTAAGAGGCGTTGTCAGGAGAAATAAGAAAAGTATGTGTTACTATGAAATCAGGCTGAGGCCTAGCCAGGAGAATCAAGTGGAGGAAGTGCTGCTGTGTGTGGAGGGCGAGGCCCAGTTGGTAAAAGTAGCTAAAGGAAGCCTGTTTGTAAAGTAGTGTCTGTGAGAGCTTTGAGAATAGGGAAGCAAGAATGTTGGCCAATCAGAGCCGGTGTAGCAAAGGTTCACTCAGTTTGGTTTTGGTCGGGCTGAGGCCTAGTCAGGAGAATCAAGTTGAGGAAGCCTTACTGTCAATTCAGGCTGAGGCCTAGTTTTTAAAGCTCAAGCTGGTGCAGAACACCGCCGCCCGGCTCCTGTCTGGGGCTCCAGCAGGATGCCGAATAACTCCAGTCTTGCGGGATCTGCACTGGCTGCCTGTTGAGCACCGGGTCGCCTTCAAAGTGCTGGTTCTTACCTTTAAGGCCATCCACGGCCTGGGGCCAGCGTATCTGAGGGACCGTCTCGCCTTATACTGCCCATCGAGATCACTCCGGTCTGAAGAGGCCAATTTACTGGCTGTACCATCTGCTAAGCTGGCTCGTTTAACATCCACCCGCCGGAGGCGTTCTCTGTGATAGCTCCTACGCTATGGAACGCTCCCCCGGTCGAGGCCAGAGCTTTGAGGACCTACTCCCTTTAGACGGGCCTGCAAAACCTACTTGTTTAGGCAGGCCTTTGGGGAGTAGGCCCTTGCATCCACAATAGACCGCTCTTCGGCCACCGCTCATTGTACTGTTTTAATTTTTACTGTTTTAACTGTTTTATTGTATTGCATGTTTTTAAGCATTGTATGTTTCCTGTGTTTTTATGCTGAACCTCTGGCACTACGCCATTGGCCTGTGAGCCGCCGCGAGCCCCCGGGAGTCGGCGGTGCAAAAATCCAAATAAATAAATAAATAAATAAATAAAATCAGCTGAAGGAAGCCTTTTTGTAAAGAACTCTGTCTGGCACCTTTGAGATTTGGGATGTTGGAATGCTGGCCAATCCATGGTCCATCCTCCCTCAAACTGCACCAAGGCGTAAAAGTGGGTCTTGGGGTTCTGTGTGCCAAGTTTGGTTTTGTTGTCTCATTGTTTGGGGGCTGCAAAGTGTTTTGGACTTAAACTCCCACCATGCCTGACTGACTCAGGCCTTTTCCTTACCTCCCTCTGGCACTTTTGAGTCTCTGAATGTTCGTGTTGGCTGGCCAGTGGGAGTTGTTTATGCAAATAACCCCACAGTGGGAGCCAATCCGAAAGCTGCCACATTTCCTTCCGCCCTCTGGACACATACAAACATTCCGCTTTATAAAGGTATAGAGCAGTGCTGTCCAACTTCTGGCGGGTCCAGGGCCGGATAAGTCACTGATGACCTGCGGGGCCGCTCGACCCGCCCCCAGGCCCCGCCCCAGGCCAGGCCGCCCCTCTAAAGCCGCCCGAAAAAGGAGGAGTAGGCGGCGCCAAGAGCAGCGCGTCACAGGCCTGGCGTGATGCTGCCCCTTGGCACCGCCTCCTCTCCTTTCGGCGCCCCCCTCCTTCCTGGGCCGGGGAGCCACCGGGGCAGAAGGGCGGCGCCAACGGCAGCGCGTCACAGGCCTGGCGACGCGCTGCCTTGGCACCGCCTACTCCTCCTTACGGCGCCCCCTCCCCTTCCTGGGCCGGGAGCCGCGAAAGGAGGAGTAGGCGGTGCCAAGAGCAGCGCGCGCCAGGCCTGTGCCTGCGCTGCTCTTGGCGCCACCTTCTGCCCTTTTCGGCGGCTCCCCGCCCTAGGTAGGAGGGGGCGCCAAAAGGAGGAGCCAGCTCTCTTCCTCTCCCTGCCCCGCCTCCCCCTCCCCCGGCCGCCATTTTTAAAATCGTTTCGTTTTTTTAAAAAAAAATTAAAAATGGCGGCTGAGGGCATAGGTGGGGCCGTGTCCAACAGGCTACGGGGCCGAATCCGGCCCCGGGGCCGCCAGTTGGACAGCCCTGGTATAGAGAATAGAGATATCCAGAGAACGCAATGAACCCAAAGATGGGTGTGGACCAAGTTTGGCACAAATACCGGATACGCCACAATGTGAATCCTGGTGGGGGGGTTTGGGAGCGGCTTCTGACTTTGTCCTTTGGGAGTTGTGGCTGCTGGGATTTACAGTTCACCTACCACCAAGGAGCACTCTGAGCCCAGCCCACAATGGAACTGCCCCAGATTTGGCACACAGACCCAACATGGCCAGCTTTGAATGCTAACAGAGTTTGGGGGCGTTTGACCAACGATTTTTGGGAGTTGCAGTTCACCCACATCCTTAGGGGAGCATGAATTAAAACAACAAAAGGAAAGAGTGCCCCCCCCTAAAAATAGTGTTGCAAATTACCTAAAGTGCTCCTGACGCTGCTGCTGGGCCTCCCTCAGTCCCAGGCTGGAGGGGCGCCTTTCCCCCTGCCTTGAGGAGACCGTTGAAGAGACCGTTACAACAGCCTGCCTCGCGCTCTCTCTCCCTCGCCCACGCATGCGCACACACTGCCCTGCCACGCGCTGAGCACGCCTGCTTTCCCCTCCCCTCCCCTTGGAGCCTCAGAAACAGCCCTGCCATTGGCTAAGAAGCCAGCCAATCACAGCGAGGGAGGGCTTTCCAAACTAAGGGTGGCTCATCAGGCTCCAGAAGGAGCTGAGAGAAAGAGAGGGAAGGAGCAGGGAGGGTGCGTCTCTCTCTCTCCCCCTGGGACACCTGGCCAGTTCTCAGGATGGATTAGGCCTTCCCTGCCAGGCCTTGCTGTGGCCCAGTCTGTGTATATGTGTTTTGTGTGTGTATATCTCTTTATGTGTATATATGTATGTTTGTGTGTGCATATATGTGTGTATGTATTTGTGTATTTATATGTGCATATTGTGTGTGCTTGTGTATATCTAAATAAATATAAATAAAAATGTGATGTTCCTTGGTGGGATTAACGTAACTCAAAAACCACTAGACGAATTGACACCAAATTTGACCACAAAACACCCACTAACTCAAGGAGTGACCATCACTCAAAAAAATTCATTTTGTCATTTGGGAGTTGGAGTTGCTGGGATGTATAGTTCACCTACATTCAAAGAGCATTCTGAACTCCACCTATGATGGAATTGAACCAAACGTGGCACACAGAACTCCCATGATCGACAGAAAACACTAGAAGGGTTTGGTGGGCATTGATCCTGACATTTGGGAGTTGTAGTTCACCTACATCCAGTGAGCACCTTGAACTCAAACAATGATGGATCTGGATCAAACTTGGCACAAATATTCCATATGCCCAAATATGAACACAGGTGGAGTTTGGTGGGAAAGGACCCTGGCATTTGGGAGTTGTACTTATTGGGATTTATAGTTTACCTACAACCAAAGACCATTCTGAACTCCACCAATGATAGAATTGACACAACGTGGCACACAGGACTCCCATGATCAACAGAAAACACTAGAAGGGTTTGGTGGGCATTGATCCTGGCATTTGGGAGTTGTAGTTCACCTACATCCAGTGAGCACCTTGAACTCAAGCAATGATGGATCTGGATCAAACTTGGCACAAATATTCCATATGCCCCAATATGAACACAGGTGGAGTTTGGTGGGAAAGGACCCTGGCATTTGGGAGTTGTACTTATTGGGATTTATAGTTTACCTACAACCAAAGACCATTCTGAACTCCACCAATGATAGAATGGAAACACTAGAAGGGTTTGGTGGGCATTGATCCTGACATTTGGGAGTTGTAGTTCACCTACATCCAGTGAGCACCTTGAACTCAAACAATGATGGATCTGGACCAAACTTGGCACAAATATTCCATATGCCCAAATATGAACACAGGTGGAGTTTGGGAGAAATAGACCCTGGCATTTGGGAGTTGTCATTATTGGGATTTATAGTTTACCTACACTCAAAGAGCATTCTGACCCACACCAAATTTCCCACACAAAACCCCCATAACCAACAGAAAATACTGAAGGCCACCCAGTCCAACTCCCTTCACCAGGGCAAGAAAACATAATCAAAATCCTCCGAAGGTCCCACGGACTCTGCCCAAATGATTCTATGGGGGAAATACCTCTAAGTTTGTGTTTGTAACCAAATTGATGTATTGAAGTTTTATATTGTAATGTTTAATGTTATGTATGAAGATGGTTTCCTTTGAAATTTTAGGAGTCTATATATGAATACAGATTGGATTATTTTTGTACTTCCCCATGACATCCCAGTGTTGTCTCTTACATTCCTTCAATAGATTGGGGTTTATTTCATTAGTTTATATAGATTTCCATACTTTGTTAATGGTGGATTGCTACCTGATAGTTCTATTTTGTAACCAGCAATGTACATACACATTTTTCCACTTTTATCATGTGTATAGATATATATAGAGGGGTGGGTGGGGAGGTATGTATTTATTAGACATTTCCATTTTTTTCCCACACACATACAAGGGGGAAAGGTATAAAAGTTGGGAAAGAAATTAAAAGGGGAAGTACGGGTATTGGGGTTATTGTTAGTAAGTTTAGTCTACCGATATTGAATATTTCCCAGAGGGGAGAAGGTGGGGAGACAGGAGAATAGTCCATGTACATAGTTATGATTATTACATCACTTATTTTCATTACTTGAAGCATTAAAAGTTCATTATATCCTCTACAGCAAAGAGGAGTGATATTATCAGTTAGTTTTAAAACTGATGGTTGTGTCTTCTTGGATCTTCTTATATTATCTCATATTGTTCTTTCTTTTCCAGCTTTCTTCATCTCTGTTATTCTTGTCAGACTGCTTCTTTTAAGCCTTTATCTGAATCTAATTACTGCTCGAACAATCTATACATTCAAGATAATCTTTTAGTAAATTAGTAATGTATATACCAAGTTTGTTGTGTATCGCTATAGCTCTCATCGTTGTCCCCTTAACACTACACAAAGCTAATATATTTTGATGTAAATATTCCTAATCTGTGTGCTGTCCAAGGCCTTCATGACCAGAATCACTGGGTTGATGTAAGTTTTTCAGACTGTACAGCCATGTTCTCTATAAGCATTCCCTCCTGACGTTTCGCCCACATCTATGCCAAGCATCCTCATAGGTTGTGAGGTCTGTTGGAAACTAGGCAAGTGGGATTTACGGTATATATCTGTGGAACGTCCAGGGTGGGAGACAGAATTGTTGTCTGCTTGAGGCAAGTGTGAATGTTGCAATTGGCCACCTGGATTAGCACTGAATAGCCTTGCAGCTTCAAAGCCTGGCTGCTTCCTGCCTGGGGAACATTTGTTGGGAAGTGTTAGATGGCCCTGATTGTTTCTTGCCTGGAATTCCCTTTTTTTTGAGTGTTGTTACTGTCCTGATTTTGAAGTTTTTAAAAAGCTGGTAGCCAGATTTTGTTCATTTTCAGACTTTTCTCCTTTCTATTGAAATTGTCCACATCTCTGTGTACTCTGACATGGTGGTTGTGAGAGTGGTCCTGCATTTCCGTGTTATCAAATAATATGCCATGTTCAGGTGGGTTCATCATGTACTTAATCAAGGACTATGTGACGAATGTTGCTGTCCTTGAGCAAGCAGGGATCACCAGCATTGAGGCCATGCTATTGGGAACACAGCTGCGCTGGGCAGGGCACGTCTCTAGGATGGAGGACCACCGGCTTCCAAAGATACTACTCTACGGTGAACTCGCCACGGGTCAGCGCGAGAGGCACCCCCAAAAAGAGATATAAGGACTCCCTGAAACAACATCTCAGACTCGGCCAGACTGATCACCAACAATGGTCCACCCTGGCCTCACATCGGGAGGCATGGAGACGCACTATCCACAATGCTGCGGCCTCTTTCGAGAAGACACGCCGAATGGGTCTCGAAGAGAAACAACAACACAGAAAGAACCGCAACTTGGAAACAACATCACCCAAGGAGACTGTCTGCTGTGCTTTCTGCAACCGAACTTGCCTATCTCAGATTGGCCTTTTTAGTCATCAACACGCTTGTAAAAAGCGTGGGATGAGTCCTTCCTAAGGATCTTCGTTCGCGAAGTAATGCCGAGATTAATCAAGGAACACGAAAGGCACTGCAGGCTAACTCAACTTGAGAAGTCGGCCATAGCAGAGCACTTGATGGACCAACCTGGACACAGAATATTATTTGGGAAGACAGAAATGCTGGACCACTCGAATAACCACCATGTCAGTCTACACAGAGAAGCCACTGATATCCACAAGGATGTGGATGATGATGGTGATTATTATTATTATTTCAACGGTTGTCCAAAATTCTTAAATGTGGGGATAATTTATAATCCAAAATGTATATATGTTGTGAGTCGCCCCGAGCCATTGGGAAGGGCGGCAGACAAATACGAATAAATCAATAAATAATAAATAAAATATATATGGCAATGTTTATATTTTGGAACAACAAGTCCTGTCATAACTATGTTCTTCTAATTCTTTATTTTTTTTGTGTGGAGTTCCCATACTTCTTGAAATATTTAAACTAAGGTCTAAAATTATGTTGGACAAGGAACAACTGATAGAGCTACACATATTTTGTCTGGGAAAGAGGTGGAAGGATAATCTTAAGGGGAAGTAGGTGTGAGCTTGCTTTCTTCTGCCCTGGAGAACAAGAGCTAGGTAATGAATTCAAAGTATAACAAAATACAGTGTTCCCTCATTTTTTGCTGGTGTTATGGACCAGGACCACCCGCGAAAAGTGAAAATCCGCAAAGTAGGGATGCTATACTTATTTTAATATTTACACATTATTATAGTATTCAGGGGAAAACCTTTTCTTTTACCTTATAAACAAAATCCTTCAGACATTTTAGTTGAGCATCAACTTTTAGAAATTGCTCCACTTCCATTGGGCATATATAAGAAGCGTGCATGCACAGTCTAGCCCTCACGCGTCCCTACCCACCTCTGCTGTGAGTCCACCGAATAAACACCTCCGGAGCCACTTCCGGGGCAGCGGTAGTGCTGTAGACTGCACTTTGTAACCAGCAGGCCTTCCCCGCTGCGCATCAGGCCCAACCCACACACCAGCCTCCCATTCCGAGGCATGTTGGCCACCAGGCGGAGCCACTTGCCATCTGCCACCATATAAATAATGTAAATATTTTTCATTAATATTTATTTTAAAAACCACAAAATAGCGAGTGCGTGAAAAGCGAACCGCGAAATAGTGAGGGAAATCCGTAATAATAATAATCACCATCATCATCATGGCACAAGTCATGATGGTCCCAGTGGTGATCGGCACACTGAGTGCAGTGCCTAAAGACCTTGGCCTTCACTTGAAAACAATCAGCGCTGACAAAATTACCATCTGTCAGCTGCAAAAGGCCACCCTACTCAGATCTGCACGCATTATCCGCTGATACATCACACAGTCCTAGACACTTGGGAAAAATCCAGCATAGCCATCTTGTTTGCAGTGTACGAATCTTGTTGTGCATCAAATAATAATACAGCCTAATTACAACATAAACATTGCAAAAATCCTATATACATATTTCTATAAAGGGTTGTAAAGGTTTTCCCCTGACATGAAGTCCAGTCGTGTCCAACTCTGGGGATTGGTTCTCATCTCCATTTCTAAGCCGAAGAGCTGGCGTTGTCCGTAGACACCTCAAAGGTCATGTGGCCGGCATGACTGCATGGAGCGCTGTTACCTTCTCACTGGAATAGTTTCGAACTACTAGGTTGGCAGAAGCTGGGGCTAACAGCAGTAGTTAACGCTGCTCCTCGGATTTGAACTGCTGACCTTCAGTCAGCAAGTTCAGCAGCTCAGCATAGTGATCTTGTTTACTGTGTATTAATCATGCTGTGTCTCATAAGGTAAAGGTTTTCCTCTGACATGAAGTCCAGTCATGTCTGACTCTGGGGGTTGGTGCTCATCTCCATTTCTAAGCCAAAGAGCAGGCACTGTCCGTAGACACCTCCAAGGTCATGTGGTCAGCATGACTGCATGGAGCGCCGTTACCTTCCCACTGGAGCGGTACCTATTGATCTACTCACATTTGCAAGTTTTCGAACTGCTAAGTTGGCAGAAGCTGGGGCTGACAGCGGAAGCTCACACCGCTCCCGGGATTCGAACCTGTGACCTTTCGGTCAACAAGCTCAGCAGCTCAGCGCTTTAACCCACTGTGCTACTGGGGGCTCCTACTGTGTCTCATATAATAATATAATAATAATAATAATAATAATAAAGAACCTAACAAAACTTTAGCTAGAATTTATCACTGCTAAAAACTATTCACCAGTGAAAGAGAAAACTCACTATATGTGGACACATTTGTGAGTCTTGAGAATTTCAAACACTCCTATTATTTTCATGCATCTCCGTTTAGTCTCCGATAGGTCACAAGGTGTGCATTCTGAGCAAAATATTTTTCCATTCTACTCGCATTTGTATGGTTCCTCTGTTGTGTGAAGTCTCTTGTGGTACACAAGAGATGACCCGTGAGCGAAACACTCTCCACACTCCTTGCAGATGTGTGGTTTCTCTCCTGTGTGGAGTCTCTGGTGGGTCATGAGGTATTCGTACTGAGCAAAACATTTTCCACATTCGCTGCAGATGTATGCTTTCTCTTCTGTGTGGAATAACTGGTGTCGTACTAGTTGTTGATGATGAACAAAACATTTCCCGCACTCCTGGCATTTAAACCGTTTCTCTCCTGTGTGGATCCTCTTGTGACCCGCAAGGTGTGCGTTCCGAGCAAACGTTTTCCCACACTCCTGGCACGTGTAAGGCCTCTCTCCTGTGTGGAGCCTCTTGTGGTACACAAGGGACGAACTGTGAGCAAAACATTTCCCACACTCATCGCAGCTGTACGGTTTCTCTCCTGTGTGGAGTCTCTGGTGTCTCAAAAGGCACGACGTCTGAGCAAAACACCTCCCGCAGTCTTGGCATTTGTACGGTTTCTCTCCTGTGTGGACCCTCTGGTGGGTCACAAGGTAGACGTTCTGAGCAAAACATTTCCCACACTCCTGGCATTTGTATGGTTTGTCTTCTCTATGGGATAACTGGTGTCTTACTAGTTGTTGGTGGTGAACGAAACATTCTTCACAATCCTGGCACTTATACAGTTTATCCCCTGTGTGGATCCTTTGGTGCCTCACAAGGTCTGCATTCCGGGCAAAACATTTCTCACACTCCTGGCATTTGTACAGCTTCTCTCCTGTGTGAAGTCTCTTCTGGTCCATACACGACGAACTCTTTGCAGGACTTTCTGGTGTCTTGTAAGACATGGCATTTGACACTTCTCACAGTTTTCTTATCTGGGTGGTTTCTCTCCAATATGTAAACACGGCCGTCATGTCCCTTTCTCTCAGCCTTCTGTTCTCCAAGCTAGACAGACCCAGCTCTGTCAGCCGCTCCTCCAAGACTTCTGATCCCACTTTGTTGGCAGTCCTGGAAAAAAGAATCAAAGGTTACTGTCAGCTGTACCTGTATGCATGTGGGTGTTTGCATGTGGAGTGCAACAAGAAGCTGTCACACATCGCCAGGAGCGGAAAATGCTACTCAAGAGCTGATGATGCAGCTAAAAAAGGCAATAGGATTTCGGCCTGCATAAATAGGAGTATATTATGACGTGGCTATATTGGAATTATTTGGCAGGACTCTGGTTTAGCAGTATCTTAATTTGAATGCTAATGAATCTTTTATTGATGTTTTTTATAATGTTGTACCAATTGTTTTTACTGAATATATTTTTGTATAGCATCACTGATGCACATGAGAAGCCACCCTGAGTCCCCTTGTGGGAGAAGGGTGGGGTAGAAATTTTTTCTCTCTCAAATAATCCGGGCACCACCGGGACCCCAAGCTAGTATACACACACACACACACACACACTACTTGCCTCATTTCCAACAGAACTCTGAAGGTGCCATTAGCCAGAGATGTAGGCGAAACGTCAGCAGAGAATGCAGCTGGAACATGGCCATACAGTCCGAAAAACTCACAGCAACCCAAAGCCCAGATTACCCTCTTTGAATCAGGATTGTATTTATTTACGGCATTTATATGCCACTCTTCTCAGCCTGAAGGGGACTCAGAGCGGCTTACAAGATATATATACATACAATATATTATTAGCATAGCACAATATCAGTATTATATATTACTATATTGTACTATACCATTATATTGTAATATTATTACTAATTATAATTATAATAATTTAATTATAATTATATTATAATATAATTAGTAATATTAGTAATTATATTGTAATATTATTAGTAATATTACATGTAATGTAAATATATAATTATAATATTGTATTATAATTGTGGGAATGTGGCGCAGCTGGCTGGGTGTCATCTGCATAAGGTCTCTACTGACCAGAAGGTCATGAGTTTGAGGCCTGCCCGGGTCGAGGTGGGCTCTCGACCTATTGTGTAACCTGTTGTCGACCTTTGCAACCCAAAAGACAGTTGCATCTGTCAAGTAGGAAATTAAGGTACCACTTAGCGGGGAGGCTAAATTTAACTGATTTACGAGTCCATAAAAAAGATCTCCAGAAAACATGCTGAGGAATGAAGGAGTGCAACAGCTCCCCCCGGTGGCCAGATGTTAAATTGCCTTTGTCTGTCTTGTGTGTTTGTGTGTCTAAATGTAATGTGTACATTGTAATCCGCCCTGAGTCCTCTGCGGGGTGAGAAGGGCAGAATATAAATGAAGCATGCATATATATATAGGGGGTTGGGTTTGGGAGTCCCCAATACATAAGGCAGTGTTTCCCAACCGGTGTGCTGCGGCACACTAGTGTGCCGTGAGCAATCATCATGTGTGCCGTGGGAAAACCTCCAATATACCCTTTCTTCCCCCTCCTGCCGAACTCCTGCTGCTTGTGGGGGGAAGAGGGGGAGGAGGAAGGACCGGGCGGCAGCAGAGAAGAAGAAGGGGCCGGGATGCCGCTTCCTTCGGCCGTTTCCCCTCCGTGCGCGCCAGCCACCCAGCCAGCCAGCCTCCAATTGAGGGAGGGAGGAGGGAAGGGTGACATCACTCGGACCCCGCCCCCTTCCCAGCGGTTGCCATTTGAGGAGGAGGAAAGGCCGGCAGAGAGGCTGAGGTGAGCGGAGGGAGGGTCAGAAATGGGTGGAGTGTTTCCCTCCCCATGAGGAAGAGGCCCGCCCGCCCACCCATCATTATTTGAGTCCACAGTGTCCTCTGGGTGTAGGCAAACTACAACTTCCAAACTCAAGGTCAGTTCTCAAGCAAACCCTTTCAGTACTTTCTGTTGGTAATGAGAGTTGAATATGCCAAGTTTGGTTCAATTCCATTGTTGCAAGAGTTCAGGATGCTCTTTGATTGTGTGTTAACTATAAATCCCAGAAACTGTAACTCCCAAATGTCAAGGTCTATTTTCCCCAAACTCCATCTGTGTTCACATTTGGGCATATTGAGTATTCATGCCAAGTTTGGCCCTGAACCAACATTGTTTGAGTCCACAGTGCTCTCTGGATATAGGTGAACTACAACTCCAAAACTCAAGCTCAATGCCCACCAAACTCTTAATAGTATTTTCTCTTGTTTATGGGATTTTTGTGTGGGAAGTTTGATTCCATTCTATCATTGGCGGAGTTCAGAATGCTCTTTGATTGCGGGTGAACTATAACTCCCAGCATCGATACAGGCCCAGGTTTCACACTAAGTGAGTGTATAAATACATTTAAAAGCATATTAACTATATGTATTACTGTGTTAGAGTGTCATTTTGTGTCATTTTGGTTGGTGGTGTGCCCCAGGATTATGTAAATGTAAAAAATGTGCCGAGGCTCAAAAAAGGTTGAAAAACACTGACATAAGGTAATGAGGGCGGTGGCAGGGTGTAGGCTTCCTTCCTCAATTATCCATGAAATTAATGGGGTCACCATGAATTGACTTAAACATATATAGAGACAGTGTGATCAAGTCTTCCCTCTTTTCCCCTCCCTGTAAATAAATGGGAAGAAGAGGAGGAAATGCAGGGAATCCCACCCACTCCAGGGCCCCACTCTGCAAAAGAATATGCAAGCCTATGGAGAAGGCCTGGGCTGGGACTCACCTGAGCCTGGATCTGGTGGAGGGAAAGGCAGGCAGGCTGCTCTGGAGGACTGGCCTCCTCCCTTATCAACTTCCGGTCTTCTCTAGCAATCCGACTCCCTCTCCTTAACTCTTCCCTTGTGGCTCAGACCAAGCTCCTCTGCCTCTCTCCCTCCACCAGATCTCCAATCCCTTCCCCTTCTCGCTCTGGGTGTTCTACTAGGGCAGTGTTTTTCAACCTTTCTTGAGCCGTGGCACACTTTTTACAGTGACCAAATCCTGGGGCACACCACCAACCAAAATGACACAAAACGACACTCTAACACAGTAATACATATAGTTAATATGTTTTTAAATGTATTTATACACTCAGTGTGAAACCTGGGCCTGTTTTGATGAACACAACAGATATCCTGGCAGGAATGGCAGAAAGACACAAACTTCCCACACAGAACTCCCATAACCAAGAGAAAATACTATAAGAGTTTGAGGGGCATTGACCTTGGGTTTTGGAGTTGTAGTTCACCTATATCCAGAGAGCACTGTGGACTCAAACAACGTATATCAGGACCAAACTTGGCATGAATACTCAATATGCCCAAATGTGAACACAGATGGAGTTTGGGGAAAATAGACCTTGACATTTGGGAGTTACATTTTCTGGGATTTATAGTGAACACACAAAGAGCATCCTGAACTCTTGCAACAATGGAATTGAACCAAACTTGGCATATTGAACTCTCATTACCAACAGAAAGTACTGAAAGGGTTTGCTTGGGAAAAAGTGTTTGGCCGGGGGGGGGGGGGGGTATTGGAGGTTCCAATTTCCCATGGCACACCTGATGATCGCTCACGGCACACTAGTGTGCCACGGCACACTGGTTGAGAAACACTGTACTAGGGAGCTGAATCCCTGGGAGTGTGTGTGTGTGTGTGTGTGTGTCTGAGTCTGGAAACCAGGGAGAGGCTGGGGATGGTGTTAGTGTCCCATCCATCCTGCTGCCCAACAGACTCCCTGGCCCAGCTCACTGAACTGGTCCTGGAGATGTTGTTGGACTCACCCAGGCTTTTGCTTCTGGGTGGCTTTGAAGGACCTCATCACACGAGAGCCTGGACCCACTTTCAATCCACTTGCTGCCTCCTGCACAATTCTGCAGTATTATTATTACTATTATTATTCTTATTTTATTATTATTTCAAATGTATAGGCCGCCACTCCCCCGGGGGCTCGGAGCGGCTTACATCAGACATGAGTGACACAATAACCTCCCCTACCAACCCCAGAGGTCACTTCGTTCCGAACAAATGAACCTCCTTGAAGTACCGACCTTCAAAGCAATCCGTCTCACATCGACCCATCGCAGAGCCTTTTCTGTAGTGGAGCCATCAATATGGAACACTTCCAAGCAATGTACGGGTCGTGCAGGACCTTCTCTCCTTCCGCAAGGCCTGCAAGGCTCACCTTTTCCGGCTAGCCTTTGATTGCTAGGCTGGAAATCTTTCTTTAAGCTAGTTTAATGTTTGCTTTTACCTCTGTGTGTGTTTTACTGGACTGTAAGCCGCTCCGAGACCTCCAGGAGTGGCGGCATACAAGTCCAAATAATAAATAAATAAATGAAAATAAAACAGTAAAAACAGTAAAATATAAAACTGATTAGCCAGGTGGGAAGGCCTGCCTAAACAGATAACTCTTGCAAGCTCTCCGAAACGCTAGTAAGTCTTGGAGCGTACGGACTTCAAGCGGAAGAGTATTCCAAAGAAACGGAGCCGCAGCAGAGAAGGCCCTGCGCCTGGTCTTTCTAGATCGTATGATCCTGAGACTGGGAACTACAAGCAGCATTTGATCTTCAGATCGAAGTGGTCTCTGAGGTTGATAAAAGGCAAGACGATTTTTTAGATACACCTTGCCGGGGCTGTGTAGTGCCTTGAAGGTGAGGATCAGTAGCTTAAAGATTATTCGATACTCGATCGGAAGCCAGTGAAGTTTTTGTAGAATCGGAGTGATGTGGCACCTTGCAGGGGGCCCCTCCAAGAGTCTAGCACAGGGGTGGGCAATTTTTTTTTCCAAGGGGCCACACGAGAGCCAAAAAATATTATGGAGGGCCGCACCTAAAGGCTGAACTACATTCTAATCCAGTGTTTCCCAACCTTTTTTGAGCCGCGGCACACTTTTAACATTAAAAAAATCCGGGGGCACACCACCAACCAAAATGACACAAAATGACACTGTAACACAGTAAAGAACGGCTGGGGGATGGTCAGCTGCTGGGAGCAGCTGCTGGGAGTGCCGAATCCGGAGGAGGAGGCAGGCCACGCCATGCCCCGCCACGCCCCCTCCCCCTGGCTTCAGTTCTCCCACAGCTTTGCCAGCCTTGAGGGGGCAGTGCCATACCAGCATTGTGCTGTCTCTGCCACCGCTGGCTTGGCACTGCCCCTCAAGGCTGGAGAAGCTGTGGGAGGGCTGAAGCTGGGGGAGGGGGCGGAGCCAGGCCGCGCCATACCCCTCCCCCCCAGCTTCAGTTCTCCCACAGTTTCGCCAGCTTTGAGGGGGCAAGCCAGCATTGTGCTGTCTCTGCCACCGCTGGCTTGGCACTGCCCCCTTAAGGCTGGCGAAGCTGTGGGAGTGCTGAAGCCAGGGGGGAGGGGGCGGAGCCAGGCTGCGTCATCCCCCCCCCCCCCGGCTTCAGCTCTCTCACAGAGGAGGAGCATGAGCGGTGGACGGGCTTCAGTAGGCGGGGCTCCTCCTCCACGCAGCTTCAGCGAGCAAGGGGCGAGAGTCATGGCAGATTGGAGGCTGGCTGGGGAAACGGCCGAAGGAGGCGGTGCCCCGGTCCCTTATTCTTTTTCTTCGCCACCGCCCGTCCCTTCCTCCTCTCCCAAGCAGCAGGAGTTTGGTTGGAGGAGGGGGGTAGGAAGGGGGGCAGAGAGCTTTTCTCGCAGCACACCTGATGATCACTCACGGCACACTAGTGTGCCATGGCACACTGGTTGAGAAACACTGTTCTAATCTACATTTATTTATTTATTTACTATATTTACTATATATTACACATCATTAATATTAACATTAATATATCAATATTCATATATTATTAGTATTAATATCATAATTATTATATTATAGTGTATATATAGACATTATAATATATTGAAATTATATTATAATATAACATATTATATTATTTATTATATTATTATAATAAATTATTATAAAATAATAATAAAAACCACTAAAATAAAATAAAATTCAAGAAGACAAGGTGCGAACCAAGATGGAGGCTGACGTCCTCAAGAGAGGAAGGATCCCAAGATGGAATGGCCCAATGGACCCAGCCCAGAGGATGACAAAGCGTCCGCAGCGGAGCAGAGCAGCAGACGATTGGAGGCTGCAGGCCTCTGCCTGCTCTCGCCCCCAGCAGTTCCCCAGCTGATCGCCCTGCCATGGAGTGCCTGCCATCCCGGCTTTGGAGAGTCTGCCATCCCGGGAGGCGATCCGGGCCTGCAGAGGGAGCAGTTGGCGACCTGAGGCGGCTGATCGCCCTGGCGACCCGGAAGACGATCAAGTGCCTGCAAGTGGAGGCTCCTTCTTTGGAGGCTTTTAAACAGAGGCTGGATGGCCATCTGTCGGGGGTGCTTTGAATGCAATTTTCCTGCTTCTTGGCAGAATGGGGTTGGACTGGATGGTCCACGAGGTCTCTTCCAATTCTATGATTCTATGACTGATTTTTAGCAGTGTTGTACCCTGCCTCAAGCAGTGAGGAGAGTCGGGTAGGAAAATTATTATTATTATTATTATTGCAGTAGTGTCATGTGATGAGGAATGCCTAGAATGGCCAGCAGAAGAGGTGGAGGTCAGCAACTCCCAGCGGTCAGCACAGTCTTACATCCAGTCCATTCCCAGGGCTCTGGACACTGTTGACCTCTTAATAACTACGGAGTTGGGGTGGTGGAGGATGTGACATGTTGCCACTTATAGAATGCAACACCAAAATGTTTAGTCCAAGCATCCTTAGACTCTGGCCCTCCAGATGTTTGGGCCTTTAACTCCCAGAAGTAGCCAGCTTGTTCAATGGTCTGGAATTCAGGGCCAGAGTCTGAGGATGCCCAGTGTCATCCTGCAAACTACCCACCGTCCTGGCACCACTCCCACTTTTCCTTTCCTGGTATTAGGGGGAAAAGGAATAGCAGGAACTCCCCACTTTTCAGATTAGATGCCTTGGGAGCATTGCCTATGCTTGGAGATGAAGGAATCCTATGAGCTGCATAGTCTTAATTTCTCAGGAGAAAGCCTTTGCAAGATCAGACCAGGACTGTGGTGCAGCTGGCTGGGAGTCAGCTGCATTAAGATCACAACTGACCGAAAGGTCATGAGTTCGAAGCCAGCCCGGGTCAGAGTGAGCTCCCGACCAAAATTGTGTAGTTTGTTGTCGACTTTTGCAGTCTGAAAGACAATTGCATCTGTCAAGTAGGAAATTTAGATACCATTTTGTGGGGAGGCTAATTTAACTGATTTATGAGGCCATAAAAATCTCCAGGAAGTATGCAAAGAATGAGGAAGCGACAGCTGCCCTGGTGGCCAGAAGCTGGAATGTTAAATAGCCTCTGAGTGTCTGTCTATGTATGTTGTGTGTCTATGGCATTGAATGTTTGCCATGTATATGTACATTGTAATTAGCCCTGATTCCTTTGTGGCTGAGAAAGGTGGAATAGAAATACTGTAAATAAATAAATAAATAAATAAATTACAGATCAATCTCCACTAATGTCAACCAAGATTTTCCCATACAAAGGGAAGTGAGTTTTCATCAACCATCAATATGAAGCTGCCCGCTACCTGTCTCTACTCACATTTTCTGGTTTCTTGATTGTCTCGCATTGCGTCAGTCATCAAATTATTACATTAAATATAAGTTATACTATTGCACCAATGAAGTATAAGGTGGGGTTTTTTTTGTTGCTATTTTCTTATAGTCTCATGTCTTGTTTACTGTTTCCTCTAACAGATCTTTGTTTTGGATTAAATAACTACATATGCAGAACTAGCTGGTAAGCTTATATTGCTGAAACGTATTAGGTTTTTTTAAACTCTATATACAGACACTTACTTCGTATCTAGCTATCTAGCTATCTACCTATCTATCTAAATGCTCTGTTCATTTTGAGTGACATCATAACTCAAAAACCGCTGGACTAATTGCCACCAAATTTGGCCACAAGAACCCACTAACCCAAGGAGTTACCATCACTCAAAAATGTTTTTGTCATTTTGGAGTTGTAGTTGTTGGGATTTATAGTTCACCTACAGTCAAAGAGCATTCTGAACTCCCCCAACAATGGAATTGAACCAAACTTGGCACACAGGACTCCCATGACAAACAGAAAATACTGGAAGGGTTTGGTGGGCATTGACCTTGAGTATGGAAGTTGTAGTTCTCCTACATCCAGAGAGCACTGTGGACTCAAACAATGATGGATCTGGACCAAACTTGGCATGATTACTCCTTATGCCCAAATATGAACACAGACGGAGTTTGGCGGAAATAGACCTTGACATTTGGGAGTTATAGTTACTGGGATTTATATTCCACCTAAAATTAAAGACCATTCTAAACCCCACCAACAGCAGAATTGGGCCAAACTTCCTACACAGAACCCCCATGACCAACGGAAAAGACTGTGTTTTCTGGTGGTCTTTGGCGACTCTTCTGACACCCCCTTGTGACTGACTGTCTATATGTGTTGTGTGTCTATGACATTGAATGTTTGCCATGTATGTGTACATTGTGATCCGCCCTGAGTCCCCTGCGGTGTGAGAAGGGTGGAGTATAAATACTGTAAATAAATAAATAAATAGTGACACCCCCCCCCAGGTTGAGAAATGCTGCCTTAAGTCCATCCAGTCCAATTCCCTTCACCAGGGCAAGAAAACATAATCAAAGCCCTCTTGAGAAAGAACCATCCAGCCATGTGTGTGTATCTCGCACACACACACATCTATATGTATATGACAAATATAGTATCATAGAGGTAAAAGGGACCCCTAAAGAAGGAAAATGATACACTTCATGTTCCAGAGTAGCCAAATCAGACAATCTCCACATCAACACTGACTAAGAAACAGCAAGAAATACTGTTTACCCACATGTATAAAGAAAGTACATATATTAGAAACCAGCACTTTCTCATTACTTTATTTTCCAGGTCACCAGACTGGGCCACAGCAATGCTTGGCAGGGAACGGCTATATATATATATATATGACATGACATTTCCCATTTGTTTTAAACTCATTACAAGTGGGAAGATATAAAAGTCGGGAAAGAAAAAGGGGAAGTGAGGTTATTGTTAGTAAGGTTCGTTTTTACCAATATTTACTAATATTTTGCAGGGGGGAGGTGGGGAGACAGGAAAATAGTAAACACAACAAGTAGGGCTAGTAGTAACAGTCAAGTACAACAGCGTGAAGAACAATATGAATAGCTACCATTTAAGATGTCTATAGGCTATGAACGAAATTGGAAAAAGGAACATACATACGTTTGAAGTTCTCAAATTGGTATATTAAAACATCAAACCATAAATTGGTTAGGGAGACTCAGAATCAGGTTTGTATATATCAACAGTCCATAAGAACAATCTTGGAAAGTCCGTCAAATATAAATACACATAGTGAGGATAATTCCAAGTGGAAGGTCCATACAGGTTGGTTCCTGAGGGTACGTGAGTGTCCCATAACGAGAGAACAAAGTCCGATACACAGCCTATATACTGGTAGAGGAATAAATATTCCAAACCGGGGAAATCCCCAGGACGCGGGAGAGCGAAATGGAAGCGTCTCCCCTCCGTAAATCCGATGTAGACTCCGAGCTGACGGCATGCAAATGCTCACTTTTGGGCGGCCATGAGAAACCGTTTCGAGGGTTCTTTGTCAAGGCTCGAGTAACATCTTTACAAGCGTCCAACAAATCTATAAAAACAATTTACATTATGGAAAATCCGGTATATATACAGTAAGTAAACGCCAACATCGCCCTTAGAAAAACAGCAATACATACTATATATGGTGAAGATCCAGACATAACCCTACTCGCATGTGAGTAGGGTGACCCAAAGGTTCCTTTTTCTGATTTTGTTCATATCCTATAGATATCTTATATGGTAGCTATTCATATTGGTTCTTCACGCTGTTGTACTTGACTGAGACAGGAGAATAGTCAATGTACTTATTTATTTATTTATGGCATTTATATACCGCCTTTCTCACCCTGAAGGAGACTCAGAGCATCTTACAAGTTACATGTACATACAATTTATTATATTATTAACATAGCACAATATTCGTATTATATATTACTATATATTACTATACCACTATACTGCAATATTATTAGTAATATTACATATAATATAAAATATATAATTATTATATTGTATTATTATTAGTATTATATTACATTACATTATAATATTATCAATTATAGTTATGGTTTTTACATCCATTATACTTATTTTCATTCCTTTAAGTATTAAAAGGTCATTAAAGCCTCTACAGCAAAAAAAGAGGAGTATTATCAGTTAGTTTTCTGATGGTCGTGTCTTCTTATATGACCTCATATTGGAGTCTCTGATGGGTCACAAGGTGTGCATTCTCAGCCAAACATTTTCCATTCTACTCGCATTTGTATTCTTTCTCTCTTGTGTGAACTCTCTTCTGGCACACAAGGGATGAACTGTGAGCAAAACATTAATCATTGCAGTTGTATGGTTTCTCTCCTGTGTGGACTCTCTGGTGGGTCACGAGGTATTCATTCCGAGAAAAACATTTCCCACACTCCTGGCATTAGTATGCTTTGTCTCCTGTATGGGATAACTGGTGCCTTACTAATTGTTGGTGGTGAACAAAAGATTCCTCGCACTCGTGGCATTTATGCGGTTTCTCCCCTATGTGGATTCTCTTGTGGCCTACAAGGTCTGCATTTCTAGCAAAGCTTTTCCCACACTCCTGGCATGTGTAAGGTTTCTCTCCTGCATGAAGTCTCTTGTGGCTCACAAGGGACGAACAGTGAGCAAAACATTTCCCACATTCATCGCAGCTGTATGGTTTCTCTCCTGTGTGGAGTCTCTGGTGTCTCAAAAGACACGACGTCTGAGCAAAACACTTCCCACAGTCTTGACACTTGTAAGGTTTCTCTCCTGTGTGGACCCTCTGGTGGGTCACAAGGTATGCATTCTGAGCAAAACATTTCCCACACTCCTGGCATTGGTATGCTTTATCTCCTGTATGGGACAACTGGTGTCTTACGAGTTGTTGATAGTGAACGAAACAGTCTTCACATTCCTGGCACTTATACAGTTTCTCTCCTGTGTGGATTCTTCGGTGTCTCACAAGATTTGCATTCTGGGCAAAACATTTCCCACACTCTTGGCATTTGTACAGCTTCTCTCCTGCGTGAAGTCTCTTGTGGTCCATAAGGGATGAACGGTTTGGAAAACAGCTTCCACATTCCCGACATGTGTATGTTTTTTCTTCTGTATGAAGTCTCTGGTGTCTCAAAAGATTTGTCGTCTGAGAAAAACACTTCTCGCAGTTTGGGCACTTGTAAGGTTTCTCCCCAGTGTGGATTCTCTGGTGCTTCACGAGCACTGACATGATACCAAAACATTTCCCGCACTTCTGGCATTTGTATGGTTTCTCTCCTGTGTGGGTCCTCTGGTGGATTTCAAGGTTTGACCTGGTGGAAAAACATTTCCCACACGCATTGCAAGTGTATGCGTTGACTTCTGAATGGAGCAACTGGTGCCTTACTAGTTGTTGATGGTGGAGAAAAGATTTCCCACATTCCTGGCATGTATGCAGTTTCTCTCCGGTGTGGATTCTTTGGTGTCTCACAAGGTTTGCATTCCGGGCAAAACATTTCCCACACTCTTGGCATTTGTATGGTTTCTCTCCTGCGTGGTCCACAAGGGATGAACGATTTGCAAAACAGGTTCCGGATTCCTGACATTTGTATGTTGTCTCTTCCGCATGGAGTCTTTGGTGTCTCAAAAGGCTTGTCATCTGAGAAAA
This sequence comes from Anolis apletophallus, assembly GCA_030556195.1. Taxonomy (NCBI): domain Eukaryota; kingdom Metazoa; phylum Chordata; class Lepidosauria; order Squamata; family Anolidae; genus Anolis; species Anolis apletophallus. The sequence goes on along the minus strand of JARBWK010000001.1, from coordinate 205,478,333 downwards.
ACACTTCCCACAGTTTTGGCATTTGTACGGTTTCTCCACACCGTGGATTCTCTGGTGCCTCATACGCTGATCGTTCCGAGCAAAAGATTTCCCGCACTCCTGGCACTTGTAGGGTCTCTCTCCCGTGTGGAAGGCCTGGTGCCTTACTAGTTGTTGGTGGTGAAAGAAACCTTTCCCACAATCTCCGGACATTGAAAGGGTTTCTCTCCCACGTGGACTCTCTGGTGGATCACAAGGTATTCATTCTGAGCAAAAGATTTCCCACATTCGTTGCAGATGTACGCTTTGACTTCCGAATGGAGTAACTGGTGTCTCACGAGTTGTTGACGATGAACAAAACATTCGTCACATTCCTGGCATTTATAAAGTTTCTCTCCGGTGTGGATTCTTCGGTGCCTCGCAAGGTTTGTATTCCGGGAAAAACATTTCCCGCACTCTTGGCATCGGTAAGGTTTCCCTCTTCTGTGAATTCTTCGGTGTCTCACAAGGTTTGCATTCCGGGGAAAACATTTCCCGCACTCCTGGCATTCGTATGGCTTCTCCCCTGTGTGGAACGCCTGGTGCATTACTAGTTGTTGATGGTGAAGGAAACATTTCTCACACTCCGGGCATTGGAACGGTTTCTCTCCGGTGTGGACTCTCTGGTGCCTCACAAAGTGTGAACTGTGCGCAAAACATTTCCCACACTCCAGGCATCGGTATGGATTCTCTCCGGTGTGGAGTCTCTGGTGAACCAATAACACTGATCTGCCAGGAAAGAATTTCCCACATTTCTGGCATTTGTGTGTTTTCTTTCCTCCCTGGAAGGCGTCGTTGCCGAGATGGTGCGATTTATAATCAAAACTGTTTCCTTTACACTGAATGTGTTTTCCTCCACCGCACAGTCTCCTGTGGAAAACAGCTGCTAAATTTTGGGCAAAACCTTTTCCGCAGACGTTGCATTTGAAAGCACATTCGGCAAACACATTTCTCTTCCTCCACTTATCTGTTGGGAAAAACAGAGGGGAAAAAGTAATTCCTCAATATAAGTGGGAATGAGAATCAGAAAGGGACTGAATGAAAATTATCCAAAACATAACAGGACCATGGGAGAAAGTTTTTTTCCTCTCCTCTCATTGGTGCTTTAGGTCCAGACTTTTCATTTTTCATGGGATTTCCAGAATTATATTCCAACCTTGGCATATCCACATTCTTATAGGATACTATATATTTTACCTTAATGCAGTGTTTCTCAACCTTACTAATGCCATGACCCCTTAATGCAGTTCGAACAAACACAGGTAAAAAGAGCTAAGGACTGTATTTAATATTATAATAAAGTCGTGGAAGGTAAATGATATGTGCATAGTGCAATATACACAATATACAAAGTTGCAGAAGGTGGAGGTTTTTTTGGTGAAAAACTCCATATGGTATGTAATTTCCTTTATTTCAATATTGGCTTTATTTGGTGATTATAAAAATACTGTATATTAATTTACACTCATGTTAATAGATTTTGTGGACGCCAAATGTCTTATGTACGCCTTGATAAAGCGACTTCGTGAAACGGCTCTTGGCCGCTGGCTACCTGTCGACCTGAGGCCTTTCCTTTTCCCTCTGAGTCACCTTAGAATGTTGGAGGGTGGTTGCCCAATGGGAGTCCGTTATGCAAATTACATTTCAGTGGCAGCCAATCCCCTCTGTCTGGGGCTGTAGAATGTTGGAGTTCTGAGGCTGGCCAGTCAGAACCCGTTATGCAAATAATCCCACAATGGCAGCCAATCGAAACGCTGGCACATATTCCTCCCGTCACTCGCTCGGCCGCACCACCGCAAACACTGACTTTTATTATATGTAATAGATTTTCCCGTGGATTTATTTTTTGGATATACAACATGCAGTTTGTGGAACTATTTTATCTGAAGACCCATGGATTATTTTGAACAACACCTTTAATGTGGATTTACCACTGAAAGACTGGGACACTTGGATTCGGGATTTATTGAACTCGTTGAGAACTCTATTTTCCCCATGGATTACTCTTAGAAATTGATTCCATCAACGAATCTCCACCTTCTGCAACTTCGTATATTGTGTATATTGCACGTATGTACATATCATTTACCTTCCACGACTTTATTATAATATTATATACAGTCCTTAGCTCTTTTCACCTGTGTTCTACTTGTATCTAAGCCTGCTCGTTGTTTTTCCCTTAATGCAGTTCCTCATGTTGTGGTGACCCCCAACCATAAAATTATTTTTGTTGCTATTTCATAACTGCAATTTTGCTACTGTTATGAATCATAATGTAAATATCTGATATGCAGGATGTATTTTCATTCACTGGACCAAACTGGGCACAAAGCCCAATATTTATTTATTTATTTAGGGCTTTTATATCCCGTCCTATCTCAACCTCCGCAGAGGGACTCAGGACGGCTAACAAAACGGCACCCCATGGGACCCATACCAAAAACAATTTAACAGCAATATGGAAATAAAACTGTATAAAACAATATAAAAAACAATCAAGCAGTCGCCGGTTTGAATCATCATCCAAGGGGCTCGATGCCCTGTATTATTATTATTATTAAAAACAGTTATTCTACATTAAAATGAAGTTAGTTATGCTACTAATACGCTGCCTCCAAAGGCACCGGGACTGTGGCGCAGCTGGCTGGGTGTCAGCTGCATTAAGATCACTACTGACCAGAAGGTCATGAGTTTGAGGCCTGCCCGGGTTTGTGTGAGCTCTCAACCAATTGTGTACCTTTGCAACCTGAAAGACAGTTGCATCTATCAAGTAGGAAATTTAGGTACCACTTTGTGGGGAGGCTAATTTAACTGATTTAGGAGGCCATAAATCCAGGAAGTATGCAAAGACTGAAGGAATGCAACAGCTCCCCCTGGTGGCCAGAATCTGGAATGTTAAATAGCCTCTGTGTCGATATATGTTGTGTGTCTATGGCAGTGTTTTTCAACCTTTTTTGAGCCGCGACACATTTTTTACATTTACAAAATCCTGGGGCACACCACCAACCAAAATGACACAAAATGACACTCTAACACAGTAATACATATACTTAATATGTTTTTAAATGTATTATTACATTCAGTGTGAAACTTGGGCCTGTTTCGATGAACACAACATAGATATGGTGGCAGGAATGGCAGAAAGACACAAACTTCCCACACAGAACTCCCATAACCAAGAGAAAATACTGTAAGAGTTTGGTGGGCATTGACCTTGAGTTTTGGAGGTGTAGTTCACCTATATCCAGAGAGCACTGTGGACTCAAACAATGTTGGATCAGGACCAAACTTGGCATGAATACTCAATATGCCCAAATGTGAACACAGGTGGAGTTTGGGGATAATACTGCGCAGACTCGCCCCAGAGCAAAGAGAGGCAAAGTGAGCAGAGAGAGGCTGGGAAGAAGGGAGCCCGAGTGGAGAAGAAAAAGTGTTCGGCAGGAGGAGGAAGAAAGGGTATTGGAAGTTCCAACTTCCCACGGCACACCTGATGATCGCCACGGCACACTGGTTGGGAAACACTAGTCTATGGCATTGAATGTTTGCCTGTACATTGTAATCCGCCCTGAGTCCCCTGCGGGGTGAGAAGGGCGGAATATAAATGATGTAAATAAATAAATAAAAATAAATAAATAAAATGATGCAGCACTTGCTTCCATCAAGGCGGAGTACATTAATACTTAATAGTAATTAATAAAAAATAATAATTAATAATTGTGTAATATTACATCATCAATTAAGAAAGATTCTGAGGTACTTAAAAGTGTTGGAACTGTGTGACAAAACCTACTTTCGGTCAATAAATTTCCCTTTGACTGTGTTACCTACTCTACCAGTAACGACATGCAGTGTGGAAAGATCGTTTTCAACCATGAAGAGAGTAAAAAGTGTATCTAGAAGGTTAATGACAGATCAGAAACTTAGTAGACTAGCAATGATTTCCATCCATCGGGACATCATTATCAAACCAGAAAAAGTAATTGACAATACGGCCAGGGAGACTATTGCTGTAAAGTAAAAAATAAGTCAAAAAGTATTCTAAACATTTTGTTAATGAAAGTAAATAAATAACATTTATTATTTAAACTGTTGTGTTTATTCATATCATGATCTGATAACCATGCTCAATATATCCCATATGCATGGGAGTATTGGGATAACGATACAAAAGGTTTGCTAGGGTAGATCCTCTCTCACTCAGACTCAGCCCCCCACCCACCCCGAAACAAAATCCTGGGTACGGCCCTGAGTAACAGTGATCACTGCATTACAAATCAAAAATGATAATGTGTGAGGGAGCCTTACCAAGAGAGGCCACGATCCCACGCGTCTCCTCCATGACCTGTGAGTGCAGGGCTCTCTGATCAGGGTCCAGAAGAGCCCACTCCTCTGGGGAGAAATCGATGGCCACGTCCTGAAGGGTCACTGGACCCTGGAAGAAAAAGAAAATAAAAGAAAACATTTCCTGCTCACATAAAGCCATCAAGAAATGAAGTGCAACAGGCCTTTAGGCAGCAGTATTTGGTCTCACTGGTGTATGGTGAATTCTACACCCGGAAGATAAAACTCATCGAATATTAGAAACATAGAGCTGGAAAAGACCTCATGGGCCATCCAGTTCAACCCTATTCTGCCAAGAAGCAGGAAAATCGCATTCAAAGCACCCCCAACAGATGGCCATCCAGCCTCTGCTTAAAAGCCTCCAAAGAAAGAGCCTCCACCACACTCCGGGGCAGAGAGTTCCACTGCTGAACAGCTCTCACAGTCAGGAAGTTCTTCCTCATGTTCAGGTGGAATCTCCTTTCCTGTAGTTTGAAACCATTGTTCCGCATCCTGGTCTCCAGGGCAGCAGAAAACAAGCCTGCTCTCTCTTCCCTATGACTTCCCCTCACATCTTAATCCATGGCCCTCATCAAGTTTCCCCTCAGCCTTCTCTTCTGCAGGCTAAACATGCCCAGCTCTTTAAGCCGCTCCTCATAGGACTTGTTCTCCGGACCCTTGATCATTTTAGTCGCCCTCCTCTGGACACATTCCAGCTTGTCAATATTGCGGTGCCCAGAATTGGACACAATATTCCAGGTGTGGTCTTAACAAAAGCAGAATAGAGCATGGGTAGCATGACTTCCCTGGAGCTCGACACTATACCGGGATTGTGGCACAGCTGCAGAAGATCTCTACTGACCAGAAGGTCATGAGTTCGAGGCCTGCCCATGTCGGGGTGAGCTCTCGACCAATTTTTGTAGCTTGTTGTCGACCTTTGCAACCCGAAAGACAGTTGCATCTGGCAAGTAGGAAATTTAGGTACCACCTATGTGTGGGGAGGCTAAATTTAACTGATTTCTGTAATGTTAAATTGCCTCTATGTCTGTCTATATGTGTTGTATGTCAATGGCATTGAATGTTTGCCTGTATGTGTGCATTGTGATCCGCCCTGAGTCCCCTGCGGGGTGAGAAGGGCGGAATATAAATGATGTAAATAAATACAATTAATAAATATACTCTTATTGATGCAGGCCAAAATCCTGTTGGCAATTTTTGCCGCCACATCATATTATTGGCTCATGTTTAACTTGTTGTCCATGAGGACCCCAAGATAAAGCATATACCTTTATACTGCCTGTTCCTCATAATAGATTGAGGTCAGATTACATTTTAATTGATTCTTTTACACTATGAGAACACTTGAATGTTTGTTTGGATCGATATTTCTCTATTCTTCCTAAATCATCAGGTCTTTGGTGGAATTAATGGCCCAAATATCATCAGAATTGACAGAATTCTGATTTGGTTGCTGTCAGTTTTCCGGGCTGTCTGGCCATGTTCCAGAAGCATTCTCTCCTGACATTTCACCCACATCTATGGCAGGCATCCTCAGAGGTTGTGATGTCTCTTGGAAACTAGGAAAATGGGGTTTATATATCCGTGGAATGTCCAGGGTGGGAGAAAGATTGTCTTGTCTGATGGAGGTAGGTGTGAATGTGAATTGAAACCCAACTGTATCATTGTTTGTGATGTAGGTGAACTACAACTCCAAAACTCAAGGTCAATGCCCAGGAAACCCTTCCAGTATTTTCTGTTGGTCATGGGAGTTCTGTGTGCCAAGTCTGGTTCAATTCCATCCTTGGTGGAGTTCAGAATGCTCTTTGAATGTAGGTGAATTATAACTCCCAGCAACTACAACTCCCAATTGTCCGAACGTATCTCCTGCTATGAAACAATAACGTAGCTTAAGATCTTCAGGAGAGGCCCTCCTCTCGATCCCACCACTCTCACAAACGCGGTTGGTGGGGACGAGAGACAGGGTCGTATTAGCAGTGGCCCCCTGTCTGTGGAACTTGCTCCCCAAGGATATTAGGATGGCCTCCTCCCTCCTGTCCTTTAGGAGACAACTTAAGATCTGGCTGTGGGCCCAGGCGTTTGACTAAAGGTATTGACTAGTGAACAATGGCATCTGGACTTGAAGATTTTGACGTAACGATATATTCAATTTCCTGGCTGGACTCTGGTATAGCGGCATGTTAATTTGAATGTTAAGGAATTTTACGTATGATTTTATACTGTTTTAATTGAGTCAATTGTTTTTCATTGTATGTATATTGTGTAAAGCATCATTGATGCATATGTGAAGCCGCCCTGAGTCCCTTCGTGGGAGAAGGGCGTGGGAAATGAAATGAATAAATGAATAAATAAATAATGTTGGAAACTAGGAAAATGGGGTTTTATATTTCTGTGGAATGTCCAGGGTGGGAGAAAAAACTCTTGTCTGTTGGAGATAAGTGTGAATGTTGCAATTGGCCAACTTGATTAGCATTTAATGGCCTTGCAGCTTTAAAGCCTGATTTCTTCCTTCCTGGGGATAATCCTTTGTTGTTGTTTTTTGGTTCTTTAAAGATTAATGGGGGTATAGTGAGCTCATCTGCCAATAAATTGGGAGGTTTGTACATTTATGCACAAGGTGAAATAAATGACTACTTTCCTTACAGGAAATAATTTTTGAGGCTGTCCCATCCACCTCCTTCCCTCACTCCATCTTCTTACCTCAGTTGTTTCTGCTCCATCGCAAAGAGGTAGAGAGGAATGAAGACTTGTTTGGGGCACCATTCCAGGCCCTGTCGGAAAGACCAAAGTGGGAGGGAAACTGATCATACAGGCTTGTTTCAGGGGCTCAATGACAACCCAGAAAAGAAACTCGGGAGAAATATACTGTTTTGAAAATAGTAGCACTTTTGCATTTAGTAAAACCTATATGGCATGACTCAACCAAGGCTGGAATATCCATTTCCCCTCAGCGGGAGCACCAATTGTGAATAATTGGCAACAATCCATGAGGTCTGGTCATTTCTTATATACAAACATTTATTGATCTTGACATACAGAACAATGGAGCTGGCTACTTCAGAACCAACTGTCAGTGTGTATTATATGTAAATTGTGGTGTATACGGTACATGATGAAAATTGAAAACAAGGGTGTGCGAACATAGGTCACGCTTTCACACGGGATATGACAACTCAGTACTATACATGCACTTCAAAACATGTAACCCAAAATCTGATAACTTCACAGTGACTGTTCTAGAAAAGATTCACCCTCAACCCCATTCTGATATAAAAAGGACTTTACTTCGCCTTGAAAATAAATGGATAATTTCCTAAATTCAGAGACCCTAATGGGTTAAACGACAAATTATCTGTCAGTGAATTACTAGTTTAAACCACACACCTGTGTTTCACAGTATTTAAGAGCCTTACATTAAAGCCTCTGTGCTTCCAGCCCAGTGTCTGCGGATACTGCTTCCATCTGCGGTGCTCTTGTTGTCCCATGCCTTGGTATGTTATTACCTACCTGTCTTTCTCTCATTATAGAGTTTAAATGATAATATTAGTTCCATTACCCCTGCTGTTCCCTTTTTTCAGATAGCTTATTGTTAATATTATCGGAAATTGATGACTGTATATGTAGTATTATCACTCTGTATTGTTGTAACTCTAGTGCCACGACACTGTGAAGACGCTCGCGAGATTACGCCATCCAGGCCCCGCCCCTAGCCCTGAGGAAGCCCCTACGGGGGAGAAACGAAGGCGCGCGAGACCCTTTTGTCGGCCCGTGGACGACCTTCTCCCTCCCTAATATTATTTTCGTGAGACTTTTCTACATATTGTGATATCATTTTGAAGATTTACTGGGTTGGGAGAGGCGTCCGGGACCTGTGCCTGCATTATTTACCATTGACTCTCCTCGCTTGAGCCCGGGCGTCTTGGCTCGCCGCTTGTGCGAGCTTGCTCACCGCCATTATTTTCGTTCATTTACAATGTTGGTACTTACCTGAGATATATTATGTATTTTTTATATGTTGTATTCATGATGTTCTTTGTACCTATGACGAATTAACACAATATATGTCGCATTTACTAGAGAAGATTCTATTGTTTGTTTACCATACATAGATTGCTATTGCCTTGATTGGCTCCCTGCTATCTTTTCCACTGTATTGCTTTGTATATGTGGAACAGCATTCCTTTTTCTCTTACGGAATGATTTCACCCACATCATGTACCGACAGTTATTCTGACTTTGAGATGTAATCTACCCATTTATGTTTATGCCTTTATGCTCTTGTGGTGATGCAACTGGTATATATGTAAAATAGTACAGTTTACTTTGACTGAACACAAAGTAAATACATATTTTTATACTTTGGATAAAAATCAGCCTATGTGCAGTGATTCTATACAGAGCAGGGGTGCTCACACTTTTTCAGCATGGGAGCTACTGATTAAAAAACCAAGTCCCAAAGATCACCTGCCCAGAAATGTAAAACGTGTAACTATTTTCTTATTTATTTATTTATATTTATTATTCATTTTTATGTACCGCTCCTTCCAGCAGGCTCGGGGCAGTTTACATAAAATGAAGTTATAAAACATCAACATTTCAATTTAATAACAATATAAAACAGAGCATAAAAATACATCCAACCACCCCATTTCTCCCACACTGCCATATTACCACACATATTATCAGCCAGAAAGTAAGACGAGAGGCTTTTGAACTGCAAGGCCATTTAATACTCAGCAAGGTAAACAAAGGGGCATGGAAAAATACATCCAACCTCCCCATTTCTCCCACACTGCCATATTACCACACATATTATCAGCCAGAAAGTAAGAAGAGAGGCTTTTGAACTGCAAGGCCATTTAATACTCAGCAAGGTAAACAAAAGGGCATGCAAAAATACATCCAACCACCCCATTTCTCCCACACTGCCATATTACCACACATATTATCAGCCAGAAAGTAAGAAGAGAGGCTTTTGAACTGCAAGGCCATTTAATACTCAGCAAGGTAAACAAAGAGGCATGGAAAAATACATCCAACCTCCCCATTTCTCCCACACTGCCATATTACCACATATTATCAGCCAGAAAGTAAGAAGAGAGGCTTTTGAACTGCAAGGCCATTTAATACTCAGCAAGGTAAACAAAGGGGCATGCAAAAATACATCCAACCACCCCATTTCTCCCACACTGCCATATTACCACACATATTATCAGCCAGAAAGTAAGAAGAGAGGCTTTTGAACTGCAAGGCCATTTAATACTCAGCAAGGTAAACAAAGGGGCATGCAAAAATACATCCAACCACCCCATTTCTCCCACACTGCCATATTACCACACATATTATCAGCCAGAAAGTAAGAAGAGAGGCTTTTGAACTGCAAGGCCATTTAATACTCAGCAAGGTAAACAAAGGGCATGCAAAAATACATCCAACCACCCCATTTCTCCCACACTGCCATATTACCACTGCCAGAAAGTAAGAAGAGAGGCTTTTGAACTGCAAGGCCATTTAATACTCAGCAAGGTAAACAAAGGGGCATGCAAAAATACATCCAACCACCCCATATCTCCCACACTGCCATCTTACCACACATATTATCAGCCAGAAAGTAAGAAGAGAGGCTTTTGAACTGCAAGGCCATTTAATACTCAGCAAGGTAAACAAAGGGGCATGCAAAAATACATCCAACCACCCCATTTCTCCCACACTGCCATATTGCCACACATATTATCACCCAGAAAGTAAGAAGAGAGGCTTTTGAACTGCAAGGCCATTTAATACTCAGCAAGGTAAACAAAGGGGCATGCAAAAATACATCCAACCACCCCATTTCTCCCACACTGCCATATTACCACACATATTATCAGCCAGAAAGTAAGAAGAGAGGCTTTTGAACTGCAAGGCCATTTAATACTCAGCAAGGTAAACAAAAGGGCATGCAAAAATACATCCAACCACCCCATTTCTCCCACACTGCCATATTACCACACATATTATCAGCCAGAAAGTAAGAAGAGAGGCTTTTGAACTGCAAGGCCATTTAATACTCAGCAAGGTAAACAAAAGGGCATGCAAAAATACATCCAACCACCCCATTTCTCCCACACTGCCATATTACCACTGCCAGAAAGTAAGAAGAGAGGCTTTTGAACTGCAAGGCCATTTAATACTCAGCAAGGTAAACAAATGGGGGCATGCAAAAATACATCCAACCACCCCATATCTCCCACACTGCCATATTACCACACATATTATCAGCCAGAAAGTAAGAAGAGAGGCTTTTGAACTGCAAGGCCATTTAATACTCAGCAAGGTAAACAAAGGGACATGCAAAAATACATACCACCCCATTTCTCCCACACTGCCATATTACCACTGCCAGAAAGTAAGAAGAGGCTCTTGAACTGCCAGGCCATTTAATAATCAGCAAGTTAAACAAATGGGGGCATGCAAAAATACATCCAACCACCCCATTTCTCCCACACTGCCATATTGCCACACATATTATCACCCAGAAAGTAAGAAGAGAGGCTTTTGAACTGCAAGGCCATTTAATACTCAGCAAGGTAAACAAAGGGGCATGCAAAAATACATCCAACCACCCCATTTCTCCCACACTGCCATATTACCACACATATTATCAGCCAGAAAGTAAGAAGAGAGGCTTTTGAACTGCAAGGCCATTTAATACTCAGCAAGGTAAACAAAGGGGCATGCAAAAATACATCCAACCACCCCGTTTCTCCCACATTTCCATATTCCCCAACATATATTTCTCAAGGAACAAAGCAGGCAGAGAGGCTTTGTAGCTAAAAGGCCATTTTTAAACATTAAAAATGAACAAATAGAAACACAGAAACATCAAGCACCCACCCCAAAGTAAAAAGACCGACCTTTGAGATGCGGTAAGGAAATGACCCCAAAGCGTCCTCCTCCTCCTCCGTCGTTGCTCCTATTTCCACGCCGCCAGCATGCGTGCCGCCTCCAAGAGCTCACGAGAAGTCCGAGACGCAGAATGGGCGCTTCTGCGCATGCGGCGGGGCCAGCCATGCATCGCGTCATCCAGGCCCACCCCCTTTGGTCTCCTACGACTCTGAGTGGCTGGAGAAGGACGGAGGGAGGAGAAGGAATCCAAAAGAGGGGGCCCATTCTGCCTCTTGGACTCTGGAGCTTTTGGAGGCGGCGCGCGAGCAGGAGGGGAGGAGCAACGACGGAGGACTTCTTTGCAGCGTGCAGGGGCACATGAAGAGGACCAACAGCAAAAAAAAAAAAACCTGGTCAGGGGCCTGAAGATCACCAGGATGAGGCCCGAAGATCACCCTGGTGATCCCGATCACCATTCTGAGCACCCCTGATACAGAGCATTATACTGCCATCTATTGGAATTAACTGGTATTGTTTCAGTCTACTTGTATGATTAATACAACCTAATTGGTTTATATAAGCACAGTGCTATAAACCCCTTTGTGTTGTGTGTATCTGACTACAGTGAAGCAGGCCCCTTTTTTGTGTTTTGGCCACAAAGTGGAGCTCACAACATGTGAGTGTGGAGAAGAGCAAACTACTGACCACCTAGTACAATGCAGCCTGAGCCCTGCCACATGCACAATGGAGGAGGACCTTCTTATAGCAACACCAGAGGCCAGATACTGCTCAAAGGACATTTAGTATAATGCCAAGTTCTTAAACTTTGGTTGTGTTTTAAAATACATTACAACTGTACGTCAATTCGCTTCTGACATGATAAATAAATAAGTGTCAAAATGATAGTGAATATACTGCAGGTAAAAAGGTATAGGTTTTCCTCTGACATTAAGTCCAGTCGTGTCCGACTCTGAGGGTTGGTGCTCATCTCCATTTCTAAGCTGAAGAGTCAGCGTTGTCTGTAGACACCTCCAAGGTCATGTGGCTGGCACAACTGCATGGAGCACCGTTACCTACCCACTGAAGCGGTACCTATTGATCTACTCCCATTTGAATGTTTCCAAACTGCTAGGTTAGCAGGAGCTGGGGCTAACAGCGGGAGCTCACGCCGCTCCCAGGATTCGAACCTTTTGGTCAGCAAGTCCGCGATTTTGGTCTGGAGTGCCATCAGTATGCTGATGACACCCAGCTGGTGCTGAGAATGGATGGCAGGCCAGACACCGTACCTGATTGTTTCCATCAATGCCTAGAAGCCGTGACTGGATGGCTGCGCACCAGCCGGTTGAAGGTGAATCCATCGAAGGCAGAGATCCTATGGCTGGGTCGTCCTGGTATGGGTGAGTGCCGGTTGCCTACCTTGGACAGCGAGCGGCTAAGCCCATCGTCTTTGGTAAAAAGTTCAATTAGACCCATTGCTATCGATGGAGACTCAGGTCTCCACAGTTAGCAGGACAGCATTTCTACATCTTCGACAGGCTAGGCAACTGGCTCCTTACCTATCCAGGAATGACCTCGCTATGGTGATCCAGGCGATGGTCATCTCAAGGTTAGACTACTGTAACGCCCTCTACATTGGCCTTCCCTTGTCGACAACCTGGAAACTCAAGCTGGTACAAAATTCTGCTGCTCGATTGCTGTTGGGAGCACCTGCGAGAGAGCACATCACACCAATCCTACAGCAATTGCACTGGCTGCCAGTAGAGTACCGGATTGTTTTCAAGGTGCTGGTTTTGACCTTTAAGGCCTTGTATGGTCTAGGGCCAGCGTACCTGAGGGACCGCCTCACCCCATACGTTCCCCCCGAGATCTCTGCGCTCTGAAGAACAAAACCTTCTGATGATTCCATCAGTTCGTTCCTGTCGCCTCTCAGTGACAAGACAAGGAGCCTTCTCCGTGGTGGCACCCACGCTATGGAACGCGTTACCAGACGACGTTTGGGCTATCACAGAGTTAGCCCCCTTCCGGAGGGCCTGCAAGGCGACCCTTTTTAAGCAGGCCTTCAATCTAAGTTCCCCCGGACAACACTGACCATGTCCTTGTGTTTTATATAACAAAGTGTTTTATCTGTATTTTAATCTGCAGGGAGGAGCGGTATATAAATAAAAATGAACAATAAATAAATAAGTAAGTAAGTTCAGAATCTCAGTGCTTTAACCCACTGCGCCACCGGGGGCTCCTTTGGATTGAATGCACTGCGCCAGACAAAAAAGGTTGAACTCCTTCCAGAAGGGGAACTTATGGATGAGCAAAATACATGGAATTATTATGCCAGAGCATAATAACAAATAGCAAAATGAAAGTTGTAAACTGTTATAAACAACCGTGCTGTACTGTTCTTCACTATGTTTGCTGGTATAATCTGAAAACAAATCACTGAAGAATAACACATAAAGTACAAGCCTCAATGATACTCTGTTTACTTCCTCCGGAGTTTACTCGTTTCGTTAAGAGTTTTAACTTTACTCTTACGTGTGATATAATAAGCGACTGTTGGATATAAAAAGGATATAAATGGCGTTTCTGAAACAACAAACTAAACACTTAAAATGTCCTTAAGAAAATAACATCCACAAGGTACGAGGGTTGAATGAAAAGTAATGCCTCCACCTTCGTTACTTGGGTTTGGAAGGGAATATTTTAATAAACCAAACACAGAAATAATCCTTAAAATGTGCTCTTTAACTACCACTATTCACTTTTCCACATAATCACTAGACAATTGGATACATTTCTGCCAACAATGAACAAGTTTTCAGTATATTGCTATTTTTTATATATATTTCCTTATGTTATTTTTTATTTTTATATTTCTTTTTTCTTTCTCTCTTTCTTTTCCTTTTTCTTCTTCATCTAGGGCTTTTCGGTGTTTCCTACTTTTCTATTGTCTTAAATGTTCCCCCTCTTTCCATGTATTTAGATTGCTTTATTCTAATCTAGGTTAATAATCAATAAAAATATTTGGAAAAACACAACCTTAGATATGCAGATGATACCACTCTGGTGGCCGAAAGTGAGGAGGAGCTGAGGAGCCTTTTAACCAAGGTGAAAGAAGAAAGTGCAAAGGCTGGGTTGCAGTTAATCATCACAAAAACCAAGATTATGGCAACCGGACTGATTGACAACTGGCAAATAGAGGGAGACAACATGGAAGCCGTGACAGACTTTGTATTTCTAGGTGCGAAGATGATTGCAGACACAGATTGCAGCCAAGAAATGTATTTATTATTTACAACATTTATATGCCGCCCTTCTCACCCTGAATGGACTCAGAGCAGCTTACAAGTAAAATGTAAATACAATATATTATATTATTGCCATAGCGCAATATTAATATTATATATTAGATTGTACTATAACATTATGTATTATTAGTAGTATTATATTGTATTACATTATAATATTATCAATATTATATGTATATACAATATATTATATTATATTATATTATATGCACAGTCCTCTCCGTTGGCGCCCCCTTGACGTGGGGGAGAGGCTTGCGTACCCTAATGAAGTTGTGAGCTATGCTGGCGGTGGCAGAGCTGTTTGGACTGAAAGTCAGCCTGAAGAAAACGGAAGTCCTCTACCAGCCTGCGCAACAGGAAGAACACCATCATCCCCACATCAGCATAGGCAAATCTGTGCTTATGTCTGTCCAGCAGTTCACCTACCTGGGAAGCATCATCTCTTCAGACGCCAAGACTGACAAAGAGATAGATCACAGATTAGCAAAGGCATGTAGTGCATTCGGAAGGCTTCACAAAAGAGTCTGGAGCAACAAGCACCTGAGGCAAAGCACCAAAATCAGTGTGTACAGAGCTATCGTACCGTCTATTCTCCTCTATGGGTCTGAAACATTGGTCACCTATCGCCAACACGTACGACTCCTCGAACGCTTCCATCAGTGCTTTCTTCGCACAATCCTAAATGTACACTGGACTGACTATGTGACTAATGTTGCTGTCCTTGAACAAGCAGGGATCACCAGCGTTGAGGCCACGCTATTGAGAACACAGCTGCGCTGGGCAGGGCACGTCTCTAGGATGGAGGATCACCGCCTCCCAAAGATACTACTCTATGGTGAATTTGCCACGGGTCAGCGCAAGAGAGGCGCTCCCAAAAAGAGATATAAGGACTCCCTGAAACAACATCTCAGACTCAGCCAGACTGATCACCAGATTGAGGATTTCCGTTTTCTTCAGGCTGACTTCCAGCCCAAACAGCTCTGCCACCGCCAGCATAGCTCACAACTTCATTAGGGTACGCAAGCCTCTCCTCCACATCAAGGGGCCACCAGCGGAGAGGACTGTGCATATAATATAATATATTGTATATACATATAATATTGATAATGTTATAATGTAATACAATATAATCGGGAGGCATGGAGACGCACTCACATCAGGAGGCATGGAGACGCACTATCCGCAATGCTGCGGCCTCCTTCGAGAAGACACGCCGAACGTGTCTTGACAACGCAGAAAGAACTGCAACTTGGAAAGGAGACTTTCTATGCTTTCTGCAACCGGACTTGCCTATCTCAGATTGGCCTTTTTAGTCATCAACGTGCTTGTAAAAAGCGTGGGATGAGGCCTTCCTAAGAATCTTCGTTCGCGAAGTAATGCCAGAGAGAGAGACATTATAATATTATCAGTATTATATACAGTATGTATATATTAGATCAGTGTTTTTCAACCTTTTTTGAGCGGGGGCACATTTTTTACATTTACAAAATCCTGGGGCACACCACCAACCAAAATGACACTCTAACACAGTAATACATATAGTTAATATGTTTTTTAATGTATTTATACACTCAGTGTGAAACCTGGGCCTGTTTCGATGAACACAACATAGATATCCTGGCAGGATTGGCAGAAAGACACAAACTTCCCACACAGAACTCCCATAACCAAGAGAAAATGCTATAAGAGTTTGGTGGGCATTGACCTTGGGTTTTGGAGTTGTAGTTCACCTATATCCAGAGAGCACTGTGGACTCAAACAATGTTGGATCAGGACCAAACTTGGCATGAATACTCAATATGCCCAAATGTGAACACAGATGGAGTTTGGGAAAAATAGACCTTGACATTTGGGAGTTACAGTTTCTGGGATTTCTAGTAACACACAATCAAAGAGCATCCTGAACTCTTGCAACAATTGAATTGAACCAAACTTGGCATATTGAACTCCCATTACCAACAGAAAGTACTGAAAGCGTTTGCTTGGGAGTTGACCTTGAGTTTCCCACGGCACACCTGATGATCGCTCACGGCACACTAGTGTGCCATGGCACACTGGTTGGGAAACACTGTATTAGATTATATTATACTAGCTGTACCCGGCACGCGTTGCTGTGCCCTATTTAGGAGATGCGAGAAAGTCTGAATATGTAAGGGTTGGAATTGATGTTACTTATGGTCTTGGTGGGGTCATGGCTGTGTCGTTGTGGGTTGTTCTGGTGGGTGGGATGTTGAAGTCCTGTGGAGTTGTCGGTGTGTGGTGTTCCTGGCGTTCTGCAGAGCTTGTGGATATACAATGTTTTTTGTCTTTCCGTCTGCTGTGTTGATGGAGAGGTTCTGTGGTTTCCCAACTCTGGAGCACGCTACGTAGAGTTGTCCGTGGGAGAAGCATTCTGTGTCAAGGTCTGTGCCACAGATTTGTAGTGTTTGTCCTTGAGCCTTGTTTATGGTGATGGCAAAAGCTAGTGTAGTGCAGTGTCTTTCTGTTCTGGCGTTTGTTCTGCCCTTTTTTGTGTGATGTATGTAGCGTTGCGAGTGTGTCGTCCAATGCTGTTCTTTTTAGGAGGCATGGCTTGTCTTTTGGGTCAGCTTATGCCTGTGTGGAAGGAAGAAATGGCATACAAATGGGTTGAGCAGTAAACGCAAGGTTGTGTTATGTGCGTATTGTGTTGTGTGTAGGTATTACTTTTGTGTTATTCTGGGGGTATGTGTTTGTCAGTGATGCCTGTGTCCCTGGTGCCCTATTTGTCTCCCTCCTAGATCTTGGCGTTGGCAGTTTAACCCTCAAACACCAACTGACTCAAACACTCAGCATTCTAATCTAGCCTTGGCTGGCTTGGGCCACCGTTACTATGGTAACTGATGTTGGCCAATGGGTTTTGCTGGCGGCCGCAGAGGATGCTGGGAAATGTAGTTTTTTTATGTTGTTTTGGGGGCCTTCTGGGTTTTGGGGGGGGGGGGAGTTTCTTTGCTAAAAACCTTCCTTGCCTGAGGCCTATTTATGTTGCCAAATTTGGTGTTTATGCCTTGGATGGTTTCTCTGCCTAGGATGGTCGTTCCATGACGGGACCTCCTTTATATAATAGACTAGCTGAGGACCCGGCGGTGCCCGGGTTATTTGAGGAAGGCATTGTGTGCCAAGGTTGGTTCCTATTAGATGTGTATGTGGCTTGCAGTGGTCTCAGGAAGTTAGTGAAGGTACTGCAAGTCCCATTGGCCATGGTCCATCCCCCTCCCAACAGCACAGGATGTAGAGTGGGTCATGAGGGCTTTGTGTGCCAAGTTTGGTCTTCATTCGTCATTGAATGAGGGTTGCAGCAGTCTTGGGAAGTGAGGGGAGGTACTTCAAGTCCCATCATTCGTGGTCCATCCTCCTCAATACTGCACCAGAATGTAGAACGAGTCATGGGGGCTCTGTGTGCCAAGTTTGGTCTTGATCAGTGTTTGGATGAGGTTGGCAATGGTCTGGTGAAATGAGTGGAGGTACTTCAAGTCCCATCATCCGTGGTCCGCCTCCGAACTGCATCAGGATGTCCATTGGGTCATGGGGGCTTTTTGTGCCAAGTGTGGTCATGATTATGCACTGGATGAGGGTCGCAGCGGGCTTGGGAAGTGAATGGAGGTACTTGAAATCCCATCCTTCATGGTCCATCCTCCTCTAAACTGCAGTAGGATGGAGTGTGGGACATGGGGGTACTGTGTGCCAAGTTTGGTCTTGTGGTTCAGGGCCGCCTTGGTCTGTGGGGAATGAAGAGTTTGAAAGTACTACAAATCTCATAACCTGTGATGGTACTTCAAGTCCCATCATCCATGGTCCTCCTACTCCAAACTGCAGTAGAATGAATCATGGGTCATAGGGGCTCAGTGTGCCAAGGTTGGTTACTGTTAATTCAGGCCATACACAATGTCCCATTAACTGAGGCCTAGTCAGGGAAATCAAGTTAATGAAGCCGTGCTGTAAATTTTGGGCCTGGTTTGTGATTTGTAGGGGCTACAGTGTTTTCTGGGAAGTGAAGTGGGATGCAAATCCCATCATTCGTGGCCCATCCTGCCCTAAACTCTCTTTTGGGGCCTGGCTATACACAATGTCCTATTAACTGAGGCCTAGTCAGGAAAATCAAGTTAATGAAGCCTTACTGTAAATTTTGGGCCTGGTCTGTGATTTGTAGGGGCTACAGTGTTTTCTGGGAAGTGAATTGGGATGCAAATCCCATCATTCGTGGGCCATCCTGTCCTAAACTCTCTTTTGGGGCCTGTAATGTTCTGGCCTGTTCTGCTGGTGATTGGTAACTTTAAAGGCGGAATGGCAGGCAGCCATTTTCTAAAAGCTGAGGGGAGGAGAAAACAGGATTCCATTTTGTTTTCACAGAGCCAAGTGGGGAGGGAATGTTGATGGTGCATTTCTTCCCCTCAGTGGGAAGAAATCCTGTTGTATGAATGTAGAGGCCTGGATTCTGGGTTGCTGGCTAATCTGTGGCTATCAATGCCCTCTGTCTGGTGCCTTAGAATTTTGGAGTGCCAAGGCTGGCCAATCAAAGGACTTTATGCAAATAGCTGGCACTTAGAATTTTGGAGTGCCAAGGCTGGCCAATCAAAGGACTTTATGCAAATAGCTGGCACTTAGAATTTTGGAGTGGCGAGGCTGGCCAATCAAAGAACGTTATGCAAATAGCTGGCACTTAGAATTTTGGAGTGCCAAGGCTGGCCAATCAAAGGACTTTATGCAAATAGCTGGCACTTAGAATTTTGGAGTGCCAAGGCTGGCCAATCAAAGGACTTTATGCAAATAGCTGGCACTTAGAATTTTGGAGTGGCGAGGCTGGCCAATCAAAGAACTTTATGCAAATAGCTGGCACTTAGAATTTTGGAGTGCCAAGGCTGGCCAATCAAAGGACTTTATGCAAATAGCTGCCACATATCGCTGTGGCCTGTGAAAGTGGCTGCCACATATCCGCCCTTCCGCCCTCCGCACACATACATACAAACATTCCGCTTTATAAAGGTATACAGATATTAGATTATATTACATGCACAGTGCAGGAGGCAAAGTGGGAGTGCCTTCCTGGCCCTTCCCTTCAGTCTGATCTTCTAAACTTCTTTAACTTCTTAAGCCAGGAATGAATCTAGTTCACTCACTGAGAAGTTTTGCAGTTTGCCATCATCACAAGTTGAAATGAAAACAGGACCCCCCAATCTGCCAGAAGAATCAAAACAAAAAGATGCATGGCCTGACTTACCAGGAGATGCAGGGGGTGGGGATTTCTTTTTCCCAGATCCCCCTGCGCGTGGGAAGTTTTTTCCCGGCTGGCCAACCAGCGGCCTGCCCTGCACGGCCAGCGGATTGGTTAGGGCGGGCCCCCTCCCTCCAATAAGAGCTGCCCTTGCGCACGTGCAGGCTTTGTGCCTGCTTGGACGGAGGAAGAGGAGAACCAGCAGCAGAGGCATCATCATCCTGCCAGGGAGAAGCTTCAGCGTCCTTTCTGGTTGGTTATGGCTTTTCTTTGTTAGGACTCCGGCCCATGTGGTCCTCCTAGGGCATTGGAAGGGTTTTTGGTGGGCATTGACCCCGAGTTTGGGAGTTGTAGTTCACCTACATCCAGAGAGCACGGTGGACTGAAACAATCCTAGAACTGGACCAAACTTGGTACAAATACTCCATATGCCCAAATACGAACACAGATGGAGTTTGGGGGAAATAGATCCTGGCATTTGGGAGTTTCTGGGATTTATAGTCCACCTACAATCAAAGAACATTCTGAACTCCACCAAGGATGGGATTCAACCAAACTTGGCACACAGATCTCCCAAGACCAACAGAAAATATTGGAACGGTTTGGTGGACATTGGCCCTGAGTTTGGGAGTTGTAGTTCACCTGCATCCAGAGAGCACTGTGGACTTAAACAATTCTAGAACTGGACCAAACTTGGTACAAATACTCCATATGCCCAAATACGAACACAGATGGAGTTTGGGGAAAATAGACCCTGACATCTGGGAGTTGTAGTTTCTGGGATGTATAGTCCACCTACAATCAAAGAGTATTCTGAACTCCACCAAGGATGGAATTCAGCCAAACTTGGCACACAGATCTCCCAAGACCAACAGAAAATATTGGAACGGTTTGGTGGACATCGGCCCTGAGTTTGGGAGTTGTAGTTCACCTACATCCAGAGAGCACTGTGGACTTAAACAATTCTAGAACTGGACCAAACTTGGTCCAAATACCCCATATGCCCAAATACGAACACAGATGAAGTTTGGGGGAAAATAGATCCTGGCATTTGGGAGTTGTAGTTTCTGGGATTTATAGTTCGCCTACAATCAAAGAGTATTCTGAACTCCACCAAGGATGGAATTCAACCAAACTTGGCACACAGAACTCCCAAGACCAACAGAAAATATTGGAAGGGTTTTGGTGAGCATTGACCCTGAGTTTGGGAGTTGTAGTTCACCTACATCCAGAGAGCACTGAGGATTCAAACAATTATGGATCTGGACCAAACTTGGTACAAATACTCCATATGCCCAAATACGAACTCAGATGGAGTTTGGGGGAAAATAGATCCTGGCATTTGGGAGTTGTAGTTTCTGGGATTTATAGTTCACCTACAATCACAGAGCATTCTGAACCTCATCAAGGATAGAATTGGGCCAAACTTTCTACACAGAACCCCCTTGACACACAGAAAATACTGTGTTTTCTGATTGTCTTTGGCGACGCCTCTGACACCCCCTTTTGTTTAACTTAATTTATTGATTGTGGCATTGGATTGCCTTGTTAGCCGCTCTGAGTCCCCCCTCGGGGGTTGAGAAGGGTGGGGTATAAACGCTATAAATAAACCCCTCCAGGATATCCTGCGGCCCTAAGGAGTTCTAGTTTGTTGGTGTTGTTCAGAATGCTATTTTCAAAGAGAACTATAATTATCAGAACCTACAACTCTTTGGTAAAATTTCCAAACCCCGTCGTTTTTCTATGCCAGGGCTGCCCAGGAAATCGATCGCGATCGACCAGTCGATCCCGGGACCGAAGGAGGTTGATCCCAGCCGGATGGGGCGCTTCTCAGAGGGGGCGGAGCCAGGCTGTGCCAGCCTCGCTCTCACCCCCGGCTACGGCACTCCCAGCAGCTTCTCCAGGCTTGAGGATGGCAATGCCAAGCCAGTGGTGGCATAGCTAGCACAAGGCTGGCTTGGTATTGCCATCCTCAAGCCTGGAGAAGCTGCTGGGAGATCCAAAGCCAGCGGGGAGGGGGCGGGGCTTGGCGCGGCCTGGCTCCACCCCCACCCTGGCTTCCGCTCTACCAGCAGCTTCTCCAGGCTTGAGGAGAGCGGGGCCAAGCCAGTGGTCGCATAGCTAGCACAAGGCTGGCTTGGTATTGCCATCCTCAAGCCTGGAGGAGCGGCTGGGAGCTCCAAAGCCAGCAGGGAGGGGGCGGGGCTTGGTGTGGCCTGGCTCCGCCCCCTCTGGCTTCCGCTCTACCAGCAGCTTCTCCAGGCTTGAGGATGGCAATGCCAAGCCAGTGGTGGCATAGCTAGCACAAGGCTGGCTTGGCACTGCCATCCTCAAGCCTGGAGAAGCTGCTTGGAGCTCCAAAGCCAGCGGGGAGGGGGAGGGGCTTGGTGCGGCCTGGCTCCACCCCCACTCTGGCTTCCGCTCTACCAACAGCTTCTCCAGGCTTGAGGAGAGCAGGGCCAAGCCAGTGGTGGCATAGCTAGCACAAGGCTGGCTTGGCACTGCCATCCTCAAGCCTGTAGAAGCTGCTGGGAGATCCAAAGCCAGCGGGGAGGGGGCGGGGCTTGGCACAGCCTGGCTCCACCCCCACCCTGGCTTCCGCTCTACCAGCAGCTTGTCCAGGCTTGAGGAGAGCAGGGCCAAGCCAGTGGTCGCATAGCTAGCACAAGGCTGGCTTGGTATTGCCATCCTCAAGCCTGGAGGAGCTGCTGGGAGCTCCAAAGCCAGCGGGGAGGGGGCAGGGCTTGATGTGGCCTGGCTCCGCCCCCCTCTGGCTTCCGCTCTACCAGCAGCTTCTCCAGGCTTGAGGATGGCAATACCAAGCCAGTGGTGGCATAGCTAGCACAAGGCTGGCTTGGCACTGCCATCCTCAAGCCTGGAGAATCTGCTGGGAGCTCCAAAGCCAGCGGGGAGGGGGCGGGGCTTGGCGAGGCCTGGTTCCACCCGCACTCTGGCTTCCGCTCTACCAGCAGCTTCTCCAGGCTTGAGGAGAGCAGGGCCAAGCCAGTGGTCGCATAGCTAGCACAAGGCTGGCTTGGTATTGCCATCCTCAAGCCTGGAGGAACTGCTGGGAGCTCCAAACCCAGCGGCGAGGGGGTGGGGCTTGGTGTGGCCTGGCTCCGCCCCCTCTGGCTTCCACTCTACCAGCAGCTTCTCCAGGCTTGAGGATGACAGTGCCAAGCCAGCCTTGTGCTAGCTATGCGACCACTGGCTTGGCCCTGCTCTCCTCAAGCCTGGAGAAGCTGCTGGTAGAGCGGAAGCCAGAGTGGGGATGGAGGCAGGCCACACCAAGCCCCGCCCCCTCTTTGCTGGCTTTGGAGCTCCCAGCAGCTCCTCCAGGCTTGAGGATGGCAATACCAAGCCAGCCTTGTGCTAGCTATGCAACCACTGGCTTGGCCTGCTCTCAAGCCTGGAGGAGCTGCTGGGAGCTCCAAAGCCAGCAGGGAGGGGGCGGGGCTTGGTGTGGCCTGGCTCCACCCCCACTCTGGCTTCCGCTCTACCAGCAGCTTCTCCAGGCTTGAGGAGAGCAGGGCCAAGCCAGTGGTCGCATAGCTAGCACAAGGCTGGCTTGGCACTGTCATCCTCAAGCCTGGAGAAGCTGCTGGTAGAGCGGAAGCCAGAGTGGGGCGGAGCCACGCCAAGCCCCAACCCCTCCCATCCCCAACCTTGAGGAAATAGGTAGATCTTTCTGACTCTGTTTTATTATATGTAGCTCGCATGCTGAAAAAGTGTGGGCACCCCTGTTCTGTCCAGTGCACTCTAAGTAATTGGGCCAACCTGGTCCAGCACAATATAGGGTCTACTCCTATGCATGCACACTTGGTCCGCTCCGCATAAGCTGACTCTCTGTTTCCATGCAGTCGTGTTCTACAGGACTTACTGGAATGGCTCCACGCAAAACAGCATCTACAAAGTGGGCTGCGCCAAAGGTGCGATCAGAGGCGCAGGCCCAGTCCACTAGGAGCAGAGGAGTAGCGGAGCCAGTGGAGCCAGAGCGATCCCAGCAGGCAGTGCCAGAACCATCATCCAGCAGGGCTCCCAGTGGCCGCACTACTACACAGGATGCCAGTGTTCGGGAAGGGATCTCACAAACCTTAGCCAAGCTAGCAGGTAAGATGAGTAAGTTGGAATCCTCGGTCTCCGCAGAGACGGGCCCAGCAGCCACTTCGCCTCAGGAGAAGGAGCGCCCCCGAGGGAAGCAGAGGAGGCCCGGGGAGAACCTCGAGCCGGATTCCAGTGAGTCCGCATCCAGTGACTCTGGATCCAGCGCCGAGGAAGCAGGGGCAGCAGAAGCACCATGGGAGCAGCACACCAGCAGCGCCAGAAAGAGGAGGCGTTGGTCTTCCAGGCGTTATCATCATTACACCTCGGAGAGCGATTCCTCAGAGGATGAGCATTCCCAAGTTGACCTGGTGGACAGGGGTAACTACTGGAGAACGGCGGCACTGGTGCCTGGGCTACCAGAGTGGGCCATCAGGATCAGGTCTAAGGCATGCCGCACCAACAAGGCACGAAGTGGGGCGAAGGGGCGAGGAAAGCCCACCACTCCATTACTTCCTGGCCTCTGTTTATACAACGAGAACCCACCTGGGATCCTTCTTTCCCCCCGCCTCAGGAGTAAGATCCTACGAGGCTACTATGTGGACATCTTCACCCTCCTAAAGGAAGAAGGGAATGAGGGCCGTGTACCTCCATCAAAAGGTAGACACCGGAAAAGGGATAGCGAAAGACCTGCTGAGCGTACCTTTGTTAATTGGATGGCTGGGTACTCGGTGTTCATGGGGGTGGTGGCAGCGGCTTTCCCAGAGCGAGGGTGGCACCTGGCCAAACATCTCACCTACGTCATGAAGGCCAGAAAGGTGGCGGGGGAAGAAGCCGCTATAGCCTATGATGCAGCCTTCCGAAAACGTGCTTCTCAAAGTGCCCGGGCCAGATGGGATATGCTCAACCATGACATCTGGCTCACTACAGTCCTCCCCAACGTCAAGAGCAAGCCAGAATCAGAGAGGTATGATCGGGGCTGGGGCAAAAAGGAGGCCAGGCGAGCCGTCTGCTGGGAGTTCAACTTGGGTGAGTGTCAACAGGCCCGATGTCGCTTTGAGCACGTGTGCGAATACTGCGCGGGGAATCACACGAAGGTGACATGCAGTAAGCCAGCCCCCCCACAGCCCTTTTGAGCTGGCCAGGCTGGTCCCCAGCCCAGCATCAAGAGGGAAGTTGGACTCAACGGCGGATCCACCGGGGGACAGGGTAAGTGAGACTCCTGACCCCCTCACTCTTGCCCCCTCCCCAGTCAGCCCCCCATGCTCCCATGGCTGAAAGCCTATCCTATTTGGGCAGCAGCCGCTTTCCTTGAGGGTTTCACATCTGGTTTTCGCATCCCAGCAGTATGCCCCCCGCACATCGGGGCAATTTAAAATCTGCAGCCCTGTTGCCTGAAGTGCTCAGTGCAAAAATCGCCGAAGAGCTGGTAGAATTGCGGGCCCCTTCCAGGACCCGCCGTTGGAGAATTTCAGGGTTTCCCCACTAGGGGTGGTCCCAAAGAAAACCCCAGGCGAATATCGCCTCATCCACCACCTTTCTTATCCAAGAGGGGTGTCAGTTAATGATGCCATATCCGGGCCCTTAGTTCAAGCTAAGGGCCCGGGCACCCTCATGGCTAAGTGTGACATCATGTACCCTAAACTCTCATTAGAGACTTACCTGTTGGTGCATGTTGCAGATGTCCTATACAGTTTTCCAACAACTCTCTTCATGGATCACTCCTCACGGGACGCCCAATAATCTACCGCTCAGTCTCTTCACTTCACAATTGCCTTGAAAAAGCCCCACTCCAGGGCGAAACAGGACTGGCGCCTGAGAAATCTTCTCCAGTTGGCTTTTTTTTAAATACTACGGGCTGATTTAAGCTAATGATTGATTCATACACAGGCTTCTTCCTGTTTCACAGCATCCTCTCAGATTGTACTACAGGACTCTTACCGCTAGATGTCATCAGTGTCTACAAAATTTAAGACTTACTCCTGTTACCTGAACTTCTTCACACTCACATATAATCTGGATTTTCCTTTGATATAATCTGGGCTGCCCTTGTGCACATGCTGGCACTGTGACTTCTTCAACTTGCCAACCCACCCTCCCTGCATGCTAATTTGGTTTGGTTATTGTTAACGTTGGGTTTTGTTTTGTTATCCTGTCACAACTCTCCTTGGCGTGTGGCATGGGCCCTGGATCTGGTCCCCCCCCCCCCAGTGATCCAGAACCCATGCCTGGCTGCCAACCTTTCAGTTCCTGTAATCAATAAATGAGTTGTGGACATTTTCTTCCCACTTCAGTGTGTGCGTGTCTTTTCTGGTTGTTGGCAGGAGGCGTGTTGCCCATCCACATGCAAATCAGAAGAGGCTTACTTCTGGGGAGGAGAGCAATGACCAATCTTGATAAAATAGTTAAGAGTAGAGCAGGGCTGCCCAGGAAGTCGATCGCGGGACCGAAAGAGGTCGATCGCAGCCGGATGGGGCGCTTCTCAGAGGGGGCGAAGCCAGGCCGTGTCAAGCCCTGCCCCCTCCCCAGCTTTGGCACTCCCAGCAGCTGCTTCAGCCTTGAGGAGGGTAGGGCCAAGCCAGCCTTGTGCTAGCTATGTCACCACTGGCTTGGCACTGCTATCATCAACGTAATTCAATACACAATGATATGTCCCTTAAACAACTAAATAATACACAGCACTATCCCATACACAAATTTGAGGGGAAGGCCGGTCTGTTGCACCAATCATCAATCACTCAGTGTAAATCAATGTGAGTTTGTATTATCATATATAACAAAAGGCTCTATGTTGAGTCAATATCACTACAGTGCAATGCATTCATTTATACAGTAAAGCATACATTTGTTATAAAGCCCTTACAGCAAATAAATGGGCATAAAGGCGCAAACATCCAGTCTAAGTACCCCTATGGGTCATCCGGAGCCAAATCACTCACGGATGGGAGACCGAGTCACTGGGGAGCCTTCAAAGTGGGGCGAGCTGGCAACTGCTCGGTGGGCAGGCGCCTACGGCAAGAGGTACGACGCCAGAAGGCCGTTCGCGTATTCCACGCTTCCTCAGGCGCTGGTTTCTTTTAGCCGCTCCTCCCCGGTATTATGGACATCAATTTCAGACTCTTGGTCTATACAGGAGGTCGCTAAGTATGGAATGGTACAAAGTAAACATAGTGCTACATGGCTATGAGCTTACAATAACATCAACACAGTACAATAGACAGTTACAAATTGTGTAGCTACATACCGCGTTAGCGCTTTCTTTTACAATTCGCTCGTGCAAATCGCCTCCCGGGCTGGAATCAGCACCGGGATGAGGGGGAAGTCGGTTTAAGTAGCCTACAGGTAAGTCAGCACAGGTGTGTTACAGAAGTAAAGTTTGGACCGATAGTAACTCGTTTAATCCGAATGGGAACTCACAGGATAGCAATAAAATCCATTTTCTTTCTACTGTGAGTAATATTCTTTGTTTATCGCAGTGGGGGAAACCGTACTTTCTCCAGCCCTATAACTCTCAGGGTCTGTGGGTCTACTCTCTTCTGTGCACAGTGTTGGTAGAATTCTGAGTCTGTGGACCCACATCTTATCCTAGAAAGATGTTCCATAATCCGGACTTTTAAGCTTCTGGAGGTCATTCCTGTATAATATCTGTTGCATCCACAGCTGCATAAGATAGCATAAATGACCCCTATAGAGGTGCACCAAAAATTCATCTGCCTAAGATGCCCTTTACTTGCCTGTCAACACCATCCAAAATAGGAAGACAGGCAGAACACTGCATCTTAGAGATGAAATAATATGCACCTCTATAGGGGTCATTTATGCTATCTTATGCAGCTGTGGATGCAACAGATATTATACAGGAATGACCTCCAGAAGCTTAAAAGTCCGGATTATGGAACATCTTTCTAGGATAAGATGTGGGTCCACAGACTCAGAATTCTACCAACACTGTGCACAGAAGAGAGTAGACCCACAGACCCTGAGAGTTATAGGGCTGGAGAAAGTACGTTTCCCCCCCCACTGCGATAAACAAAGAATATTACTCACAGTAGAAAGAAAATGGATTTTATTGCTATCCTGTGAGTTCCCATTCGGATTAAACGAGTTACTATCGGTCCAAACTTTACTTCTGTAACACACCTGTGCTGACTTACCTGTAGGCTACTTAAACCGACTTCCTTCTCATCCCGGGTGCTGATTCCAGCCCGGGAGGCGATTTGCACGAGCGAATTGTAAAAGAAAGCGCTAACGCGGTATGTAGCTACACAATTTGTAACTGTCTATTGTACTGTGTTGATGTTATTGTAAGCTCATAGCCATGTAGCACTATGTTTACTTTGTACCATTCCATACTTAGCGACCTCCTGTATAGACCAAGAGTCTGAAATTGATGTCCATAATACCGGGGAGGAGCGGCTAAAAGAAACCAGCGCCCTGAGGAAGCGTGGAATACGCGAAACGGCCTTCTGGCGTCGTTACCTCTTGCCGTAGGCGCCTGCCCACCGAGCAGTTGCCAGCTCGCCCCACTTTGAAGGCTCCCCAGTGACTCGGTCTCCCATCCGTGAGTGATTTGGCTCCGGATGACCCATAGGGGTACTTAGACTGGATGTTTGCGCCTTTATGCCCATTTATTTGCTGTAAGGGCTTTATAACAAATGTATGCTTTACTGTATAAATGAATGCATTGCACTGTAGTGATATTGACTCAACATAGAGCCTTTTGTTATATATGATAATACAAACTCACATTGATTTACACTGAGTGATTGATGATTGGTGCAACAGACCGGCCTTCCCCTCAAATTTGTGTATGGGATAGTGCTGTGTATTATTTAACTGCTATCATCAAGCCTGGAGAAGCTGCTGGGAGCTCCAAAGCCAGAGGGGAGGGGAGGGGGCGGGGCTTGGTGCGGCTTGGCTCCGCCCCCTCTGGCTTCCACTCTGCCAGCAGCTTCTCCAGGCTTGTGGATGGCAGTGCCAAGCCAGTGGTGGCATAGCTTGCACAAGGCTGGCTTGGCATTGCCATCCTCAAGCCTGGAGAAGCTGCTGGTAGAGCTGAAGCCGGAGGGGGGCGGAGCCAGGCCGCGCCAAGCCCCGCGCCTGTACCTCCCCTCTCCAGCCTTGAGGAGGTAGGTAGATCTTTCTGAATTAGTTTTATTATAAGTAGCTCGCATGCTGAAAAAGTGTGGGCACCCCTGGAGTAGAGACATCACACTGGCAACAAAGATCCGCATAGTTCAGTGTTTTTCAACCTTTTTTGAGCCGAGGCACACTTTTTACATTTACAAAATCCTGGGGCACACCACCAACCAAAATCACACAAAATGACACTCTAACACAGTAATACATATAGTTAATATGTTTTTAAATGTTTTTATACACCCAGTGTGGAACCTGGACCTGGACCTGGATATCTATGATGAACACAACATAGATATCCTGGCAGGAATGGCAGAAAGACACAAACTTCCCACACAGAACTCCCATAACCAAAATACTATAAGAGTTTGGTGGGCATTGCCCTTGGGTTTTGGAGTTGTAGTTCACCTATATCCAGAGAGCACTGTGGACTCAGACAATGTTGGATCAGGACCAAACTTGGCATGAATACTCAATATGCCCAAATGTGAACACAGGTGGAGTTTGGGGAAAATAGACCTTGATATTTGGGAGTTACAGTTTCTGGGATTTAAAGTTAACACATGATCAAAGAGCATCCTGAACTCTTGCAACAATGGAATTTAACCAAACTTGGCAGATTGAACTCTCATTACCAACAGAAAGTACTGAAAGGGTTTGCTTGGGAATTGACCTTGAGTTTGGAAGTTGTACTTCACCTACACCCAGAGAGCACTGTGGGCAGGAGGGGGAAGAAAGGGTATTGGAGGTTCCAATTTCCCACGGCACACCTGATGATCGCTCACGGCACACTAGTGTGCCATGGCACACTGGTTGGGAAACACTGGCATAGTTAAAGCAATGGTATTCCTTGTAGTAACCTACAGATGTGAGAGCCGGACCATAAGGTCGGCTGAGCGAAGGAAAATAGATGCTTTTGAACTGTGGTGTGGAAGGAAAATCCTTGAGAGTGCCTTGGACCACAAGAAGATCCAACTACTCCATAGTTCAGGAAATAAAGCCCGACTGCTCATTGGAGGGAAGGATATTAGAGGCAAAGATGAAGTACTTTGGCCACATCATGAGAAGACAGGAAAGCTTAGTGAGGACATTGATTCTGGGAAAATGGAAGGAGAAAGGAAAAGGGGCCGACCAAGGGCAAGATGGGTGGATGGTATCCTTGAAGTGACTGGCTTGACTCTAAAGGAGACCCTGGGGGAGGTGGCGGCCGACAGGGAGCTCTGGCGTGGGATGGTCCATGAGGTCACGAAGAGTCGAAAGCGACTGAATGAATGAACAACAACAAACGACTTTATGTGTTATTCTTCAGGGATTTGTTTTCAGATTATACTGGCAAACATAGTTAAGATTAGCACAGCGAGGTTTGTTCTTACCCTGGAAGGCAGCACTTCCATCTCCCTCTTGCTTTATCTCCTTCCACTCGGGACTCTGGCTGGTGTCTGATACCGAGTCCTCTGATGCACGGAGAACAGACTGAACTTCCACACAGAGATTTTTTGTCTGACAAAACAGGGAGAAAATGGAGAAGAAAAAAATTACACACCCATACACAAACATCTGAAAAAGAATGCAAACCATTGTATAACAACAAAAACAACACATTTTTGGCTAGCGTAGTTTAACACAGATGTTAGCAGAGGGGTGGAAACTAGACAAAAAGTGTTTGTGTCCACAAACGTAAACACACATCCTCTTGTTAGAAAGGCAGTATATTCACTCAATCAATCCACTTATTGATCTCCACTTTAGAGACACCATGAGGCAATGCTCTCACCTGTTCTTCCTGCTTCCCGTCCTCTGCCTGACTCAGGAGGAAGCCTTCCGCCAGGGCCACCGCCTGGGAACAGGTCTCTGCCCCACACTCTCGGACCCAGCTCCCCATCTCTGGGGGCAGGATGCTCAGGAACTGCTCCAGGATCACCAGGTCCAGCATCTCCGCCTTGGTGTGTTGCTCTGGCTTCAGCCACTGGCGGCAGAGATCGTGGAGGCGGCTGCAAACCTCTCTGGGCCCCTCGCCCTCTCGGTAGGAGGACTGCCTGAAGCGCTGGCGCTGTGTGTCTGAATTCTGAAACTTCTGCATGATTCTTATCCCGATTTCCCCACTATTCTCAGCACAAATGCCACCATTTTCTCCTTTCGCATCAGGTTCAGCTGTCTCCAGCTCAAACATTTTGGAATCACTGTCCAGTGAAGCAGCCAACAGTACTCAAGGTAATCTTGTATTTTGTTCCAGAGTCCTGGCCAGGTTCTGCTCCAAAGCTCTGTAAACAGTCAAGATATTGTGTTGCAGATAAAGGTACGATGTCGGCAAGCTAAAACCAGGAAATACATAACTTCCAGCAAACAACAGTCTCTTCCCTGAAGGAAAGCTAGATGAATGAGTAAAATATACTGGAAAACGGGGGAATTTTTTTTAATTCCCCAGGGCCACTTTCCCTCTTTATCAAATATAAGATGCAGGCTCTTAAATGAGGATTTATTTTTATTTTGTGTCAAAAGCATTGCATAAAACTGATAAAAATAGAAGGAGCGCAAGCGGCTAAATATCTTTTGACCAAAAACGGGCAACAGCAATGGCATTGTCTGTAGCCTCCAACAAGTCTTCCTCTGTACATGAGGAGAAAGTGTGCCTTAGATTCAAAAAATGTGAAAGCATCTCCAAAAGAGATGGCTCGGGAGTGGCAAAGGCCTCATTCCGCTTTTTAAAAAGGGCCTGCAATGGCATGTGGAGCATCTCTGGAGTAGGGAAGCATTTCCATCTCAGGAGCTAAAGCAGGGGTGGGCAATTATTTTTTCCAAGGGGCCACACGAGAGCCAAAAAATATTATGAAGGGCCACACCTAAAGGCTGAACTACATTCTAATCTACATTATTTATTTATTTACTATATTTACTATATATTACACGTCAATATTAACATATTAATATATCAAGAAATATTCATATATTATTAGTATTAATATAATTATTTTATTATAGTATATATATATATAGACATTATATATTGAAATTATAATATAACATATTATTTATTATATTATAATTTTTTTATAAAATAATAAAAATCACTAAAATAAAATTAAATTCAAGAAGGCAAGGTGAGAACCAAGATGAAGGCTGACATCCGAAAGAGAGGAAGGATCCCAAGATTGAATGGCCCAATGGACCCAGCCCAGAGGATGGCAAAGTGGACCCAGCCGCAGCAGAGGAGAGCAGAGCAGCAGGCCATCGGAGGCTGCAGGCCTCCGTCTGCTCTCGCCCCCATCCGTTCCCCAGCTGATCGCCCTGCTATGGAGTGCCTGCCATCCCTGGAGGCTAAGAGGAAGGGGTGCCGCTGCCGCCATCCCATCGCGGGCTCTCTAGGGCCTGTGATCTGGGCCTGCAAGGGGAGCACTCGGTGATCTGAGGTGGCTAATCACCCTGGTGACCCGGAAGACGATCAAGTCTTCTGGGTCGCCAGGGCGATCAGCCCGCACAGGTCGCCAAGTGCTCCCGCTGCAGGTCTGGATCGCCACCAGGAATGGGAGGCACTCCAAAGCCGCCGCTCCTCCAGCCTGTTTACTGACACAGGCCCCACAGAGTCCACGATGGGATGGCGGCAGTGGCACCCCTTCCTCTTGGCCCCACCCCTCCGATGCCCTTCTCCCCGGGCTGGACAGAATCAGCTGCCGGGCCGGGTCCGGTCCGCGGATCGTAGGTTGCCCACCCCTGAGCTAAAGGGATTTGACCTTCCACCTGCAGCCTACATGAGTCAATAAATTGATTTTGTTTGTTTACTTTATTGTTTTCCTCTGCCTTTCGCTTGATACAAGGACTCAAAGCAGATAACCATAATTAGAAAACAAGGCCAATCAAATCAATGCAAAGGCATTAAAATATAAAAATGAAAATAAAACTATTAAACCATTCGTGTCTTTAAAAATCACTAAACATTAAAAGAGGGAGGGAAGGCGGAAATGCCCCCCCGGCTGCCCCCCCGAGAAGGGTCTGGACTTTGGGAAACTATAACTCCCAGGAGGACTCCATCAGATGGAGCCATGGCATTTAAAATGGGCTGCAAGGGCATTTATTCCATAGTGTAAATGAACCTTGGAAAATTATGACTCCCAGCACTGCGCAGCATGGAGTCATGGGCATCATCATCATCATAGAATCCCAGAGTTGGAAGAGACCTCGTGGGCCATGCAATCCAACCCCATTCTGCCAAGAAGCAGGACAATCGCATTCAAAGCACCCCCAACAGATGGCCATCCAGCCTCTGCTTAAAAGCTTCCAAAGAAGGAACCTCCACCACATTCTGGGGCAGGGAGTTCCACTGCTGAACAGCTCTCCCAGTTAGGAAGTTTTTCCTAATGTTCAGGTGGAATCCCCTTTCCTGTAGTTTGAAGCCGTTGTTCCATTGTGTCCAAGCCTGCTCCCTCCTCCCTATGACTTCTCCTCACATATTGATCCATGGCCCTCATCATGTCTTCTCTCAGCCTTCTCTTCTTCAGGCTAAACATGCCCAGCTCTTTAAGCCGCTCCTCATAGGGCTTGTTCTCCAGACCCTTTGAGTCACCCTCCTCTGGACACATTCCAGCTTGTCAACATCTCCCTTCAATTGTGGTGAATGGCCATCTGTCAGGTTTTTTAAGGTGATATTCCTGCTTCTTGGCAGAATGGTGTTGGACTGGATGGCCCACGAGGTCTCTTCCAATTCCGGGATTCTATGATTCTATAATGTGATGACAAGCGAGGCTTTCCGGATGTTAAGTGTAGCACTCAGTAAATGTTATGAAGCGGTAGGTTGCATCCATAGGAGTCTAGTGTTTAGACGGAGGGAAGTCATAGCCCCACTTATTATTTTGTTTATTTAAAACTTTTATATCCCACACCGGTAGCGCAGCTGGCTTGGAGTCAGCTGCATTAAGATCACTACAGACCGAAAGGTCATGAGTTCGAAGCCAGCCCAGGTTGGAGTGAGCTCCCGACCAAAATTGTGTAGCTTATTGTCGACTTTTGCAGCCCGAAAGACAGTTGCATCTGTCAAGTAGGAAATTTAGGTACCACTTTGTGGGGAGGGTAATTTAACTGATTTATGAGGCCATAAAAATCTGCAGGAAGTATGCAAAGACCGAGGAAGGGAGAGCTCCCCTGGTGGCCAGAAGCTGGAATGTTAAATAGCCTCTGAGTGTCTGTCTATATATGTTGTGTGTCTATGGCATTGAATGTTTGCCATGTATATATACATTGTAATCTGCCCTGAGTCCCCTGCGGGGTGAGAAGGGTGGAAGATAAATAGTGTAAGTAAATAAATAAATATCCCGATCTTCTCTACCTCCGTAGATGGACTCAGACTGGCTCACAGCAAGAATTCAATGCTAACAATAAAAATCTAAAAACAACATACAGTGTTTTCTCGCTACTTCGCGGTTCGCTTATTGCAGACTTGCTGTTTCACAGATTTCAAAAAATATTGATTTAAAATATATATATCATGGTATTTTTGCTGTTTTGTGGGGTTTTGCAGTCGCTCTCCGAGGCGCTTTCCCTCCTCAGTCCTCCCTCCCTCCCTCCCCCCAGCCTTGAAGGGCCTTTCCTTCCTTTCCTTCACTTTATTTTAAGTTTATAAAGACTTCAAATAGTGTATAACTACTAAAATAATGTATAAATATTGAAATAAATAGAGCAGTGCTGTCCAACTTCTTCTGGCCCAAGGGCCGGAAGAAGTGTCACTGATCACCTGGGGGCCGCAGGTGATCAGTGGCCGGGGCGGGGCCGATAGGGGGGGGGCGGCGGGGCCAGCTGATTCCTCCTCCTTCGCCCCTCCTCCTCCCCCGCGGACGCGCCGCGGCTCCGATCGCGAGCCGCGGTGCAGGGAAGGAGGAGGGGCGAAGGAGGAGGAGCCAGCTGTCTTCCTCCTGCCTCTATCGCCCCCTTCTCCCTCTTTCGGCGGTGCCGTTGCGAGGCAGTTTGCAGCGGCGCCGCCGAGAGAGGGAGACAGGGGCGATACAGGCAGGAAGAAAGACAGCTGGCCCCTCCTCCCTGTACCGCCCGCCTTGTCCCTTTCTCGGCGGCGCCGCTGCAAACTGCCTCGCACCGGCGGCGCCGAGAGAGGGACGGAGGGGGCAATGCAGGCAGGGAGGAGGAGCCAGCTGTCTTCCTCCTGCCTGGATCGCCCCTTCTCCCTCTCTCAGCGGCGCCGTTGCGAGGCAGTGTGCAGCGGCGGCGCCGAGAGAGGGATGGAGGGGGCGATCCAGGCAGGAGGAAGACAGCTGGCTCCTCCTCCCTGCGTGCATCGCCCCCTCCGTCCCTTTCTCGGTGGCGCCGTTGCGCGGCAGTTTGCAGCGGCGCCGCCAAGAGAGAGAGAGGGGGCGGTGTAGGGAGGCGGAAGAGAGCTGGCTCCTCCTCCCTGTACCGCCCCTTTCTCCCTCTCTCGGTGGCGCCAATGCAAACTGCATTGCATCGGCGCCGCCGAGAGTGGGACGGAGGGGGCAATACAGGGAGGAGGAGCCAGCTCTCTTCCTCCTCCCTGTCCTGCCTCCTCCGCTTCCTCCCCCGGCCGCCATTTTTTCAAATTTTTTTTGAAAAATAATTTTTTTGAAACAAATCTTGCTTGGGGTAGCGGGGGTAGCGGGGGCCGTGTCCAACAGGCTGGGGGGCCGGATCCGGCCCCGGGGCCGCCAGTTGGACAGCCCTGAAATAGAGCATCCCTACATCGCGGTTTTTCACTTATTGTGGGAGGTTTTGGAACCTCACCCCAGCAATAAAGTGCGGGAACACTGTACATCAGGGGTGCTCACACTTTTTCAGCATGCGAGCTACTCTTAAAGCAACCAAGTCCAAAAGATCTACCTGCCCCCGCCACCGTTCGCTCCCGCTGCCATGCGCTCCCGCCGGCGCGCATGCTCCTGCTGCTGTTTTTTACCCGTGCAGCGCTTCTTCCACCTGTGGGGCATTGCAGGAAGGAGAAAGCACGAGACGGGGCATCCAGAGGGAGCGCTCCGCCCTGCCTGTCTTGCCGGCAACGGAGGCTGCACAGCTGCTTCTGGACGAGAGAAAGGCAGGGCGCTCCCTCCAGAGGCCCCGCCTCATGCTTCCTTCTTCCTGCAATGCCCTGCAGGCCAAAGAAGCACCGCGAGAGCGAAAACCAGCAGCAGGAGTGCGTGTGCGCGCAGGGTGTGCACGCGCATGGCGGGAGCGCCCCATCCGGCAGGTGGGGCCCGAAGATCACCTGGAAGAGGGCCGAAGATCTACTAGTAGCTCTCGAGCTACCTAATGAGCACCCCTGATGTACATCAACAATAAATCAACAATGTATATAGAACAAAATACATAAATACATTCGCCAAGATAAAATCATGTCCAACTCATATTGTAGTCAATAACTTTGGTCAATTACCGGTCTCGGCTATCATTCTGCAAATGCCTCGTTCCACAGCCAGGATTTCACTAGCTTCCTAAAGGTCAGGAGGGAGGGGGCGGATCTAATTTCATTCGGGAGAGAGTTCCACAGTCGGGGGGCCACCACAGAAAAGGCCCTGTCTCTCGTTCCCACCAGACGCGACTGCGAAGGTGGCGGGACTGAGAGCAGGGCCTCTCCAGAAGATCTTCTGCTTTGGTCAGGCCTCCCCTGGAATCGCCTTATGGGTTCAAACCACAGGAAAAAGAAATCCCACCTAAACATTACGAAAAGCTTCCTGACCCTTAGGCACTGGGACAGTTAGCCTGGGAGTTTAATGGAGCTGCCTTCTCTGGAGGTTTTCAAACCAGAGGTTTTCGTGGCCATCTGCTGGGAGGGCTTTGGTGGTGGTGCCTTCCTCCATGGCAGAAGGGGTTGGACTGGATGGCCCCTTGGGGTCTCTTC
The DNA here is from genome assembly GCA_030556195.1 of Anolis apletophallus. Classification (NCBI taxonomy): domain Eukaryota; kingdom Metazoa; phylum Chordata; class Lepidosauria; order Squamata; family Anolidae; genus Anolis; species Anolis apletophallus. The sequence goes on along the minus strand of JARBWK010000001.1, from coordinate 205,441,552 downwards.
TAACCCTGTGATTCTAGATGCATGGAAGGAAATGGAGAATAGGGTGTGTTCAATGCAGGATGGAAAGGGGGCTGTGATGACAGGTTGCCATCTCCACCAAAGGACTCACCAAAAGGAAAGGAAGGCAGCCCAAAGAGGAAAGAGTCTGAAAGAAGAGGCTCTTCTGCTCTGGAGGACTGGACGCCTCCCTCCTCCCCCACTTTGGTTTCTCTCTAGGAATCCCTCTCGCTCCCCTTAACCCTTTCCTTGCCCCATTCAGCTGCAAAGCTGTGTCTCTTGCTTTCCAGCTCAGGCTCCAGATTCCCATTAGGTCAGTGGATCTCAACTTTCCCTAATGCCACGACTTCATGGGCCATCCAGTCCAAGCCCATTCTGCCAAGAAGCAGGAAAATCACATTCAAAGCATCCCCGACAGATGGTCATCCAGCCTCTGTTTAGAAGCCTCCAAAGAAGGAGCCTCCACCACACTCCGGGGCAGAGAGTTCCACTGCTGAACGGCTCTCACAGTCAGGAAGTTCTTCCTCATGTTCAGGTGGAATCTCCTTTCCTGTAGTTTGAAGCCATTGTTCCGCGTCCTGAGGGGGAACACCCTGCGCTCAAGTTAATCTGACCCACAGCAGGGAGTTCCGCAGTTCCTGGATGCTCCGTTGGGACAACATCGCTGGGAGTGTGGCTGCAGCAGCAGCTTCAACAATCAATCTTTCTTTACTTTGCTTTCTTTCCCTGACCATAACATTGTAAAAAATCCCCCAGTAAAGTATCAATTAATTGAAACTTTAGCCTCTTCTTAGTGATACATTGTGTCCTTTACTGCCTCCATCTCTCAAAGCATGAACCTTTCCTTTCCCGAGCCGTAGATCACTGCCGGCTTGCCCAGGATGCTCTTACAGCGTCCCAGGGAGGCCAAAACTGAGTTCCTCTGAACCGCGGATATGGAAACCCATCGGGCCCCCATATCCACGGGTCAACAGATTGCCTCCTTTATGGTGCCATATTTTTCCCAGACTAATTATAAGGCTAACTGCTATCTCGCTTTTGCTCTTTGGGCCTCTACACCCCGGGAATAACCTTTTTTATCATAAAGAAATAAGCTTTAAATGGAGACCAGCTGATTGTCACCCATGGCTCCTCACTGCAACGACGGATCCTGCCGCCGACCTGTGGATGTCCAGAAGCCCGTGACCTGGGGGGCTTACTGTGGTCACCCCTTGGGACCCTCGGGAAGCAAGCAGGCCACTCTGGCCCCATGGCAAGGCAGGATTTGGTTTTCTTCTCCCAAATGGACAGACCTGTTTCCTGCGTCTCCAGGGAATCACAGTATGGATCATATGGACTCACCAAATCATTTCCCCTTACACTTATGGACTTTCATGAACCTTTATGGACTTTTGCCCACTTTTGAAGGACTTTCAGAAACTTTTTGGGAACCTTTTCCTTCCAAACCCCATGGACTCTTTTTCATGATGTATGGATTCTAATGGACTCTGGTGGGTGGGATGGGCTGATATGAGATGATATTGTTCCTATTTCCCTCCTTTATGTATTCCCTATATGTAAATCCCTAAATAAAGGACTTAACAAAGTACACTTACATGAACTATAACAATGGATATTCCTTCAAACCTCAGAGTCGGCCCATTTGAAGGATATGTCCCTTAGGCACACACCTTCAGACATCATAGCTGGCCCATCTGGAGGACGTGCCCCATGGTGATTTTGTCATTTTTCACAAAGAGGAACAACCTGGGAGGTTTTGGATTTCTTATCTGACTCACTGATTGTTTTCATCCCTTGGCCAAAACCAAAGACAAGACACCATCAATTGATCCATATCCTGGATTAAAGGACTACTGGGGTCTGGTATCTGCGCCAGACCAAAATGTTTATTTCCTTCTCTTGGGACAATACAAAAGCTAGCTTGAGGACTCTTGAGAGTAATCGCCAGTGCTTGGACAAACATTAAGTCACTTAATCCACTCAACATTTCCTCCCAGTTCTGGACCGCCTCCTTCGCTCTCATTGGACGAGAGCCCGAAGCGGTGCTGGCTTCCTGATTGGCTGAGGTGTGGCAAAGCCGGCCGTGTCTCCCTGCCAGCTGATGACTCCAACCAATCAGTGTGAAGCCAGCAAAGGGGGCGGGGGCAGGAAGTCTGAACTTTGACAGCTCTGTTTTTCTATAAGAATGTAATGTTTTGCATTGTACTTTTGGCCAAACAATTGCAGTTTGACAGCTGCTCCAGCTGGAATGAAATAAACAACTCATTGGTGTTTCTTCAACTTGGTGAGTTTATTTGGGGAAATTCGGGGGAAATTGGATTGGCTGCTTCCTATCTTGCCAGGGCTATATCGGATCCTCTTTGGTGGGTCTGGCTGGTCTCTGCCTTCATGGCAAGACCCCTAAATTCCTGTTCGATACCAGTTTGAAGCCATTGCTCCACGTCCGAGTCTCCAGGGCTGCTGAAAACAAGCCTGCTCCCTCCACCCCAAACCTGAATTCTCCCCAAACCTCTCTACTATGCTTAGTTGCTGATCAATTCCTCTGTTTGCTGTGTGCCATAGAAAAGAATAGGAAAGAATTAAAGGAGAGGCAGTGGGCAGGGCTATGCAAATTCCACACCAATGGAGAGAGTCAGAAACACTGGGATGTCTGTGATGGAGAAAACACAAAAAATCTAGGGTGAAATTGAATGAAAGCCTTCACTTGGGTGGTGGGCACTATGATATTTGTGGAGGACACAGGCAGGGTTTTTGACATGTTCATGGCTCTCACTATAACCTGCAATGTAATTGGTGGGAGGGCCATTGTTGTTTCCTGAGTAGTGGGAACCATAGCTGTTTGTGGAGGCAGGAGCTTGTCTGTGTAAGTGGTCATCCCAGACACATACACACAAATATATTTTCACTTTTATTCCCGGATATTGCAACCGTCCACTGCTCTGCTTTACATTTTATGTAATTTTATTCACTGTGCTGTTTTTATTGCTTTTGTTGTACACTGTATGTTGCTGGCTGTATGTAAACCGCCCCGAGCCTGCCGGAAGGAGCGGTATACAAGACCGAATAAATAAATAAATAAATAAATAAAATAAATTATGTGTATAAATAGATTGAAGATGAAATTTAGAAATCTAAGGACCGCGGATACCAAGAGTCTGTGCCTGGTGAGCCCAGTCAATTCCCAAAGATCCTGGATGAAGTAGGACTCACCAGAGCTAAAGACAAGGACCGAGGCATTAATATACAATCTGCAGAAGGGATGCAATGTACAGCAAAATATGCCAAAATGAACAAGCATAACCATATTGGAAGGTGCAATGATTTTATACAGCAAAAGTTCCATGCATTAACATTGCTTCTTTTTGAACAGGGCCTCACTCTGTGAAGACTGTGTGTTGACCGGCTGTGCACCAACCTCCACAACATTAAAAAAAAACTCACGCACAGGTGTCTTCCAAGAAAAATAAAAACAAACCAACAAAAAGTCCCATGGCGATCAGCAAGTGGTGACAGGGGCAGGACTGTGAAATCTGGAAGCCCCTAGTCACAGACTGACACAAAGGTGGTGGATACGGACTCAGTCGTTTTACCTCAAGGTCTGAGGCAGTTGAGTAGTTCAGCAGCTGTATCCATGACTGAGCAGCCCTTTTTAGGATCCACTCTGCTCACCCCACATGGGGAAGGGGCTAGAAAAGGTGCCCTAAACATAGCCTGCTTCTCAATTTTAGTTTGTATAATTTCTTGTGTGGTTCTATGTACTCTTTTCCAAAAAGTTTTTATAACATCACATGACCACCATTGATGGAAAAATGTCCCTTTATCTCTTTGGCATTTCCAACACCTTGCATCTCCATTTGAACTAAAGCCTGAACTATTCCTTCTAAATATTATAGAAACCAAAAAAATTGGAAAAGAACTGGAGAAGCTGCTTTCCTTTATCATAACAGCAGCCAGAATTACCCTGGCCAGATACTGGAAGAAAAAATAACTACCAGGAGTAGAAGAGTTGATTTATAAGATTTTGGAAATTGCGGAAATTGACAAATTGACAAACATGTTAAGAAGGGGTTCATCCATCTAATTTAATGAGACATGGAAACCGTTTGTATCTTAAATATTGATTTAAAAGGATTTTGGATTTAATTACTAGATTAAAAAGTAGTAGTAAGCTATATCAGTTATAGAAGCCTATATCACTGCGTGAAGTCAACCTGTTTTGTTTTTAAACTTGTGTCTTACCCACAGTGTCAATCCTACTGTAATCTCTCCCCTCCCCCTACCCACCTCAATCCCATTGATGTATCAGTCTGTCAAGGTCGTGTTCAAACGACCATTGTCTCTGGATGTGTTATATATGTTTTAATCAATAAAGTACTTAAAAAAAACCAAACATAATCTGCCTCTCTTATCCCAGACTGGATTGCCGCGTCCAGTGGGGTCACCACCCTGCGAACACCCACAGGGTGTGGTTACACACAACACAGCAAGGAAATATGCAAAGTGAATCAAACAATATTCATAGCAAAATTATATATTCTTATACTTTGGTCATAATACATATATAAACAAAGCACTCTCCATGAAATAGTCACGTTAGATATTGGTAAGTACCCAAAGTAAAAACTCATACATATTGTGGTGAAACAGTTCCATCCAATAAAGACTCATGCAAATACATACGTGTACTCTCCGATTCACATCCACAGTAGGTGAGTACAGAATAGTAATCCAATTGTTCGTGAGAGATCTCACTAAGGGAAATCCCAAAAGACGCTAAAAACTCCCAGTTGAATTTCTTTAGTGGGAAAATCGCTGTGTAGCCACTGACGTTAAAGCGGACTAAATGATAGAAGAACAAACTGCTAAATAGCAAAAAATGTTGAAGAAAAACATCAAACTGGGTCAATGTAGATGGAAAGATAGTTCTATCCAAGCGTCTGTAGCACAAACGGTGGGTGAATCCAAAATAGGCGATAAACGGAGGAGTATTTTCCTTTTTGTGGGAGGGAAGGAGCCTGGAAGTTCCAAAAGCCGCTGCTCCCAGCTGGATGGTACAATACTGTAAGATGTTCGCTTCGCATGCACAGCAAATTATAATCCAAATGGGCGAAGGGAGACATTCACACCATAATAAAGAAATAAGATGTATGAAGGCAATTCATTCAATGCATATTGGATGGAACTGTTTCACCACAATATGTATGAGTTTTTACTTTGGGTATTTACCAATATCTAATGTGACTATTTCATGGAGAGTGCTTTTTTAATATATGTATTATGACCAAAGTATAAGAATATATAATTTTGCTATGAATATTGTTTGATTCGCTTCACATATTTCCTTGCTGTGTTGTGTTTGTTTGCAGTTTGGTGAGCCTTCCTCGGCTTTTGTTACTGTCACCACCCTGCGGCCAAAAAATAAAAATAAACTTTGGAACATGGAACGTATGGATACTGATGGACAATCCTGACGGTGAACTAGGGCTCCACAGTCACCTACATACCCACCACCAGGACACCAAACTTGGAGGACAATCGTACTTGGACAACGAGGAATCGCCTAAGTAAGTAAGTCACTCACACCCAGCCAACATTCATACTCACCATCCTTTCTCCATTCACGCCTGCTGAGGGGAGAAGAGAGGCAGGTGGAGAGAGCTTCATCCCTACAGTTCTGGCACAAATCGTTCATCACTTTTGTGGACACCCTTGGAAATCACAAGGTATGAGCTGTGAATAGAACAGTTTAAACACTCCTAACATTTTAATGGCTTCTTTCTTATGTGGATCATCTCATGACGTGCAAGAGATGAACTCAGAGGAAAACATTTCCCACACTCTTGGCATTGGTATGGTTTCTCTCCTGTGTGAAGCCTCCTGTTGTGCTTCACAAGATATGAATTCTGAGCAAAACACTTCCCGCACTCGTCGCATTTGAATGGTTTCTCTCCTGTGTGCAGTTCGTTGTGCTTCACAAGATATGAACTCTGAGTGAAACACTTCCCACACTCTTGGCATTTGTGTGGTTTCACTCCTGTGTGAAGTCCGCTGTGCTGCGCAAGGGTGGAACTCTCAGCAAAACCTTTCCCGCACTCTCGGCATTTGTACGGTTTCTCTCCTGCATGAAGTCTTCTGTTGTGCTTCACAAGATAGGACTCCTGAGCAAAACACTTCGCACACTCCTGGCATTTGTACGGTTTCTCTCCGGAATGGACTCTCTGGTGAAATACTAGTTTTTTCCTGTAACTAAAACACATCCCACACTCCTGACATTTGTATGATTTGTCTTCTGTGTGAAGTCTCTTGTGATAGGCAAGGGATGAGCTGTGAACAAAACTTTTTCCGCACTCATTGCAGCTGTATGGTTTCTCTCCGGAGTGGACCCTGGAGTGATTTCGAAGGTTTTCATTCCGGGCAAAGCGTTTTCCACACTCTTGACATTCATATACTTGACCTTCTGTATGGAGTACCAGATGCCTCGCTAATTGTCGACGGTGAACAAAACATTCCCCACACTCTTGACATTTGTACAGTCTCTCTCCTGTGTGGAGTCCTGCGTGGCTTAGAAAGTGGAGGTTGGGATCAAGGCACTTCCCAGATTCGTGGAATTCATATGGATGTTCTCCTATATGAACTCGCTGGTGGCTAACAAGATGTGCGTTCCGAGTAAAACATTTCCCACACTCCTGGCACTTGTATGGTTTCTCTCCAGTGTGAAGCCTCTGGTGGATCACAAGGTTTGCTTTCTGAGAAAAAGATTTCGCACACTCCTGGCATTGATATGGTTTCTCTCCGGTGTGGGTTCTCTCGTGTCTCCAAAGGCACGACATCTGAGTGAAACGTTTCCCACACTTCAGGCATTTGTGTGGCTTCTCTCCTGTGTGGAGTCTCTGGTGGACCACAAGCACCGAATTGGTGGTAAAGTGTTTTCCACACTCGTGACATTTGTGTGTTTTCTTTCCTTTTTGGCTCAGGTTGTTCAATTTGTAATCAAAACCATTTCCTGAGACTTTAAATGGAATGTGTTTTTTCCCAGCACAGAGTCTCTTATGAAAAGCGAATCCCCCTTTTTGGGCAAAACCTTTCCCACATATGTTGCACTTGAAGGCTTTCACCCTGGCACGACTTTCTTCTTTTGTGTGGGCTTTCTGGTGTTTCGTAAGGTCCCGTTTGTGTCCAAAATACTTTCCGCACTTGACGCAGACATTTAGTTTCCGACGGTTTTCTGCTGAGAAAAATGGGAAGAACATAAACAACACAACAAACACTAGGCTGTACCGTGATAGCAAGCCAAAAACAGAACCAAAACAGGTAGATATAAACAATATGAAGCTATATTCAAGTCTTACTTCAGTCAGAAGATTTAGTCATATAATTGTAGTGATCTTATTAATCTTATATCCTCTATCTCTCAATGCATTGCTGGATAATGATCTTGATTGATCTAATTGAGGTCCATGTGTTTAAATTCTCATGCTCTGGTTAATATATACACTACTTTCCATCTGGAAGGAATGGCGATCCCCTCTGTGAAAGAGAGATAGATACTTATGGTAACTATGATACGTTATGATGGATTATTTATGGACCGATAGTACAGGGAGTTATACTTAATGGCTGAACAACAGGATTAGACAGATTCATGGATACCAAGTGTATCGGTAGTTACTGAAAATGACAAGTACCACCTCGGAGTTGGTTGAGGTAGGCAGGATTTCCCTGGGTACTGGTTGTGGGGGGTCGGGAGCAGGTCAGGGTTTTGCCCTCCCTTCTGCTCGAGATCCCCGTGTACAACTGGTGGGCCACTGTGTGATACAGAATGCTGGACTAGATGGGCTGAGGTCCGATTCAGCATGGCTCTTCTTCTTATGTTCTTATGCTACATTTCAATGCATTATTTAATTTTATTTTTAAGAACATGAAATGTAAGGACGCCTATATATCAACTATTTCCAGGCCCTGAGGAAGTGAATACGAAACGGTCCGATTCAGCTGGTGTCGGAGAATCGCTAGCAGCCGTCGGCAACTTTGTTGCACCCAGACGCGGTTTGAATTGCAGCCGCCCACCAAGTTGCGGCTTTTTTCCTATTGAGGAATAGCGGTACTTATCCCATCCAAGGACGCTCTGACTCTTATAACTCTGGGAACCTTTTACAGTTGGTCCTCCCATCTTGGACTATGAATATTGGTGATTACCCCGTGTTTATATGTATGCTGTTTCGATATATTCAATGTATTATTTATCACTGATTCTGAATTTGATTGATGTTTATTTTCTGATCCTCTTATAATGGGCTGATTTATAAGATTAATAAGATCACTACAATTATATGACTAAATCTTCTGACTGAAGTAAGACAAGAACATAAAGAAGTCATCCCTCACTGGACATGGAAAGGACTCTCAGGTAATGGGGAAAGGGCTCAATAGAAACTATCCTACAAACAACACAAGCAGTAGTGGCAGCCTTAAGGCCCCACGGTCATGACCTTATTTCCTAATTTTGTGCGAAGCCAGGAAATTAGGCCATGCCTTGGACATGTCCTGTGTATATCTGAAATCTGGGAGAGGGTTGCCATGGAAACAGGAGCAATGCAGAGGAAGGGCCAGGGTGAGGCGTGAGGGAAATAAACGGTCAGTTGGAATTAATACCCAAATAACATCCTGGTCTGCAGTTAGGATCCAAAACAGGCTTGGCTTCAGAGTAGAGAGGGAGGTAGAGGCAATGCTGAGACTAGGGGTAAAGGAGGAATCACAAAGTCCCTCAGGAATCAACCAGTGTTAGTGCCCAGGCCAGATGGAAGTGTACATTTTTTGCATACATTTCCCTCTAGTTAATGAGGTGTCGGAGTTCGGTGCTTACCTTTTACCTTGTGTAGAAGAGCTGTTACAGCAGTGGTTCCCAACCCTTTTTTGACCAGGGACCAGTCTCCAACATTAGTACCAAAAAGGTTACGACTCATTTTTGGCTAAGTTTAGATTTGGTTTGGTTATTTGGGGTGCCGATTCAGAAAATTGCATTGGATAGACCAGGGCTGTCCAACTTCTACCGGACCTGTGGCCGGAATTCCAGTTACTGATGACCTGGGGGGCCGAAGGGTCTGCCTCCGCCCCTGGCTCCGCCCCCTCCCTGGCTCCGCCCAGGCTCCGCCCCCTCCCTGGCTCCACCCCTGCCCCGCCCCCTTCCCGGCTCCGCCCCCTCCCCGCCTTGGAGGTGTCTGTGGAGGACACCAGGTCTTTGACTTGGAGATAGAGATGAACACCAAAATCCCAGTCTCAAGTCCCAGTCCCTGCTTTGAACTGGATTATATTGCAGTGTGGACTCAGGGCCCTTCACACAGCCATATAACTCAGAATATCCAGGCAGGAAACCCCACAAAACCTGCTTTGAACTGGATTATATTGCAGTGTGGACTCAGGGCCCTTCCACACAGCCATATAACCCAGAATACCTGATTTGAACTGGATTATATTGCAGTGTGGACTCAGGGCCCTTCCACACAGCCATATAACCCAGAATACCAGCTTTGAACTGGATTATCGGAGTCCACACTCATATAATCTGGTTTAAAGCAAATAACATGGGATTTTATTCAGATGTGTGGAAAGGAAGTCAAATAAGAAGCCAGGGCCCTTCCACACAGGCCTATAACCCTGAATGATAAGGCATAATATTCATTCTGCCTCTGCTAATAATAATAACAACAACAACAACAGGTTCCTGGAGTAGGAGACCTCCAAGGGCCATCCAGGGCCATCCAGTCCAATCTTCTGCCATAAGGGGAAAATACAATCAAAGCATTCCTCACAGATGACCATTCAGCCTCTGATGATGATAATAATAATATTAATTACAATGGGTTCCTAGAATAGGAGACCTCCAAGGGCCATCCAGTCCAATCTCCTTCTGCCATAAGGGGAAAACACAATCAAAGCATTCCTCACAGATGGCCATTCAGCCTCTGATGATGATGATAATAATAATAATAATAATAATAATTACAATGGGTTCCTAGAATAGGAGACCTCCAAGGGCCATCCAGTCCAACCTCCTTCTGCCATAAGGGGAAAACACAATCAAAGCATTCCTCACAGATGGCCATTCAGCCTCTGATAATATAATAATAATAATTACAATGGGTTCCTAGAATAGGAGGAGACTTCTAAGGGCCATCCAGTCCTACCTCCTTCTGCCATAAGGGGAAAACACAATCAAAGCATTCCTCAGCCATGTTGAATCAAACCTAAACTCTCATGAGAGCAACAGAAAGTACTGAACCTTGAGTTTGGGAGTTGTAGTTCTCCTCCATCCAGAGAGCACTGTGGACTCAAATAATGATGGATCAGGACCAAACTTGGCACGAAGCCTCAGAAGAGGAGGAAGCCGGAAAGGGAATGGATGAGCCCCCGTGCTCGAGTCGGCCTGCCCCTTTTCGCTCTGGCCACGCCCCCTCTCGCTCGTGCACTCTCTCTCTCCTTCCCTCTTTCCTTCAGGTGGTGGAAGGGGGAAGGAATGAAAGGGGGAAAGAGAGAAAGGAGGGAGGGAGAGAGAGAGGGGGGAGGGAGGGAGGGAAGTAGGAGGAGGAAGAGAGCCTGCTCCTCCTCCCTGCCCCGCCCCTCACCCCCCCCCAAAAAAATTCAAAAAAAATTCCAAAAAATATTCCAAAAAAATATTTTAATTTTTTAAAAAAATCTTAAAAAGCAGATATCTTGCAGGAGGGTAGGGGGCCGTGGGGAAGAGGCTGGGGGGCCGTATACGGCCCGGGGGCTGCCAGTTGGACAGCCCTGAGATAGACCACATCAGCTGTAGTTTCTGATACAGAATATAAGCCAACCAGTAGTCACCATCTGCTTGCACACAGAAAACTATATCTAATAATCTAGAGCTGATGTGGTAGCAGTAATCTTTTGTGGGTAGTCAGCCCCCCCTCTCCCGACATACCCATTGCTTTGGTACCAGAAGAGGGTTTCGCGAGACCAGTTGCTCACATGGCCATGTAGTTTCGAGGCAACTGTATAGTAATGGTGAGGCCGCTAGCCATATTTTCGTCCTTACGGACCACTAGTGTGGTCCATGGACCAATGGTTGGGAACCACTGGGTTAGAGAGACTGGGGTTTATTCAATAATTGACTTAACTATTTATTTATTTATTTAACGATATTTATATGCCGCCCTTCTCAACCCCGAAGGGGACTCAAAGCGGCTTACAGCAAACTGGGATACAATAAACTATGTTATTGCCATAGCATGGCTCACAGCAAACTGCAAATACAACAAACTACATTACTGCCATAGCACAATATCAGTACTACACATCACATGGCACTATAACATTATATCACAATATCATTAGTAATATTGCATATATAAACAAATATATAATTATGATATCACAGTATCATTAGTAGTAGTATTATATTGTATCAATGTATATACAATATATTATACCAAACTCATATTATAATATATTATATCATAACTATCTTACACTACAGTACATTATAATTATTATAATATATTGACATTATAATATAAGATAACATTATATTGTATATTATTATTATAAAATAATACATTACATTACAATACAATTATTATACTATAATGCAATATATTGACATTATAATATATTATACTATATTACATTACATTATAATGTAATATAACATTATGTAATATTATATTATTATATTAAATAATAAATAAAATTATTTATTCAAACAAAATAAAATTACTTATTTAAATAAATAATTTTTATAAAATTATTTTAAACACAGCAAGACTTAGACAAAAGAAGGGGGAGGGTGAAAATAATAATATAAAACACCCCCTACCTGTCCAGGAATGACCTGGCTACGGTGATCCAAGCGACGGTCATCTCGAGACTAGACTACTGTAACGCCCTCTACGTTGGCCTTCCCTTGGCGACGATTCGGAAACTCAAGCTAGTGCAGAATGCCGCTGCTGCCTGCTGGCAGGAGTGCCGGTGAGGCAGCACATTACGCCCATCCTCCAGCAACTGCACTGGCTGCCAATTGAGTACCGAATCACCTTCAAGGTGCTGGTGTTGACCTTTAAGGCCTTGTACGGTCTAGGGCCTGCGTACCTCTTGGACCGCCTTGCCCCATACGATCCCCCGAGATCACTCCGCTCAGCAGAGCAAAACCTGCTGGAGATTCCACCGATCCGCCTCTGCCGCCTATCATCAACTAGGCAGCACTCCTTCTCAGTAGCAGCTCCAACGGCCTGGAATGCCCTGCCGGAGGAGGCTAGAGCCATACGGGAGCTCGCCCCCTTCCGCAGGGCCTGTAAGACCTTCCTTTTCAAGCAGGCCTTCGGTTGACATATAACGCCTCTCGCTTTCAATCGACTTATGACTCTGTGTTACCGTTTTTGTCACTTAGTGTAATATTAACAATGTTTTAATGATGTTTTTAGTATCATTTTTGTTATTTTTATGGTTATAGCATTGTTTTATTTTGTTCGTGAGTCGGCATGAGTGTTGCCTGCCGATCACTATGTATGTCTTGTAACCCGCCACGAGCCCTCGGGAAGAGGCGGAATACAAATGCAAATAATAAATAAATAAATAAATAAATAAATAAAATAAAGTAAAATAAAATACAATAAATAAAAACAAAGCCAAAAATAAAAATTTAAAACACCAAGGCTTACTGGCAGATTACCCAAGGTCCACAGACAGCTATATCCCAATGGTTTTATCATATTTAATGATACATCTAATCCTGTATTTTATCCTGTATTTTATTGCTATGCTAGTGTTTTATTCTGTTATTCTGTTTTATGATGTGATTTTGCTGTTGTGAGTCACCCCGAGCCGAACGGGAGTGGCGACTGATAAGTCTAAATAAATAAATAAATAAATAAACATTATCTATACAGCTGATATACACAATAGGTGGTATGATTTGAGATACTGATCCCACTCAGGAGCATCACGGATATAGGTCCTGCAGAATTATAAAACTAGAACGATCATTGTTGAGAGAGTCTTACCAAGAGAGACCACAATCTCACAAGTTTCCTCCATGATCTGAGTGTGCAGGGCTCTCTGATCCACATCCAGAAGAGCCCACTCTTCCAGGGAGAAATGGACAGCCACATCCTCAAAGCTCACTGGGCCCTGGAGGAAAAAGAAGATGTTTCCTGCTTACAGTTTAATAAAGGCTATCAAGGAACAACGTTCAATATTAGGGTTGAAAGCTTCATGGTAGATAATTGGCAAGTATATTAGCAGAGGCCTCATGTCTGAATAGCAGTTGCTGGGAAAGAGCAATGAGAAAGGGCTATGCAGTATTCCTAGACACCTCTGGTTGGTCATTGTGGGGCACAGGATGCTGGACTACTTGGGACTTTGGTCTGGCCCAGCAGAGCCAATGCTAATGATTTTAATTCAGAGATCAACTACCAAAAAGTGAGAGTGGATCTACAATGTCCTTTACCCCCATTGACAATGGACTGGGACCAAACTTGGCACAGAGAAACCCCATGGTCAACTGAACATAATACAGGGGTTTGTGGGAATAGATCTTGTTTTTGGGAGTTGTAGTTCACCTACATCGAGAGAAACTGTGACCCCCACTGACAATGGATCGGGACCAAACTTAGCACAGAGAAGCCCCATGGCTAGCTGAACATACTGCAAGGGTTTGGGGGAATTGACATTGATTTTGGAAGTTATAGTTCACCTACATCCAGAGAAAATGTGACCTCCACTGACAATGGAGTGGGACCAAACCTATTTATTTATTTACAGTATTTATATTCCGCCCTTCTCACCCCGCAGGGGACTCAGGGCGGATTACAATGTACACATACATGGCAAGCATTCAATACTCACACTTTTTTCAGCATGCGAGCTACTTATAAAACAACCAAGTCAAAAATGATCTACCTACCTACTACTCAGGGAGCCATAAAAGCAAAATATTTGGAAATTTATTTCAGTGAGAGCCATAGAATATATTTTAAGACTGAATTCAACTAAATGTGAGTATAAGAAGCACCTGAATTTATTCATAATAATAATGATGATAATATTCATTCAGCCTCTGCTACTACTACTACTACTAATAATAATAATAGTAACAGCAACAACAATAGGTTCCTAGAGTAGAAGGAGACCTCCAAGGGCCATCCAGTCCAACCTCCTTCTGCACCTGGGCGGCGTCGGGAGCCTGCGGGGCGGGACTGAGCCTTCCTCCCGCCCTGCCTGCGATCTACCAGGATGCCCTACGCGATCTATCAGTAGATCGCGATCTACCTAATGAGCACCCCTATCATAGACAAACAAAACATATAGACAGACAGTCAGAGGCTATTGAATTTTTCCTGACCACCAGGGGAGCTGTTGCTTCACCGTCCACCTGCGACACTGATGAAGTACTTTCCACATTCCCCGCATGCTTGTTGCTGGAGATTTTTTATGGCCTCATAAATTTGTTAAGTTAGCCTCCCCACACATGGGTGGTACCTAAATTTCCTACTTGACAGATGCAACTGTCTTCTTGGGTTACAAACATCGACAACAAAATTGGCCGGAAGCTCACCCTGACCCAGGCTGGCTTCAAACTCATGAACTTTCGGTCAGTAGTGATCTTAATGCAGCTGACACCCAGCCAGCTGGCACAGAGAAGCCCCATGACCAACTGAACATACTGCAGGGGCTTGTGGGAATGGACCTTGATTTTGGGAGTTATAGTTCACCTACATCCAGAGAAACTGTGACCCCCACCGACAATGGACCGGGACCGAACTTAGCACAGAGAAGCCCCATGACCAACTGAACAAACTGCAGGGGTTTGGGGAAATTGAATTTTATTTTGAGAATTGTAGTTCACCTGTATCCAGAAAGCATTGAACCCAGCCGACGTCAGATCTGGACCAAACTTTGCACATAGACCCAATATGGCCAACCAGGTTGGGAGTGGGGGGAGTGATTGCCCTGGGAATCTGGGAATTACCCTTATTCAGAGAGCACTGAACCCAGCCAATGTCAGATCTGGACCAAACTTCAGTGATATTACCTAACATCCCAAAGCAAACAATGTCTTCTTCTAATAACCTGGGCACCGCCGGGTCCCCAAGCTAGTAATAATATAATAAAAAACTTTATAGACTGCCCTCTCCCCCCGAGGGGACACAGTGCAGTTTACAACACAAAAAAGGCCAACATTCAATGCCCAGTCAAATGCAAAAAAAGCAATTACTATAATGCAATATAATAAACATAATAATGACAGTGAACTTATTTTATAAAAAATTTGATGTCAAAATGAAAAACACGATACAAATAATCACATAGAACTGAACTGGATTATAGGAGTCTACACTGGGATAAGACAATAACCTGGGATCAGGTCCTGGGACATAGGGCAGAATAGAAGAGGCCTTACTCTACAAGTCAACAGTGATGGAACATAGAGATATGACACAAAATTTATAGATCAGGCAGGGATGCGAGCCTGGAATTAGGCCACGACGGGTGCCCTAGTCCTTTTCTCCCAGGAATCTTGCTCCTTACCCCAGTTGGTTCGGCTTCATCACAAAGAGGAAGAGACGACTGAAGATTTGGTGGTAGTGTCATCACAGACCCTGAGGGAGGGAACCGAGATGTGTGTGTTTATTTTTATTTATGTGAACTGATGGCATTGGCTTGTTTCAGAGATTCAGTTATCACCCCAAAAAGAAACTGGGAGAAAGCACCCCTTTGAATTTTGCATTCAGTAAAATCTGATATGATTCTATGATTTATAGAATCATAGAGTTGGAAGAGATTTCATGGGCCATCTAGTCCAACCCCCTGCAAAGAAGCAGGAAAATTGCATTCAAAGCACCCCCAACAGATGGCCGTCCAGCCTCTGTTTAAAAGCTTCCAAAGAAGGAGCCTCCACCACACTCCAGGGCAGAGAGTTCCACTGCTGAACAGCTCTCACAGTCAGGAAGTTCTTCCTAATGTTCAGGTGGAATCTCCTTTCTTGTAATTTGAAGCTATTGTTCCGCGTCCAAGTCTCCAGGGCAGCAGAAAACAGGCTTGCTCCCTCCTCACATATTTCACTCACATATTTATACATGGCCCTCATCATGTCTCCTCTCAGCCTTCTCTTCTGCAGGCTAAACATGTCCAGCTCTTTAAGCCGCTCCTCATAGGGCTTGTTCTCCAGACCCTTGATCATTTGAGTTGCTCTCTTCTGGACACATTCCAGTCCTAGTCTCCAGGGCAGCAGAAAACAAGCTTGTTTCCTCCGCCCTATGACTTCTTCTCACGTATTTAACTTGGTACACAGAACTCCCATGACCAGCAAAAAAATACTGGAAGGGCTTGGTGGGCATTGACCCTAAGCTTTGGAGTTGTAGTTCACCTACATCCCGAAAGCACTAAGGACTCAAGCAGTGATGGATCTGGACCAAACTTGGCATGAATACTCAATATGCTCAAATGTGGCGGAGTTTGGGGAAAATAGACATTGACATTTGGGAGTTGTAGTTGCTGGGATGTATAGTTTGCCTATAATCAAAAAGCATTCTGAACCTCACTGACCAACTGAAAATACTGTGTTTTCAGATGGTCTTTGGTGACCCCCCCCCCAAGGGGCCCCGAAACCCAGGTTGAGAAACTCTATGTTAATCATTCAATAATAGCTCTTTATCACAGAAATATAGGACTTGAATTACATCCCCTCTATTAGTAACATGGACTGTAAAAACGCATATTCCCCTGTTCTATCCCTTCATAAAGCACTTGTAGGAACCCATACTAAACTCAGGGCCACATGGAGACATCTGAGGCCCCTTCTACACTGCCATATAAAATCCAGATTATCTTCTTTGAACTGGATTATATGGCAGTGTAGACCCAGATAATCCAGTTCAAAGCAGATAATGTGGATTATCTGCTTTGATAATCTGGATTTGATGGCAGTGTAGAAGGGGCTGAGTCTACACTGCCATATAATCCAGTTCAAAGCAAATGATCCATGAAGGAAGTTACAAGAGATAAGGCTTCTTCTTACCCTGCAAGGCCGCAACATCATATTCCTCCTGCTTGATCTCCTTCCACTGGAGACTGGGTCTTGTGTCTGATGAAGACTGAATATCCACACAGCGTTTTCTGGCCTGAAACAGCAGTGAGAATTTGAAACCCAATGCAGAGAAACATCCCAAAATGATAAA
The DNA here is from genome assembly GCA_030556195.1 of Anolis apletophallus. Taxonomy (NCBI): domain Eukaryota; kingdom Metazoa; phylum Chordata; class Lepidosauria; order Squamata; family Anolidae; genus Anolis; species Anolis apletophallus. The sequence goes on along the minus strand of JARBWK010000001.1, from coordinate 205,424,360 downwards.
AGGCAGGCTTCTTAGGTCTGAGACTTTCAGACAAAAGAATCACAAGAAAAAGATTGGTTGTTGCAATATGTTTTACCCCTCTGAGTTGGAGACTTCTGGCTTTACAGACACCAAGAGGCAATGCTCTCACCTGTTCTCCCTCCTTCTCGTCCTCTGCCTGACTCAGGAGGAAGCCTTCTGCCAGGGCCACCGCCTGGGAAGAGGTCTCTGCCCCACACTCTCGGACCCAGCTCCCCATCTCTGGGGGCAGGATGCTCAGGAACTGCTCCAGGATCACCAGGTCCAGCATCTCCGCCTTGGTGTGTTGCTCTGGCTTCAGCCACTGGCGGCAGAGGTCGTGGAGGCAGCTGCAAACCTCTCTGGGCCCCTCGCCCTCTCGGTAGGAGCACTGCCTGAAGCGCTGGCGCTGTGTGTCTGAGCTGCCAGTGTCACTAAGGAAATCTTGCAAAGTTCTCTTCCATAATTCCCTATTTCTCTTAGCTCTTATGCCATCAGGATCTCTTCCTGCTTCAGGGCTAGTTAAATCCACTTCATCCATTTTTGATGCTGCGTCCAATGAGGCAACAGATAAGATCCAAGATCCTGCTCTTCTTTTCTCAAGGCAAAGACTCTCTCAACACTCTTTGCTCCAAAGTTCTGCAAAACCACAATGAGCTGGAATAAGAGTTATTGTGATATAATATGGAAGATTTCAAGCAAAGGCCTCTTTTTTTCAGGGTCCTCCCTCCCTTTCTGTTATACACTTTATCTATCCTTCCTTCTTTCCTTCTTCTATCCCTTTCTTATACACTATATCTATATTTCCTTCTTCCTCTCTTTCTCTTATACACTTTATTTATCCTTCCCTCATTCCTTCCTCTTATACATTTTATCCTTCCTTCTATACTTTATCCTTCCATCCTCCTCTTATAAACTTTATCTTTCCTTCCTTCCTTCCTCTGTCCCTCTTATACTTGATCTATCCTTCCTTCTTCCTCCCTTTCTCTTATACACTTTATCTACCCTTCCTTCTTTCTTTCCTTCCTCTATCCCTTTCTCTTATACACTTTATCTTCCTTTCCTTCCTCCCTTTCTCTTATACACTTTATCTTTCCTTCCTTCTTTCCTCCTTCCTCTATCCCTTTCTCTTATACACTCTATCTATCTATCCTCCCTTCCCCTTATACACTTTATCCTTCCTTCCTACCTTCCTTTCTCCTATGCTTTATCCTTCCTTCCTTCCTCTTATGCACTTTATCTACCCTTCCTTATACACTGTATCTCTCCTTCCTCCCTCTTAGACACTTTATCCTTCCTCCTATACTTTATCCTTCATTCTTTTTTTATTTTTAAAATATTTTTATTGTTTTATAGTGTATATAGGAAACAAAACAAATGAACAAAAGAAGAAGAAAAATATGCAAGAGATTTACAAAAGGGTGTCCATTCAGTGCTCGTTAAACACATGAACAACCAGACTTGGCTGTACAATTAATCATACCTTTAACATGCCTTAACCCGTGGTTCCACTACTGGCAAATTAAGGAGAACTATAAACAAGACCGGAAGAAGGGGTTTGAAATAACAGACTCGAGCTGATCCAAAATAGTAAAAAGTGATACCAAAATCATACAGAAATCCTATCAACTACTACTTGGTTGGGATACGGAGGAAAACCTGATCAAGGAGGTAATGATAAAGTGGGCCAGACTGGTGGGACATACTATAGATTTGTGTAAATGGGAAGTGTGGGGCAAAAAATTAAAATATACCTATGCTGTCGAGATAAAAGAAAACTGGTATAAGGTATTCTACATGTGGTATTTAACTCCAGAAAAGCTCGCGAAGTTTAGTAAAGGTAAATTGAGTGCGAAATGTTGGAAATGTGGAGTAAATGTAGGTACCTACTCCCATGTGTGGTGGGAATGTAAGGTGGTAAAGAAATATTGGTGGGAGATATTCAAGAGGACAAAAGATATCCTGGGGAAAAAATTGAGTTCAAACCAGAGTACTTTTTACTGGGGATACTTGATTTTGAGTTAGACAAAAATGATGAAAAAAAATTCTTTTACCTGGCCGCCGCAGCAAGAATAAGTTTGGCCAGATTTTGGAAGCTGAAAGAAGTGCCAACATACCAGGACTGGTTAAAAAAGTGTATGATATAATGAACATGGATCTGCTGACACAGAAAGTAGCGCAAAACAGGGTTTTTGAAAACAGAACGGACTGGAATAAATATATTGATTACCTCAAATTGAAGAAATATAAATTAATATGATCTAAACCAATACAGGGACGACATTATAGGACAACTAAGTTTTGACCACAGGAGGGGAAGCAAGGCCGACCCCCCTGTGCAATGGTGTAAGGAAGTATTGAACCTCTGCAACGCGGACAAGGAGGACTACAGGGGAAATGTTTATGTGTAGGTGAGAGGGGGTGGTGGTCGGAGGGGGGGAAAGGAAGGGGGGTTATGCTTTTATGTTTAAGTGTATGTCTAGGTCTATGTCGGTATGTTTTGATGTTCTGTTTTTTTGTTGTTGTTTGAATGAATAAAAAATAATTAAAAAAAACATTCCTTAACCCTCCACCCCCCACCCCATGGCCTCCCAAGCCCCTCAAAAAAGGATCACGCAACTAACCACCAACTACCCACAGATCTTCTTTCACTGAATCCCCTTTCCTCCCTTCTCCCCATACACTTGATCTACCCTTCCTTCCTCCTACCTTCCTTCCTTCCTCCTGGACACTTTCTCCTCCTTCCCTCCCTTTTCAAAGAAAGGGGTTGCTGTTTCCCACGGGCCCCCTTCAATGTGGCACCCCCCCAACCAGGCAAGGAAGGGTGAAGGGGACAGAGTTTTGTTCCCAGAGAGGCAGGAAGAAGGCCTTGACTACCTCCCCTGCTTTCCTGCCCCTCTAGGAACTAAACCAGGAGGAGAAGAGAAGGTTGTAGCCAAGGGGGAAAACTCCCCAATCCCCACTGGGAAAGGAAGGGTTCCTAGAGGGGCAGGAAAAGAAGGGAGGTAGTAAAGGCCTTCTTCCTGCCTCTCTGGGAACCAAACTCCCTCCCCTTAACCCTTCCTTTCCCAGTGGAGATTGGGGAGTTTCCCCCTTTGGCTTCTCCCTCCTCCTCCTCCTCCTCCTGAGGCAGCCTGCCTCCTCCTCCTGGTGAGTCCTTCCTTCTTCCCAGACCTTCTCCTCCATATCACTGGAGATCCTTCAGGGCCAAAAGCATCAGGGGGAATCTCCCTGGAGCTGAACTCTGCCCCTTCTACATTGCCATACAACATCCACATTATTTGTTATAGAAGTCTTCACTGCCATATAATCCCACTGCTTTATCAAGTTCGCAGGTGACACCAGATTTAGGGCCTTAGACCAGTGTTTCCCAACCTTTTTTGAGCCGCGGGACATTTTTTACATTTACAAAATCCTGGGGCACACCACCAACCAAAATGACACAAAATGACACTCTAACACAGTCATACATATACTTAATATGTCTTTAAATGTATTTATACACTCAGTGTGAAACCTGGGCCTGTTTCGATGAACACAACATAGATATCCTGGCAGGAATGGCAGAAAGACACAAACCTCCCACACAGAACTCCCATAACCAAGAGAAAATACTATAAGAGTTTGGTGGGCATTGACCTTGGGTTTTGGATTTGTAGTTCACCTATATCCAGAAAGCACTGTGGACACAATGTTGGATCAGGACCAAACTTGGCATGAATACTCAATATGCCCAAATGTGAACACAGATGGAGTTTGGGGAAAATAGACCTTGACATTTGGGAGTTACAGTTTCTGGGATTTATAGTTAACACACAATCAAAGAGCATCCGAACTCTTGCAACAATGGAATTGAACCAAACTTGGCATATTGAACTCTCATTACCAACAGAAAGTACTGAAAGGGTTTGCTTGGGAATTGACCTTGAGTTTCCCACGGCACACCTGATGATCGCTCACGGCACACTAGTATGCCACGGCACACTTGTTGGGAAACACTGCTTTAGACAATGGGTTCAAATGACAGGACCTGATCGTCAGGAAGAACTTCATGACTGATTCTCTCAGCATTACTTCGCGAACGAAGATCCTTAGGAAGGACTCATCCCATGCTTTCTACAAGCGCGTTGATGACTAAAAAGGCCAATCTGAGATAGGCAAGTTCGGTTGCAGAAAGCACAGCAGAAAGTCTCCTTGGGTGATATTTTTTCCAAGTTGCGGTTCTTCCTGCGTTGTCGTTTCTCTTCGAGACCCGTTTGGCGTGTCTTCTCGAAAGAGGCCGCAGCATTGTGGATAGTGCGTCTCCATGCCTCCCGATGTGAGGCCAGGGTGGACCATTGTTGGTGATCAATCTTCTCGAAAGAAGCCACAGCATTGTGGACAGTGCGTCTCCATACCTCCCGATGTGAGGCCATGGTCGACCATTGTTGGTGATCAATCTGTTGTTTTAGGGAGTCCTTATATCTCTTTTTGGGGCACCTCTCTTGCGCTGACCCGTGGCAAGTTCACCATAGAGTAGTATCTTTGGTAGACGGTGGTCCTCCATCCTAGAGACGTGCCCTGCCCAGCGCAGCTGTGTTCTCAATAGCATGGCCTCAATGCTGGTGATCCCTGCTTGCTCAAGGACAGCAACATTCGTCACATAGCCGGTCCAGTGTATATTTAGGATTGTGCAATGACAGCGCTGATGAAACCGTTTGAGGAGTCGTAGGTGTTAGCGATAGGTGACCCATGTTTCAGACCCATAGAGGAGAATAGACAGTACAATAGCTCTGTACACACTGATTTTGGGGGGGAAAATACACTAAACAATATAAAATAATAAAACAAAATAAAATCATTCAGACACACTTATAATATACTTTATTTATCCCAAAGGGCTGGTGAACCTATTCCCTGTTGGCGATGCATGGAAGCGATTCAAGCTAACGCAGGTCTTTATGTGGCCTTGAACTGCATGGAAGTATAAATTAACAGAATAATTGTAATAATATCAGGGGCTCTTCCACACCGCCATATAACCCAGAATATCAAGGCAGATCATCCACAATATCTGCTTTGAACTGGATTATCTGGAGTCCACACTGCCACGTAGACCTGTTCAATGTGGATGTTATTCAACTGTGTGAAAGGGGCCCAATTTAGGTTTTATTTTTTTATAATTTGAAAAAAAATCCAAGTAGCTTTTGGTGTGAGAGAATTGGCCGTCTGCAAGGATATTGCCTAAGCAATGCCCGGATGTTTTGATGTTCTACCATCCTTGTGGGAAGCTTCTCTCATGTCCCCACATGGGGAACTGGAGCTGACAGAGGGAGCTCCTCCATGCTCTCCCCGGATTCGAACCTGCGACCTGTCGGTCTTCAGTCTTGCCGGCACAAGGGTTTAACCCATTGCGCCACCGGGGGCTCCTTATTTTCTAACACTAATCCATACTGAATCAGGAATTCTCCGTTCTCTTTCAGGCCAAAACTTTCCCCATGGAAGCTCTCCTGGCATTACGGAAGTCTCCAAGAGACAACACGCAGAGTCCCCAATGGAAGGAGCTCAAGCAGAAAAGAGACGGAGATGCGGCTTTGCACAGTAAGAATGAACCCTTTCTGGACTTGCAAGAGGTGCAAGAAACACACTTGCGTTTGTTTCTTAGGCTTTCATAAATTTCCTGCTGGAAGAGACTAAATATTTTTGTCAGTTCAGGGTCATAGAAGCAGAGGTGCACATACGGTGTGATTGTTCCTCCAGATTGCAAAAGATTGCCATTCAGCACAAGGGTTGAATACTTTGAGTCCCTCTGCGGAGATAAAAAGTAGTAGTAGTAGTAGTATTTGATACATAACAAGATTAGTACTCAGCAAACAAGATCACTATGCTGGCTGTTGTATTGGATCACACGTCGGATACTTCGCAAGTGTCTAGGATTGTGTGATGTATCAGTGAATAATGCGCGCGGATCTGAGTAGGGTGGTCTTTGGCAGCTGTCAGGTGGTAATTTTGTCAGCGTGGATTGTTTTCAAGTGCAGACCAAGGTCTTGAGGCACTGCACCCAGTGTGCTGATCACCACTGGGACCTTTTGGGAGGGTATTCCAGAGCTGGGGGACCTCCACAGAGAAGGCCCTCTCTCATCCCCACCAACCACGCTTGAGATCATAGAAAGAAATGCGGTCGGTTTGTAGAAAGAGAGTGTATATGGACTGTGGGTGTCAGCTGCATTAAACATCACTACTGACCAAACGATTATGAGTTCGAAGCCAGCCCAGGTCAGAGTGAGCTTCCGGCCAATTGTGTAGCTTGTGTCGACCTTTGCAACCCAAAAGACAGTTGCATCTGTCAAGTTGGAAATTTAGGTATCACCTATATGTGGGGAGGCTTATTTAACAAAATTTACGAAGCCATAAAAAATCTCCAGCAACAGCAAGCGGGGAATGCGGAAAGTACTTCATCAGTGTCGCAGATGGATAGTGAAGTGACAGCTCCCCTGTTGGCCAGAAGTTGGAATGTAAAATAGCCTCTGACTGTCTATCTATATGTGTTGTGTGTCTATGGCATTGAATGTTTGCCATGTATGTGTACATTGTAATCCGCCCTGAGTCCCCTGCGGGGTGTGAAGGGCAGAATATAAATACTGTCTCTCGGCATTACTTCGTGAACGAAGATTCTTAGGAAGGACTCATCCCACGCTTTTTACAAGCACGTTGATGACTAAAAAAGCCAATCTGAGATAGGCAAGTTTGGTTGCAGAAAGCACAGCAGAAAGTCTCCTTGGGTGATGTTGTATCCAAGTTGCGGTTCTTTCTGCATTGTCGTTTCTCTTCGAGACCCGTTCGGTGTGTCTTCTCGAAAGAGGCCCCAGCATTGTGGATAGTGCGTCTCCATGCATCCCAATGTGAGGCCAGGGTGGACCATTGTTGGTGATCAATCTGGCCAAGCCTGAGATGTTGTTTCAGGGAGTCCTTATATCTCTTTTTGGGGGCTCCTCTCTTGCGCTGACCCGTGGCGAGTTCACCGTAGAGTAGTATCTTAGGGAGGCAGTGGTCCTCCATCCTAGAGATGCGCCCTGCTCAGCGCAGCTGTGTTTTCAATAGCATGGCCTCAATGCTGGTGACCCCTGCTTGCTCAAGGACAGCGACATTCGTCACATAGTCGGTCCAGTGTACATTTAGGATTGTGCGAAGACAACGCTGATGAAAGCGTTCGAGGTGTTGGTGATAGGTGACCCATGTTTCAGACCCATAGAGGAGAACAGACAGTATGATAGCTCTGTACGAGGCGAGCTCCTCTCTGGCTATGTACGCGCCTGCGCACTGGCCCTTCACATCCAGGGCCTGGGACAGGATGAATGCTCCTTTCCAAGATGGCGGCGGAGGGAGGAGGGAAGGAGATGAATGAGATTAAGACCCAGTTTACCACCTGCGAGGGGCTCTACAAGCTGCTGAGCCACTCGAAGTACAGCCGGCCCAACCGGATGCCCAATTCACAGGTTTTCGAACCCCCTCCACAATAGCTCTGTACACACTAATTTTGGTGCTTTGTCTCAGGTGCTTGTTGCTCCAGACTCTTTTGTGAAGCCTTCCAAATGCACTATATGACTTTGCTAATCTGTGATCCATCTCTTTATAAATCTTGGCGAGGATAAATACTGTAAATAAATAATAAATAGGGCTTTAGAGGTAATAATTGGACCTTCAATTGAGCCTGGAAACTTGTCGGAAGCCAGTGGAGCTGTTTAAGCAGGGGCGTGGTATTTTCTCTATAGCTAGTTCCAGTTAGTAATCTGGCAGCTCACCTTTACACTAGCTGCAGTTTCCGAACTGTCTTCAAAGGCAGCCCCACATAGAGTGCATTGCAGTAGTCCATTCTTGATGTAACTAAGGCATGGACCACCATGGCCAAGTCAGGCTTCTCAAGTTGACCTGAGGTAAAAGTATGTATGGTAAGAGGCTGTTTGGAGAAGTCTTTAATAAGATGGAGAATTTTAATTCAGACAAGACAACTTCCCATTCCTTTGCTCTTTCCTACAGGGGCTGGAGTGATGCCACCACTATCTAGTCCTCAGTCATCTCTTCCTCTTTGGGATGGAGTGGAACCTGTTCAGGTAAGGAGGCAGGTCTGGGAGAAGAGAGTGAAGCAGTGTGGATATCTCTAGTTCCAGGCTCACATCCCCGATAACAATAGCCAAGATAAAAGTAAAAACTTGGCTCTTTCAGCAAGCTTTTGGAAATGCAGTGGATTAGATCAGTGTTTTTCAACCTTTTTTGAGCGGGGGCACATTTTTTACATTTACAAAATCCTGGGGCACACCACCAACCAAAATGACACTCTAACACAGTAATACATATAGTTAATGTGTTTTTAAATGTATTTATACACTCAGTGTGAAACCTGGGCCTGTTTCGATGAACACAACATAGATATCCTGGCAGGAATGGCCGAAAGACACAAACTTCCCACACAGAACTCCCATAACCAAGAGAAAATACTATAAGAGTTTGGTGGGCATTGACCTTGGGTTTTGGAGTTGTAGTTCACCTATATCCAGAAAGCACTGTGGACTCAAACAATGTTGGATCAGGACCAAACTTGGCATGAATACTCAATATGCCCAAATGTGAACACAGATGGAGTTTGGGGAAAATAGACCTTGACATTTGGGAGTTACAGTTTCTGAGATTTATAGTTAACACACAATCAAAGAGCATCCTGAACTCTTGCAACAATGGAATTGAACCAAACATGGCATATTGAACTCTCATTACCAATTAGAAAGTACTGAAAGGGTTTGCTTGGGAATTGACCTTGAGTTTCCCATATGCACACCTGATGTTCGCTCTATTTTTATGGCACACTAGTGTGCCACGGCACACTGGTTGGGAAACACTGGAATAAATAAATAAGAATTCACTCTTAGCAGAAAGAACTGGAGCACTGGACTCTTAAAAGCCTGGGTTTGAATCTCCATGTGTTGAAACAATCTAATCTTGAGTTAAAGTTGCTGTCCTTATTCAATGTATTTTCTTTTTTCTTGGCTACCAAAGAGAAGGAAATGGGGTGGCTTTCCCCATACTTCCTTGTTAGACCCAAACAAAACTCTCTTTTTTGTTTGCTTCCGACAAAGGGAAGAGAGCAAAGAAAGCCTTGTTGGGTCTGATCAAAGGCCCATTGAGGCCTGCATCCTGTATCCTAGGGCCCTTCCACACAGCCCTATATCCCAGAATATCAAGGCAGGAAATCCCACAATATCTGCTTCGATCTGGGTTATCGGAGTCCACACTACCATATATTCCAGTTCAAAGCAGATAACATGGGATTTTCTGCCTTGATATTCTGGGATATAGGGCTGTGTGGAAGGGCCAACCAGATATCTTTAGGAATCCAAAAGGTCAACGGTTTGAATCTGGAGAGTGGGGTGAGCTCCCGCTGTTAGCCCCAGCTTCTGTCATCCTAGCAATTTGAAAACATGCAAATGTGAGTAGATCAACAGGTACCACTCTGGCGGGAAGGTAACAACACTCCACGCAGTCATGCTGGCCACTGGAAATGTGTCGCAGCTAGCTGGGTGTCAACTACATAAGATCTCTACTGACCAGAAGGTCATGAGTTCGAGGCCTGCCTGGGCCAGGGTGAGCTCTCGACCAAAATTGTGTAGCTCGTTGCTGACCTTTGCAACCCGAAACACAGTTGCATCTGTCAAGTAGGAAATATAGGTACCACTTTGTGGGGAGGCTAAATTTAACTGATTTACGAGGCCATAAATCTCCAGGAAGTACACAAAAAGAACGAAGGAATGCGACAGCTTCCCCTGGTGGCCAGAAGCTGGAATGTTAAATTGCCTGTCTATATATGTTGTATGTCAATGGCATTGAGTGTTTGCCTGTATATGTGCATTGTGATCCGCCCTGAGTGCCCTGCAAGGTGAGAAGGGCGGAATATAAATGATGTAAATAAATAAATAAATGACCTTGGAGGTGTCGACGGACAACGCCGGCTCTTCGGCTTAGAAATTGAGATGAGCACCACTTCCCAGAGTCGGAAACGACTAAACTTAATGTTAAGGGAAACTTTTACTTTACTTTGAGCTGTGAGAAGGAAACATTTCTTTTTTCCTTTCAGGGCTGGGTCACTTTTGAGGACGTGGCTGTCCATTTCTCCCCGGAGGAGTGGGCTCTTCTGGATTCTGATCAGAGGGCCTTGCACACACAGATCATGGAGGAGACCCATCGGATTATCACTTCTCTTGGTAAGACTCTTTCGGGGATGATAATTTCTGTTTCGAAATGCAATGATCACCATAAAGGCAATAGTGCTTCTTCTGAATGGGCATAGACTTCTCGTTATAGCAGTCACTGGGAGATCCTTATGCTTTCATGTGTTTGGCCAGTATTTCTTTCAGAGTGGCCAGCAGAGAGGCATGCTGGGAGTGCTAAGTCAGCAGCACTTGGTGGGCTGCCTTAAACGGTTCTAAAGACAACAGATATTGGGGCTAATAGTAGAAAATTATTATTATTTCAGTATCTTATATTTCTACAGAGATATTCTTTAGATAGTATTTTGGCAGTATGATTGATTTAACGTGGGTTTTTAAAGGCTTTTTCTTGATGTTTCATATTAATGGTGCATAGTTATACCATTATTTATTTATTTAGTCTATTTTTATACTGCCTTTCTCACCCCTGGGGAGACTCAAGGCGGTTTATGACCTATTAATGGCAATAATTCAATGCCAACATACATATAATAAAATAAAATCGCAATAACCACACACTGACATATAACTATAAATTAAAACCATTAAAACCATTAAATATAGGCATATACAACATGTAAAGCATTAAAAACATTGTAATAGAAGAACTTTATTTTTCTACCCCTCCTCCATTTCCCCGAAGGGACTCAGGGCAGCCTACATGGGGCCAAGCCCAAGGCAACATACAATTAAAAACAGAAAAATAAAATATTAAAATAGCATAAAAACAGTATCATCATAAACAATAATCATAATCATAAGCAACAACAGATATTACTCTAGTCTAGTCTCATATTTTTGGGGGGGAGGGAACCAATGTGCAAACGTGTTAGAGGATAGGCTGGTCAATAAGGTGGATAGAACGTAAAAGGGTAAAGGAGGAAGGGGGGAAAAGGAGGAATAAGGGAGGAAGAGAAGAAGAGAAGGATGGAAAGAAAGGGTGGAAGGGAATGAAGGGAGGGAAAGGAAGGCAAGGGAGGGAGGAAAGGAGAGAAGGAAGGAAAAACAAAAGGGAAGGAAGGAAGCAAAGGAAGAAGGAAAGGAAGGTGGAACAGAATGGAAGGAGGGGAGGAAGGAAAGAAAGAAAGAGAAGGAAGGAGAAAGAGGGAAGGAAGGAAGCAAAGGAAGAAGGGAAGGTGGAACAAAATGGAGGGAGGGGAGGAAAAAGAGAAGGAAGGAAGAAAAAAAGGAAAGAAGGAAGCAAAGGATGAAGGAAGGGAAGGTGGAACAGAATGGAGGGAGGGAGGGAAAGAGAAGGAAGGAAAGACACAAGGGAAGGAAGCGAAGGAGGGAGGGAAGAGAAAGGAGAGGGAAGGAGGAAAGAGGGAAGGAAGGATGAAAGGGTGGAAGTGAAGGATGGAAGGAGGGAGAAAGAAGGAAATAAGGAAGGGAGGGAAGGAGGAAGGAAAGAGGGAAGGAAGGAATAATAAGATGGTGAGAGACAGGAGGGCACGAGAAAGGAGCCCAAAGAGTTGTATCCGGCCCCCGGGCCTGGGTTTACCCACACCTGATTGAGATGTATAGGAATATTTTTTTAAAATATTTTTTGAAAATTAAACAGTTTAATATTTTAATATTTTTTAAAAAAATTAAATACTGTTCTTGATATTCCATGAATAATTAACATTTTCTAGCCATCAGAGTCAATAAAAGTGGGTGGAAGGAACAAATAATATTTCTTTTCCTCCACGGGTAGTTGGTTTACTCAGTTTCCTACTCTCTGTGATTTCTTTCCACTTACACTGAGGAATAATTGGTTTTTGTTCTTTCCAGCAGATAACTGGATGAAGAGCAATATGGGTACCATATCTGGGAAGTATTTTTTGGACAGATGGAAACTCATTAGACACCAGAAACACCACGCAGGAACGGAAGGCTCTACTAAAAGCAAGACTTTCAAATGCAATGTATGTGGGGGGAAATTTGCCCAAAGTATGGCACTTGTGCTTCACAAGAGGCTTCATGCTGGAAAAAAATACAGTGGACATAAAGTCTTAAGGAAAGGGTTTCATTACAAATCACAGCATCCGACCCATCAAGGAGCCCACAAGCGAATAAAAAAGCACAAGAAGTGCCAGGAATGCGGCAAACACTTTGCTTGCAATTCCGTTCTAGTCATTCACCAGAGAGTGCACACGGGAGAGAAACCATATACATGCGTGGAGTGCGGAAAATGCTTCTCTACCAATTCGATCCTGGTGAATCACCGGAGGCTCCACACAGGAGAGAAACCGTATAAATGTCAGAACTGTGCAAAGTCTTTCTCTACCTATTCAAACCTTGCAAGCCACCAGAGGGTCCACATGGGAGAGAAACCATACCAGTGCCAGGAGTGTGGGAAATGCCTGTCGGACAAGTCTTACCTTCTTGACCACCAAAGAATCCACACGGGAGACAAGCCGTACCAGTGCGAAGAGTGTGGGAAATGCTTTTGTACAAACTCGAGCCTCGCAAGCCACCGGAGAGTCCACACGGGAGAGAAACCGCACAAATGCCGGGAGTGCGGGAAATGCTTTGCTCGCAGTTCGTACCTTGCGATCCACTGGAGATTGCACACAGGAGAGAAACCATACAAATGCCAGGAATGTAAAAAGCACTTTGTTTGCAAATCTGAACTTGTGAGGCACCAAAAGAGGCATAAAGGGACAAAACCGTACACTTGCAATGTATGCGGGAAATGTTTTTCTCGAAATTCTGTCCTTGCGAGCCACCAAAGAGTCCACACCGGGGAGAAACCATACAAATGCCAGGATTGCGGTAAATGTTTTGCTCAGAGCGCACACCTTGCCCGCCATCATAGAATCCACACAGGAGAGAAACCATACAAATGCCAAGAGTGTGGGAAATGTTTTGCTCGGAAGGGACACCTCGTGATCCACCACAGAGCCCACACAGGAGAAAAACCATTTAAATGCCAGGAGTGTGGAAAATGTTTTGCGCACAGTGCCTACCTTGTGAGCCACCAGAGAGTTCACATGAGAGAGAAACAATACAAATGCCAGGAGTGTGGCAAATGTTTTTCTAGACATTTCAGCCTTGCGATTCACCAGAGAGACCACATGGGAGAGAAACCGTATCAATGCCAGGAATGTGGGAAAAGTTTTGCTCACAGCTCACACTTTGTGGTTCACCAGAGAGTCCACACAGGGGAGAAACCATACACATGCCAAGAGTGTGGGAAATGTTTTTCTACCGGCTCCATCCTTGTGGCCCACCAGAGAGTCCACACAGGGGAGAAACCCTACCAATGCCAGGAATGTGGGAAAGGTTTCTCCAAAAATGCAAACCTTGTCAGCCACCAGAGAGTCCACACAGGAGAGAAACCATACAGATGTCAGGAGTGCGGGAAACGTTTTGCTCACGGGTCATACCTTGCAATCCACCAGAGGCTGCACACAGGAGAGAAACCCTACCAATGCCAGGGATGTGAAAAAAGTTTTGCTCGCAGGTCATACCTTGTGCAGCATGAGCGGTTCCACATGGGCGTGAAACCATACAAATGCCAAGAGTGCAGAAAATACTTTGTTTGCAGGTCGGAACTTGAGGAACATCAGAGCAACCATGGAAGAGAACAGCCATACAAATGCCAAGTGTGTGGAAAGTGTTTTTCTCGAAATTCAACCCTTGTCAGCCACCAGAGAGTCCACACCGGAGAGAGACCATACCGATGCCAGGAATGTGGGAAATGTTTTGCTCAGAACGCACACCTTGTCATTCACCAGAGAATTCACACAGGAGAGAAACCGTACAAATGCCAGGAATGTGGGAAATGTTTTTCTCAAAATTCAAGTCGTGTGAGCCATCAGAGAATCCACACAGGAGAAAAACTAGAGAAATCCCATTAGTGTGGAATATATTTTGCTAGTGTTCACTTAAAACAGCAGATAGTTCACAGAACTGAAAAAAGCTTCCTGGAGTGTATGAAATGCTTTGTTTTCAAGTCAGAGTTCAGGACTTATTACAGCAGTGGTTCTTAACCTGTGGGCCACGGGCCAAAAGTGGTCCGTGAGGACAAAAATCTGATCCACAGCTCTAGATTATTAAATATGGTTTTTTGTGGACGAGCAGATGGCAACTACTGGATGTCATATCATTTAAACCAGTAATGTTCCTTTATGTGTTTATTAATTTACCCTGTTTCCTCAAATATAAGACCTGCCCCGAAAATAAGACCTATCATGATTTTTCAGGAATGTTGAAGATGTATTGTCGAAGGCTTTCGTGGCCGAAACCACTGAGTTGCTGTAAGTGTTTTGGACTGTATGGCCTTGTTCCATACTCCAGAGTTTCGGAGTAAGGTGTTATCTGTACACAGATGACGTCCAGATCTGTCACTCCTTCCCACCTGTCACCAAGGAGGCTGTCCAGACTTTGAACCGGTGCTTGGCTGCTGTGTCGGACTGGATGACGGCTAGCAAATTGAAACTAAATCCAGACAAGACAGAGGTCCTCCTGGTCAGTCGAAAGGCCGAACAGGGCATAGGGTTACAGCCTGTGTTGGATGGGGTTACACTCCCTTTGAAGACGCAGGTTCGCAGTCTGGGAGTGATCCTGGACTCATCGCTGAGCCTGGAACCCCAGGTCTTGGCAGTGGCATGGGGAGTTTTGCACAGTTAAGACTCGTGCGCCAGTTGCGCCCGTACCTTGGGAAGTCTGATCTGGCTACGGTCGTCCACGCACTGGTCACATCCCGAATAGGTTACTGCAACGCGCTCTACGTGGGGCTGCCTTTGAAGACAGTTCGGAAATTACAATTAGCCCAACGGGCGGCAGCCAGATTGTTAACCGGAGCTACATACAGGGAGCATACCACCCCCCTGTTGTGTCAGCTCCACTGGCTGCCTGTCCACTTCCGAGCTCAATTCAAAATGCTGGTTTTGACCTTTAAAGCTCTATATAGTTCTGGCCCAGCTTACTTGTCCGAACGCATCTGCCACTACGTCCCACCCCATAATTTAAGATCAGCCGGGGAGGCCCTGCACTCGCTCCCGCCGACTTCTCAAATGTGGTTGGTGGGGACGAGGGAGCGGGCCTTCTCGGTGGTGGCTCCCCGTCTGTGGAATGCGCTTCCAAGCGACATACGATCAACCCCATCCCTCCTGGCATTCAGGAAAAAAGTGAAATCGTGGCTCTGGGACCAGGCTTTTGCACATTAGCACAATGCAGCACTTTGGATTGGAATTGTAATTGGTAAGTTGTTGGTTATGGCTCAATATTTATGTGGTGGACCGAACTCTGTTTTTAACTTAAGTGTGTGTGTATTATGTGCCAATGCTAATTGTATTTTAATTCTGAATGTCTATGGTTTTGTATTTATATTGTGTATCGGCTTTGAATTGTTGCCTTTTGTTAGGCTGCTCTGAGTCTCTGAGCGGGGTAGAAATGATGTAAATAATAAATATTTGTTCCAGAAGCATTCTCTCCTGATGTTTCACCTGCATCTATGGCAGGCATCCTCAGAGGTTGTGAGGATGCCTGCCACAGATGCAGGCGAAACATCAAAAGAGAATGCTTCTGGAACATGGCCATACAGCCCAAAAAAACTTAAAGCAAACTTTTTTGAGGATGCTTGAAATATAAGCCCTATTTCAAAAATAAGCTGTGGATACAGTTCATTAAAAAGTCAATTCAGAAAAAATAAGGCAGCCCCTGAAACAAGTCATAATTCATCGTTTGGAGCAAAAAAATAATACAAAACCCTGTCTTATTTTGAGAGAAACAGGGTAATAATCGGCATTGAATGTTGCAGAAATCACAATAATAAATAAATAAATAAATAAATAAATTATTTTGAGAGAAACAGTATATTGAATGTTCTGTGTTCTGTGTCCATCCCCCCCCCCCCCCGACTCCCCTTTGGGGTGAGAAGGGTGGAATATAAATACTGTAAATAAGTAAATACATAAAATACTATAAATATGAGTGCTGGGGGTGATGCAAAGGATATAAATGCACGGTCGTTGGGAAAGGGTAACACCTTGCCTGCTGTATACTGTACTGCAATGTACTGTGTGTTTCCTTACAGGTAATGCAGTGTCAATGGAAGTGGTGTGCTTAGATATCAAAATATTTCTCCCTAAAGGGAATGCATTTGTGTATCTGTGACTGCATTCAATAAAGAACCTGAAAAACTAACAGAGAGCCTGCTCCTTCTCCAATCTAAAATTCATCCTGAAGATTATACTAACCTTACATCTTTTTAAATAATTGGTGGGGAAGTGGATTTTTTGAAATCATCTGGATATTTCTGTAATGCGATGGCATCCGTTGTCATTAGTTTATAATGGAACGTTTCCCCAATATGTGGGAGTGGAAACTGTGGGAGGAGCCAAAAATACCCTGGTTAGGAAAAGCATTACTTTTTGCTCACCGAGTTTTTACTTTGCCAGACCTTCCTGGGAGTTATAGGTTTCCCAAGGTCCAGACCCTTCTCTTGGTGCATAACCTTTCCGGGCCCTTCCCTTCCTTTTGTGATATGTCTGTGCCTTGTGTTGCATAGAAAAACCGGGAGAAAAAGATTATTGTTATTATTATGCCATGCTTTGCAGTTCTGGGAGTTATAGTTTCCCAAGGTACATACCCTTCTCTAGGTCCATTTGCACTATGGAATTAATGCTCTTGGACCCCACTTTAAATACCATATCTCCATACTTTGCGGTCCTGGGAGTTATAGTTTACTAAGGTCCATACCCTTCTCTGGTTGCATCTGCACTGGAGAAAAAATGTGGCTGGGACCCATTTTAAATGCCATTATTATTATTATTATTCTGACACAAAAACACAGTATGTCACAACAAACAAGATATATATGCTGGATTTCGTATCACAGAATCACACGCCGAACACTTCCCAAGCGTCTAGGACTGTCTGATGTATTTTCGAATGATGCGCACAGATCCAGGTAAGGTAGCCTTTTGCAGTTGACAGATCGTGATTTTGTCAATGTTTATTGTTTCCAAATGCTAGCTAAGGTGGTATTATTATTATTAATATTATGTTGTGCAGTCCTGGGAGTCATAGTTGCCCAAGGTCCAGACCCTTCTCTTGGTGCATTTACAGTATGGAATGAATGCCCTTGCACCCCACTTTAAATGCCAGGGCTCCATGGGAGTTATAGTTTCCCAAGGTCCAGACCCTCCTGGGAGTTATAAGTTTCCCAAGGTCCAGACCCTTCTCTTGGTGCATTTACAGTATGGAATGAATGCCCTTGCACCCCACTTTAAATGCCAGGGCTCCATGGGAGTTATAGTTTCCCAAGGTCCAGACCCTTCCTGGGAGTTATAGTTTCCCAAGGTCCAGACCCTTCTCTTGGTGCATTTACAGTATGGAATGAATGCCCTTGCACCCCACTTTAAATGCCAGGGCTCCATGGGAGTTATAGTTTCCCAAGGTCCAGTCCTGGGAGTTATAGTTTCCCAAGGTCCAGACCCTTCTCTTGGTGCATTTACAGTATGGAATGAATGCCCTTGCACCCCACTTTAAATGCCAGGGCTCCATGGGAGTTATAGTTTCCCAAGGTCCAGACCCTCCTGGGAGTTATAAGTTTCCCAAGGTCCAGACCCTTCTCTTGGTGCATTTACAGTATGGAATGAATGCCCTTGCACCCCACTTTAAATGCCAGGGCTCCATGGGAGTTATAGTTTCCCAAGGTCCAGACCCTCCTGGGAGTTATAGTTTCCCAAGGTCCAGACCCTTCTCTTGGTGCATTTACAGTATGGAATGAATGCCCTTGCACCCCACTTTAAATGCCAGGGCTCCATGGAAGTTAATAGTTTCCCAAGGTCCAGACCCTTCTCTTGGTGCATTTACAGTATGGAATGAATGCTTAATATTTAATATTATAACATTCCTCAATATTATTTGGTATTTCCATATTCCCCTTCTTCTCCTCCTCCTCCTTGTCCTGACCTTTCATTCAGGCTCCCAGGGAACTGGGGCAGGCTTTCCTTGCAGCTTCAAGGCTGGGATGGCAACTCTTCACACAGAGAGAGAGAGAGAGAGAGAAGAGGCCCCGCCCTTTTCTCGCACACCGAAACTGAGAGTAAAAAAGAAGCCCCGCCCCCCTCCTTGCCTTCTCAGCCTTCCGATTGGACGAAAGGCTGAATCCAGAGCCTGGGGGGGGGGGCGTTTGGGTCACGTGACGCGGAGCGGGCGTGGGAAGCACGTGACCCTCGAGGCCGGAAGAGAAGCAGAAGGGCCGACCGGGAGGTGTGAGGAGGAGCGGCTGTGAGTCTGTTGGGGGGGCCCTGGAGAGCAGGGCCGGGGCTGGGAGGGCCTCAGGCGGCGGGGGAAGCCGTAGGCGACTCCGGGGCTCCATCCAGAGGGCCTGGGAGGCCGGGAGGGAGGCTGGAGAGGCCTCCCGAGGGAAAGGCCAAGATGGTGGGCCCTCCCTCTCTCTCCTTCGCCTTCTTTCTCTCTCCCTCCCTCCCCCTCTTTCTCTCCCCCCTTCTCTCTCTCCCTCTCTCGCCACCCTTCTCTCCCTCTCTCCCCCCTCTCCT
Organism: Anolis apletophallus; assembly: GCA_030556195.1. Classification (NCBI taxonomy): domain Eukaryota; kingdom Metazoa; phylum Chordata; class Lepidosauria; order Squamata; family Anolidae; genus Anolis; species Anolis apletophallus. The sequence continues at coordinate 205,405,627 of JARBWK010000001.1, read as the reverse complement.
TCCTTCTCTCCCTCTCTCTCCCCTTCTCTCTCTCTCCCTCCCCCTCTGTCCCTCTCCCTCCCTCTCTCCCTCTCCCTTCCCCCCTCTCTCCCCCTCTCTTTCTCTCCCCCTCTCTCGCCTGTCGCCATGGAGACCAGGGGTGCTTCCAGGCCTTTGTTGATGGTTGGAGGGAGGCCTCCTACTTCTCCTTTTCCTCCTCCTCCTGATTATTATTATTCCTCCGCTTTTCTCTCTTGGTGGAGGCCCAGAGCTGCTTATTATATACAATACTCTAAACAAAATATGCCACTAAAGCAGCCGTATAATACACAATGCTATACCGTACACATTCAAAGGGCAGAACTGAGGGAGAAGTCAATCAATCCGCATCATGTAGTAAAAATCTCTTTAGTATAGTAAATTTCCAATGTGCTCAATAGCTTTACAATATCACTGTGGTGCAATGTCATGCAATTTACACACAATACAACAAGTTACATAAATAGATGCAGCCCTTACAATCTACTGGGCCGCAACGCTCACACTCAGTCAAAGTCACCCTGTAATCAGTTGGAGTTTGTCAACTCACATACTGCAGTCCGAGTCACTGGGGGAGCCTTGAAGCATGGGAGAGCTGGCCAATTCCCCCAGTGACTCGGACTGCAGTATGTGAGTTGACAAACTCCAACTGATTACAGGGTGACTTTGACTGAGTGTGAGCGTTGCTCCGGCCCAGTAGATTGTAAGGGCTGCATCTATTTATGTAACTTGTTGTATTGTGTGTAAATTGCATGACATTGCACCACAGTGATATTGTAAAGCTATTGAGCACATTGAAATTTACTATACTAAAGAGATTTTTTACTACATGATGCTGTTTGATTGACTTCTCCCTCAGTTCTGCCCTTTGAATGTGTACGGTATAGCATTGTGTATTATACGGCTGCTTATTATATACCCCAAGGATGCCATGCAGGCCTGGGCCCACTTTGGCCCTCCCTCCAGGTGTTTTGGACTTCAACTCCCACCCATCGCGGTTAGGAATGGTGGGAGCTGAACTCTAATACACCTGGAGGGAGGGCCCAAGTTGGCCCAGGCCTGATGTAATGGCATGGGCGCATTTTTGCAGTTCAGGGCTTCATCAGGACAGTCTCCTTGCCTATATACCGTCCTGTTTTCCTTCAGAAAGCAAATACAAAAACTTTCTATCAGAGGAAGCCTTTGGGGAAGGCAGATTGTTTATTATTTATTTATGTATTAACTTCATTTATACCCTGCACCCATCTCCCTAAGGCAGTGTTTCTCAACCTTCCTAATGCTGCGACCCCTTAATACCGGGCCTCCTGGTGTGGTGTCCCCATACCATTATTTTTATTGCTACTTCATAACTGTACTTTTGAAGTGTGTGTGTGTGTGGGGGGATGATTTTGTCATTTGGAAGTTGCTGGGATTTATAGTTCACCCACAATCATAGAGCATTCTGAACTCACCAGCAATGGAATTGAACCAAACTTGGCACAAAAAACTCCCATGACCCACAGCAAATACTGGAAGTGTTTGGTGGGCATTGACCTTGAGTTTGGGAGTTGTAGTTCATCTACATTGAGAGCACTATAGACTTAACAATGATGGATCTGGGCCACACTTGACACTAATCCTCAATATACCCAAATGTGAACACTAGTGGAGTTTGGGGAAAATAGATCTTGACATTTGGGAGTTGTAGTTCCTGGGATTTATAGTTCACCTACAATCAAACAGCCCCTTGCACCCCACCAATGATAGAATTGGGTCAAACTTCCTACACAGAACCCTCATGCCTTGAAGGGACTAGCTGGCTTGAGCCTCCATCCCACCTCACACACTCTCCCTCACCCACACATGCGCATCATGTTGGCATGCGCCAAGCACGCCTGCTCTCCCTTCCCCGCTTGGAGTCTCAGAAACAGTCCTCCCCTTGGCTGGGAGGCCTGTCAATCACCGCAGAGGAGAGCTTTAGGTGGGAGAATTCACAGTCTGTTTCCAAAAAGGAACATAAGAACATAAGAAGAGCCATGCTGAATCGGACCTCAGCCCATCTAGTCCAGCATTCTGTATCACACAGTGGCCCACCAGTTGTACACGGGGATCTCGAGCAGAAGGGAGGGCAAAACCCTGACCTGCTCCCGACCCCCCACAACCAGTACCCAGGGAAATCCTGCCTACCTCAACCAACTCCGAGGTGGCACTTGAATGTCCTTCAGAGAGAAGTACAAGCAGAGAGATCTTCAATCTTCTCTGCCAAAGGACTTCGTAAGACCATCATAAATATATGTTTTCTGATGGTCTTTGGTGACCCCTCTGAAACTCTCTCGCGACCCCCTGGGGGTCCTGACCCCCAGGTTGAGAAACACTGCCCTAAGGGGACTCGGGGCGGCTTACATGGGGCCAAGCCCAATAGCACACAATAACAAAGCAATAGCAATACAATCAATAAAACTCAAACACAAGCAGTAACAGACAATTTAAAACCATTTTGGGCGGGACACATGTGACTGTTACATATTACTGTTTAATTACACAACATGTAATTAAAGTGCTTCTGAGGACTTTGCAGAAAATGAACACGGCAGGGCGTCATTTACTTCATTCAGGGAAGGCACATTGGAACAGCCACATCTTCAGCCTCCTCCTAAAGACTACCAATGTGGGGGCTTCTCTGATATCCTTGGGGAGCACGTTCCAGAGTCAGGACATCACTCTCCCTCGTCCCCACCAACCGTGCCTGCGAGGCCGGTGGGAGAGAGAGTGAGGTCTCTCCAGATGATCAGAGAGATCGCCTGGGTTCGTACACAAGATGGAGCTGATTTTAAATATTGTTGGTTTTAACACTGTTTAACCATATAATGTCATTTTAACTTTTGTATATGTGATGGTTTGTAATTTGAGTTGGTACTATCTTATGTTTGATTGACATGGAATTGTTGCCGACTGTTAGCCGCTCAACGAGAGAGAGAGGGCGGGATATAAAACAAAGTAAATAAATAAATAAAATAATGGGTAATCCACAATTGTAGGTGGCTGTACTGCACCATACCAACAAAGATATAATAAGAAAACCTTTATTTATATTCCACCCTATCTCCATAGGGCAGTGGTTCTCAACCTGAGGGTCCCCAGATGTTTTGGCCTTCCACTCCCAAAAATCCTAACAGCTGGTAAACAGGCTGGAATGTCTTTGAGTTGTAGGCCAAAACACCTAGGGACACACAGGTTGAAAACCACTGCCATGGCTGTCCCCTCCACCAACAGACGGATGAGTCTTGACCACCCAATATAAAACCAAGCGAACCCAAAAATAACTTGCATCTCAGTTGGATGCAAGTTAAGTAGGGATAACTCACTCCAATACAGTGCTTCTGAAACATACATATCTACTACTATGGGGATTACCGCTCATCTAAAAAAAAAAACAAGAAAATCTGCAGAGATGGTGAAAGCTGGTTCCGCCTTCTGCAGCTGCAGGCCCAACCTCTCAGAGAACCAGGATACTCCTGAGTGAAGCAGGTTGATATAGATTTGGGAAGAAGGGGGATTAGTAAATTATTTATATCCCACTTTTCTCCCTCATTGAGGATTCAAAGCAGCTAAGAACAAGGTATAAAACATGGAGGTACATTAGGACAGAAAGGAAATGGACATAGTAAATAATAACAATGAAAATGAAGGGGGCAGGAGTTCCCCACCTTTTGTCCTGTCTGTAAACTGGGGGAAGGCTATGGGCCAGTCCCTAAACCAGGGGTGGTTTCCCTCCTGCGTTCCCCCAGTTTACAGACAGGACAAAAGGTGGGGAACTCCTGCCCCCTTCATTGTCAGTGTTATTTTTGACTATGTCCATTTCCTTTCTGTCCTAATGGCCTTGTTCTTAGCTGCTTTGAATCCTCAATGAGGGAGAAAAGTGGGATATATACACTTTTTCAGCATGCGAGCTACTTCTAATAAAACAAAGTCTGAAAGATCTACCAGGATGGAGCAGGGGGAAGGGGTTTCCACAGCTTCTGGCTTTTAGCGTTTTCTCAGGAGGCAGGGGGATGCCAAGCCAGTAGTGGCTATCTATGCCACTACTGCCTTGGCATCCCCCCCCTCCCTCCAGAAGCTGAGGAAGCGCTAAAGCCAGGGAGGGGGCAGGGCTTTGTGCGGCATGGCTCCGCCCCCCCAGAAGTGCCCCATCCAGCTGGGATCAACCTCCTTCGGTCCTGGGATCGACCAGTCGATTGCGATCTACCTAATGACCACCCCTGCCCTAAGCGTTCTTCCCAGTTGCCAACACAGCCTCCCAGAGAGAACCAGGATACTCCTCTGAGTATAGCAACGTTGATACAGATATGGGAAGGAGGATTTAAGGATATAGAGAAGACAGCACCTCCTCCAGTAACAATAGTTAACCCAGTTTCTTGACTTTGCAGACTTTTTGGACCTGCACCTTGTCCCAGAGAGGTCCTCCTTTGAAGAGTCATTGGACATTTGAGGGAAACATGGATGGACTGGACCTTGCCAGCTCAGGCACGCAGCCTCAAGGCTTCGGGCAGGTCTTCTACAAGGAGGTAGAGTGGCCTCGGGAATTGTGCAGCCGACTCCACCATCTCTGCCGTCAGTGGCTCCAGCCAGAAAGGCAGACCAAGGCTCAGATGCTGGATCTGGTGGTGCTGGAGCAGTTCCTGAGCATCCTTCCCCCGGAGATGGAGAGCTGGGTCAGGGAATGTGGGGCGGAGACCTGTTCCCAGGCGGTGGCATTGGCTGAAGGATTCCTCCTGAGTAAGAAAGAAGAGCACCAGCAGCAGGTGAGGGCATGACATGTGCAAGGCAGAAATGAGAGGGACACATTCACCTCTGATACTGTTTTCCAGAACCTTTCAATCATACTGCAACTACTCCTATAGCCTCTGGGATATTTCTTGCACCTCCGTTGAAATTTGATGCCCCAGTTCCTTATTTTGAAGTGGTCGGCTTCAGAAATTTTGGAAGAGACATTCAGTTTCAAATAAGCTGCATCCCCCCTGGGTTGTCTTTTTTTTAAAAGGAAAATCACAGAGTTTTTGGCTGCCAATGATACAGAACCAGATTGGTTGTTGTGACGAGTTCAGGGGGAGCGTATGGCTGTGGTGGGTTAAGGAATGGGCTGTGTTTGTCTTCACACCTCAAGGGCTCCCTTTCTCCCTCTAAAGTATAACACTGTCCTCTTCTAGAAGATGTTGCTGGTACGGTCATGGATGGATAGTTGAATGGTTCAGACTCTACAGTGTCAACTTCAACTCCCCAACCCAATGGATGTACAGCTTTATTAATTCTCCTCCACACTCTCTTCAGGTGAAAAAGCACTCTGTGGATGTTCAGCCTAATTTCCCTGCAGCAAGAGAGGCTCCACCAGATGCCAGGCAGACTCCCCAGCGAAGGGAAACCACTTTGCAAGGTAAGGATGGTCTTTGAGAGGGCCGGGTTTCACTCACAGCTATATATCACACACACACCCTCCTCATTTTGTAGAATGGGCTGAGACATTATTGTAAAAAAAAAATAACCTAGGTGATTTAGGGCAGACAGGGAAAGTAGCTGTGTAATTACTATTCCTTGGGTTTAGTGGATCAGTAGAGATTAGAACATGGTGTTTTCAGGACACAGATATGGAAGTTAACCATAGCCACATTGGAGTCTATGTCGTGCAGATCATCTATGCCAGGCATCTTCAAACTGTGGCCCTCCAGCTGTTTAGGCCTCCAACTCCCAGAAGCCCTAACAAGCTTGTTCAATTATCAGGAATTCTGCGATTTGAAGACCCAAACAACTGGAGGGCCTCCGTTTGAGAATGCCTGATCTATGCCTTTTATTTCACAAGGGTATGGCTTTGCTCTGATGGGTTTTGGGGCGGTCTTGTCTCCTGTGTCATCGCTTTGCTGCTCTGCTGCTGAGTACGCATACCCAGTGTGGAACACATCTCGCCATGCTAAATCCACTGGGAATGTGGCACGGCTGGCTGTGAGTCAGCTGCATAAGATCTCCACTGACCAGAGGGTCATGAGTTCGAGGCCTGCCCAAGTCGGGGTGAGCTCTCGACCAATTGTGTAGCTCGTTGTCTGTCTATATATGTTGTTTGTCTATGGCATTGAATGTTTGCCTGTATATGTGCATTGTGATCCGCCCTGAGTCCCCTGCAGGGTGAGAAGGGCGGAATATAAATGATGTAAATAAATAAATCAGTTGGGAGCCCCTCCCCCAGCACCAACTGCTGCTCTGGGTCCAGAGTGAAAAGAGAGGGGCTAGGAAGACAGTTCCATCTTGTTTCCTGTGCTAATAATATAATGTATATACATATAATAGTAATAACATTATAATGTAATACAATATAATAATAAAAAGATATTATAAATATGTATTTTATATTACATGTAATATTACAGTATAATGGTATAGTACAATATAGTAATACATAATACTGATATTGTGCTATGCTAATAATATAATATCTTGTATTTACATATTACTTGAATGCCGCTCTGACTCCCCTTCAGGGTGAGAAGTGCAGCATATACATGTCATTAAATAAATAAATAAACTTGCTTTCTATTGATCTCTCTCCTAGGGGCTGGAGAAAGATTGTCAACAATGGCCCAATTTCCTATTCTTCCTTGCGATAGAGGAGAATCTTTCAAGGTAAGAAGGATTGCTGGAATAGATAGGAGTTTGCAGTTCTCTTATCTCCAATACAGTTCATGAACAAAAAATAATACAAACTGGGAGTTTCCTAAATATTTTGGTTGAAAAGGTATTGAGATTGAAAACTTTCTGCATCTGGCTGGTAACATACAAGAACAGGGATGAAATCAAAGAAGATCACAAAGGAGACGCATTCATCTGTTAAGACCTGGGCAGTTGGACTTTTTTTTTTCATGTCAGGAGCAACTTGAGAAACTGCAAGTTGCTTCTGGTGTGAGAGAATTGGCTGTCTGCAAGGACGTTGCCCAGGGACTACTCGGATGTTTGGTTTTTTTTACTGCTTTACCATCCTTGTGGGAAGCTTCTCTCGTGTCCCTGCATGGGGAGCTGGAGCTGACAGACAGGAGCTCCCCTGATTCAAACCGTCAACCTTTTGATCAGCAGTCCTGCTGGCACAAGAGTTTAACCCATTGAGCAATTGGGGACTCCAGTTGGGCACTTAGTTGATACAAGCCTGAGGCCGACTTCTCAATTTTCCAAATCTCTTCCTCCACATAGTTCAGAACATTAGGAGGTACATGGGGTTCAAACCAAAGGCCTGTTTAATCCAGCATCCTGAATCCAAAGGTGGCCAAAGAGATAGCTCTAGGCAGCCCAGAAGCCAGGTCTGAGGTCCATAGAAGTCTACTGGCTTTGCTCGTCTACAAGTGGAATTCAAAGGAAAGTTCTCTCATCTTCTGGGACTGGCTGATCGCCAGGGAAATAGTTTGTTCCCTTGTTAGGAAGCCTTGCTTTTAATGCAGGGATGTAAGATAAGATTTAGTCACCCCACATTTACCTCTCTTGTATTTTCTCTATCAGTTGCCCTAATGTTTTCTCTCTTTTTGTTGAGGTTCCAATGACGTTTGAAGAAGTGGCCGTGTCTTTCCTCCCAGAGGAGTGGGATGTCCTGGATCGAAATCAGAGAGCGCTGTATAATGAGGTCATGGAGGAAACACACAGCATCATGTCCACTCTCGGTATACCTCCCTTTCATTCATTGACAATAGCTTATATTTTTAAATGCAAAGTTTCTTATTTAATTCAGAAAATGCCATTCAAATCCAATCAATTTAAAATAAAAAAATCAAGTAGAAAAATAACACCCTAATACTGCTACCCGATAACTTTCTCCTACCCCTATGTCCTCTTGCCCCCCACTTAAAAGATAAATACAGTGTATTAAGGCAGTAATTTCCAACCTTTTTTGAGCCACGGCACATTTTTTACATTTATAAAATCCTGGGGCACACCACCAACCAAAATGACACAAAATGACACTCTATCACAGTAATACATATAGTTAATATGTTTTTAAATGTATTTGTACACTCACTTAGTGTGAAACTTCTCAAAAACTTCTCCATCACTGTCCCTCGCTTGGCTTGCTGTGATCCCAAATTACCACTGTCACTTGACGCGCAACTGCAGCACTAACTCTAACTTTGTTTACTTAGCCACGTCTGAGCGAATCCAAGATGGCGCGACCATAGCACTCTCGTGTCACTTCTTAAGTGACACGAGAGTGCTATGGTTCCATTTCTTAAAGGGACAGATGCGCCTTATAGTTTATATATGAAGTTCGAAAATAATTTCCAACGGCACACCTGATGATCTCTCACGGCATACTAGTGTTCTGCGGCACACTGGTTTAAAATCACTGTATTAAGGTATTAAACAATGCAATTAACTTCTCTTTCTCTCAAGCCAGGGCAGCTGTTAAACACAATATATTCCTAGTCTTTTCATTGCATCACTTTCTCCTAAATATAGACAACTGTGTATACAGGCCTGATTGACATAGGATGATAGGATCTGGGAGTTGTAGTTCACCGTTATCCAGAGAGCACTGGATGGATGGGGTCGGCAGCTGGGCACAGGGCCCCCTTAGCCACCCTGGGAATAGCTTAGAAGCAGCTTCTCAATGCCATACTTGGAAGGATTTGGGACCAGAAAGCCTCAGACCCTGGGCATCCTGGGAGTGTCCTCCTTACCCTCAAAACCCATTGCCTCTATTGGGGAGTGACTGAGGGGTGTTTTTTTGTTTGTTTTATTTACTGTTTAAAAACTTTAAAATCATAGCAGTAAATAAAGAACAACACTCAAAAACAGGGGAATTCCAGATGAGAAACAATCGGCCAACTAATCACTTCCCAACAAAGGATTCCCCCGGGCAGTAAGAAGCTAGATGTTGAGAACTGCTAGACCATTAAATGCTAATCAAGGTGGCCAATTGAAACATTCACACCTACCCCAAGCAGACGAGTTCTTTCTACCACCTTATAAACCTCAGGAGAGAATGTTTCTGGAACATGGCCATACAGTCCGGAAAATTCACAACAACAAAAAGGAATGTTTCAAAGAGGATTTTTTTTTCTTTCCAGAAAGGAAAGAAAATTGGGGGATGACCCAAATGTTTTAAAAGTTGGTGGGCGCCTACCTACGTGACCACATTTCCATCTACGAACCTACGCATATCTGGTCATCTGGAGAGGCCCTGCTCTCGCTCCCGGCCCCTTCGCAGGTGCAACTGGTGGGGACAAGAGAGAGAGAGAGAGGGCTTTCTCTGTGGTGGCCCCCCAACTCTGGAACTCGCTTCCTAAGGACATTAGACAAGCCCTCTCATTGGGCCACGAGGACGAAAATCTGGCCTGTGAGCTTCCTTCCTTGGCTGCCACTCCTTCCCTGTCGCTGACCATGGCATATGTTCTGTATCAGAAATCAGAGCTGATGTGGTCTATCCAATGCAATTTTCTGAATCAGCACTCGAAACCGAATCTAAAGTTGACCGAAAACTGATTCGTAACCCTTTTGAGTACTAATGTTGGAGAGTGATCCCTGGTCAAGTGATCTTTGGTCAAAAAAAGGTTGGGAACCACTGATCTAGACACTGTACTCCTTTTGATGTAGCCCAAAAGTAGTGTAGTGTTTATGTAATTTTAGCCAAACGTAACAGTACCATGCCTACTGAAACGTTGGGGCCAGTGAAGAGAAAAGAGCAGGCATTTCCTAACTGGCCTCATCCATGAATCATAGAGTTGGAAGAGACCTCGTGGGCCATCCAGTCCAACCCCCTGCCAAGAAGCAGGACAATCACGTTCAAAGCACCCCCAACAGATGACCATCCAGCCTCTGCTTAAAAGCCTCCATAGAAGGAGACCTTCAAAACTCCTGAGGGACTTAGGTACCTTTCAGCCATGTTCCTCTCCCCCCGCCACATATTAATAAATTTGCACCCTGAGCTAGGGATATATGACCATTACGTGTGATGAAGTTATCTAAAAATGCATATACAATACATACATAAATTATTATGTTTGTCTTTATTTGTCTTAATTTCCATAGAGAAACCGAATAAGAAAGAGTGTCCTCTTGTTCTCCAGATGGAAGACAAAAAGCGGAGGCTTTCCTATGAAGCTAGGTTCAAAAAGGAAGTGATTCTCCACGCAGAGGTACATGGGAATCGGCATGCGGCGAGACAGTTCAGCATCCCAGAGAGTAACGTTCGCTTGTGGCGGCAACACAAATTAGCAATCTTTTCTACTACCATGGCAAGGAAGAAATTCACTGGCCCTCGGAAAGGAAGACACCCCGATGTCGACCAAGAAGTCCTGAAATTCATATGGGAGAGAAGGAATAATGGCCTCCCCGTCACGAGTGATTCAATCAGGATTAAAGCTAGTGAGGTGGCTGCAGCCCTTAGTATCCCAAGGCAAGTGTTTAAGGCCAGCCGGGGATGGGTGGATTGCTTCATGAAGCGCATGGGACTCTCTTTACGACAACGCAAAACATTATGCCAGAGTTGAAGAAAAACGTGGAGCATTCTAGTGGTGTGTGATCGAGTTCTGAAAGATAGACAACTTTTTGATATGGGGCAGATTGGTAATACAGGCGAGACGCAAATCTGGTGCTGTGAATGCGATTTTCCTGCTTCTTGGCAGGGTGTTAGGCAGGGTGGCCCACAAGTTCTCTTCCAACTCTATGATTCTATGCTGTGTAACTACACCATGGCAGAGAAAGGGATGATAGACATTCCCGTAAAAACATCAGGATATGGGAAGCTAATGAGTAACTAATGTTGGCTCTCACCGCAGATGTATGCATATTTCCACTGTTTTTAATATTCAAAAGGAAAACGTTCCCCAAGACCAAATGAAAAGCTTTTTCCTCATGATGTCACAGTTTGAAGGGATGGGAAGGATGACAATCTCTAAGGCTTCACTGGCTGACAAATGTATGGGAACATTTCAGCACCCTTATCCATTTGCCAGGGATGCTGTGACTAAACATTACAGGGTCACTTGACAGATGAAGTCAAGTAGAAAATATGTGGTCTGAACAGTGAACTTGTCATCATCCCGGGAGGAATGACTTCTGTTTTACAACCTCTACATCAGTGTTTCTCAACCTGGGTGTCGGAACCCCTAGAGGGGTCACGAGGGGGTGTTAGAGGGGTCGCCAAAGATCATCACAAAACACAGCGTTGTCTGTCGATCATGGGATGTGTGTGTGGGAAGTTTGGCCCAATTCTATCTTTGGTGGAGTTCAAAAGGCTTTTTGATTGTAGGTGAACTATAAATCCCAGCAACTACAACTCCCAAATGTCAAGTCTATTTTCCCCAAACTCCACCAGTGTTCACATTTGGGCATATTGATATTCATGCCAAGTTTAGTCCAGATCCATCATTGTTTTGAGTTGACAGTGCTCTTGGGATGTACAGTAGGTGAACTACAACTCCAAAACTTAAGGTCAATGCCCACCAAACCCTTCCAGTATTTTCTGTTGGTCATTGGAGTTCTGTGTCCCAAGTTTGATTCAATTCCTCCATTGGAGGGGTTCAGAATGCTCTTTGATTGTAGGTGAACTATAAATCCTAGCAACTACAACTCCCAAATGACAATCTCTCCGTCCAATCCCACCAGTATTCAAATTTGGGCATATTGGGTCTATGTGCCAAATTTGGTCCAGTGAATGAAAATGCCTCCTGCATATCAGATATTTACATTATGCTTCATAACAATAGCAAAATCACAGTTGTGAAGTAGCATTGAAATAATTATATGATTGGGGGTCACTACAACATGAGGAACTGCATTAAGGGGTCACAGCATTAGGAAGGTTGAGAACCACTGCTCTACATGTTAGTGTAAATCAATTCTCCAAAACCTACATTCAGGTGCAATATCAGAATCGACTTTTTGAGCCAAACAAAGAATTGATGTAAAGGTGACATTAAGTTCAGTCATGTTCAACTCTGGGGGTTGGTGCTCATCTCCATTTCTAAGTCGAAGAGCCGGCGTTGTTCGTAGACACCTCCAAGGTCATGTGGCCAGCATGATTGCATGGATCATCGTTACCTTCCTGCTGAAGGGGTACTTATTGATCTACTCACATTTGCATGTTTTCAAACTGCTATGTTGGCAAGAATATGGGCCTAACAGGTGCTTGTCCCGCTCCCTGGATTCCAACCTGCAACCTTTCGGTCACCATGTTCAGCAGTTCAGCGGTTCAACCCGCTGCACCACCGAGGGCTCCAAGGAAAAATTAAATACGCTGCGCCCCATGTTGTTGCACACTGGGTATCCGCTGCCTGGAAATGCATCCCAGGATTAATGAGTGAAAATTCCTTTAAAAGTGCTGCATTTCAAATGCACTTGATAGTAGTGAAGATGACACACTCTGGATCAACACAAAGGAAGACAGGAAGGAAGATGGGGAAAGTGGCAATGAATCACACAGATGCGAACGGTGCTGAAGGTTAGGTTCTTGTCTGTCATCCAATACTGTATTTAAATTGAAACACCAAAGATCAGTTCTCACTTTTTTCAAGACTGGTGGGTTTTAGTTTTGTCCTCATTAGTGTATTGGTGAAAGTTTATCAAATAATAGGGTTAGGGGTTTATTTTTGGTAAAGCTGAATTCTTAATTAAAAACTCGTAAAGAGTGCCCTTTTTGCCACTGGACATAAAATTTGCCAGACTGGAGTAAATACTGGTAATTGAATCTCGGCATTTCTTCGCAAACGAAGGTTCTTCGGAAGGACTCGTCCCACGCTTTTTACAAGCACGTTGATGACTAAAAAGGCCAATCCGAGATAGGCAAGTCCGGTTGCAGAAAGCACAGCAGAAAGTCTCCTTGGGTGGTGATGTTTCCAAGTTGCGGTTCTTTCTGCGTTGTCGTTCCTCTTCGAGACCCATTCGGCGTGTCTTCTCGAAAGAAGCCACAGCATTGTGGATACTGCGTCTCCATGCCTCCCGATGTGAAGCCAGGGTGGACCATTATTGGTGATCAATCTGGCCAAGCCTGAGATGTTGTTTCAGGGAGTCCTTATATCTCTTTTGGGGCGCCTCTGCGCTGACCCGTGGCGAGTTCACCATAGAGTAGTATCTTAGGGAGGCGGTGGTCCTCCATCCTAGAGATGTGCCCTGCCCAGCGCAGCTGTCTTCTCAATAGCATGGCCTCCATGTTGGTGATCCCTGCTTGGTCAAGGACAGCAACATTAGTCACTTAAGTCGGTCCAGTGTATATTTAGGATTGTGCAAAGACCGCGCTGATGAAAGCGTTCGAGGAGTCATAGGTGTTGGCGATAGGTGACCCATGTTTCAGACCCATAGAGGAGAATAGACTGCGATAGCTCTGTACACACTGATTTTGGTGCTTTGCCTCAGGTGTTTGTTGCTCCAGACTCTTGTGAAGCCTTCCGAATGCACTCTATGCCTTTGCTAATCTGTGATCTATCCCTTTGTCAATCTTGGCATCTGAAGAGATGATGCTTCCCAGGTAGGTGAACTGCTGAACAGATTTAAGCACAGATTTGCCTATGCTGACGTGGGGATGATGGTGTTCTTCCTGTGGTGCGGGCTGGTAGAGGACTTCCGTTTTCCTCAGGCTGACTTCCAGCCCAAACAGCTCTGCAGTAACAGGGCATGACTGGAGCAAAGTAATGCTCCAGCCGTGCCCCGTAAGGCTCCCTCTCTCCACCTTTGTTCCTGCCTGAGCTCCAGGTCTTTTAACAGCTTCCCAGAAATGGGGAGACCCATTAAGGCTCAATTTGAGGATGCCAGAGCTAACCTACGCAAAGAGCTTCCTCCACTCCCGAAAGCTCGAGATGGAATACGGCATTATAACAAGAGATAAAACACTATTAAAAGACATACAAGATACACAGTTAAAATAGAAGTTAAAATCCATGGATGAAATGCAGATTAAAATGTACAACTTAAAATTGACCACGTGGGCCTGGCAGAAGGTATGGGTCTTCAATTATGTTTTAAATATGGACAGGTCATTTAGCTGTCAAATCTTATCCAGCAGGTCATTCCAGTCTAGGGGCAGCTGGTGAAAAGGTCCCCTGAGTGATAGTTGCCACTTGGAGTAGATGCCCCCCAGAGGACCCAAGTGTGCAGGGCAAATTGTATAGGAGAAGGTGATTCTGTCGGTAACCTGTGTTGGGGCATGTAGAAAATCAGTTGGCGAGTGTGTTAACTGAAAATGCAAAGCACGAAGCTGATTGGTTGGGCCATGACTTAGAAGCTAGCTGAGCCTGGGAGTTTTGGCAACAGTTGCATATTTAGGCATTAGCTTTGTTGGAGCTTGCAGACAGAGAGACAAGCTACTGGAAGAAGATCTCTCTGCATGAACACCTAAATACTGTTCGAATCTCTCAAAAGGACATTGTGTGAGTTAGCACAACTATTATAATGATTGTGTATACATTGTTCTGCATTACATCGAGTAAACTTGTTTTTTTTTACTGATCATCTGTGTGGCATAATTTTTCTTTCTCTGGCAAGACCGCGTGTGGACGGATAAAACGTGAGCTACGCGTGTGTTTCATTTCACCACAGGTTATCGGTCCAGTCTCACACACAGTTCCACATTTGGGCCATGCCTATGAAGCTAGCTGAACAACACACACAAGTATAGGGAGTAACGGAGATAAATTCCCAATCTATATAACACCCTTATGGCAAAACAATTAAAGCAATAAAGTTTACATATGTACAATGTATTTAATCATACAAAATAGCACAAATGTGGATTAGATGAGCACATATATATACACGTTACTCACGCCACCAGCATATAGTAATGTAATAATTCCTGAAGTCCTCTGTAGCTAATTCAAAAAGGTTGTCCAAAGAAAAAGCAAGTGAAGTTCACTATAATCCAAAACCGTAGTTAATCTTAATCCAAGCCTGAAGAATCCATGCTATTCGTTGTATGGATCTCTAATTCCAAATTATAATCCAAGAAGCACGATTGCTCCGAAGATGTAAACAATGCAGGTTCCCAGATGTAAAGTAATTGTAATCCACAGGGTAAGGATGAAACGAAAACGTAATGCAGTAGGACGCTGGTGTTAATGTTATATCCACACTGTGTTCAGATACTATAAGTGATCCACCTACGGGTTCGTTATTTCACGGAACTGCCCCGTTTCGATTATCTTCCTCAGGGTGGTCACAACTCAGTAGTTTAAGACTGTTTTTTAACCTCTTTTGAGCCGTGGCACATTTTTTACATTTACAAAATCCTGGGGCACGCCACCAACCAAAATGACACAAAATGACACGCCAACACAGTAATACATATAGTTAATATGTTTTTTAATGTATTTATACACTCAGTGTGAAACCTGGGCCTGTTTCGATGAACACAACATAGATATCCTGGCAGGAATGGCAGAAAGACACACACGAAGGTCTTGCTCAACAGCTGGGAGTTATAGTTCACCCGCAATCAAAGAGCACTCTGAACTCCACCAATGATGGAATGGAATCAAACTTCCCACACAGAACTCCCATAACCAAGAGAAAATGCTATAAGAGTTTGGTGGGCATTGACCTTGAGTTTTGGAGTTGTAGTTCACCTATATCCAGAGAGCACTGTGGACTGAAACAATGTTGGATCAGGACCAAACTTGGCATGAATACTCAATATGCCCAAATGTGAACACAGATGGAGTCTGGGGGGAAAAAGACCTTGACATTTATAGTTAACACACAAAGAGCATCCTGAACTCTTGCAACAATGGAATTGAACCAAACTTGGCATATTGAACTCTCCTTACCAAGAGAAAGTACTGAAAGGGTTTGCTTGGGAATTGACCTTGAGTTTGGAAGTTGTAGTTCACCTACACCCAGAGAGCACTGTGGACTCAAACGATGTTATGTTATGTTGTTTGTTTTCTATCCAGAATCACAATGTTGGAAGGAGGCTCACCACTTTAAGGTCCCTAAAACAGGCATGGGAAAACTTCGGCCCTCTGGGTGCTTTGGACTTCAACTCCCACCATTCCTAACAGCCTGAGGCCCTTTCCTGCTTAAGTGGTTGAGGGGGGAAAGGAAAAGGGCCTGAGGCTGCTAGGAATGGTGGGAGTTGGAGTCCAAAACACCTGGAAGATCCAAGTTTGCCCGTGCCAGCTTTCGACAGAGACCTCTTCCTGCCCCTTCCCCTTCGCGCCCTTTCTTCCCCCTCCTGCCCAACACTTACTTTTTCTTCTCCACTTGGGCTCCCTTCTTCAGGAGGGGAGGGGGGAGGAAGGAAGACGTGACCCTGCGGGCGCTACTGCACATGCTCCCCCCTCCCCTCCTGAACACGCTCACGCTGCCCCCTCGGATCAAAATGGCGGCAGCATGAGCAAAGCGAGGCAAAGCGAGCAGAGCGGGGCTGGGAATAAAGGAGCCCGAGTGGAGAAGAAAAAGTGTTTGGCAGGAGGGGGAAGAAAGGGTATTGGAGGTTCCAATTTCCCACGGCACACCTGATGATTGCTTGGCACACTGGTTGAGAAACACTGGTTTAAGAAGTATAATTCAATCTAAAAATGTAAACATGATAATAATATCAGATCCCGTACATACAAGGGTAACAAGAGGGTCGGAGACATATTGGATCCCACTTACCAATATAGAATATAGAGAATATATAGGCCTCAATGGCTTCACCGATATCGTACGGTGAAAATAAAGTTTCCAAATGGAGCTGACCAAAAATCCGGTACACACTAACTCAGAGAAGCTGCTTAAGTACATTTCCTGCTGTAGCCAGACCCTCTCGTGTTGTAGGGAGGAGGGAGCAAGCTTGTTTTTCTGCTGCCCTGGAGACTAGGACACAGAACAATGGTTCGAACTACAATAAAGAAGATTCCATCTGAAGATTAGGAAGAACTTCCTGACTGTGAGATGTTCAGCAGTGGAACTCTCTGCCCCGGAGTGTGGTGTAGGCAAATTCAAATACTTTTTCACACATGTCACAGCTCCTCTACCCTCCCATAGTCACACGGGCTGAACAGAGACAGCGAATCTTAAAAGGAGGAGGTAAAGGAATAAGGCACTTAGATTTCCCCTCCTTCAGTTCAGTTGCTTATTCCAATGTGTAATTACTATCCCACACTCCTCACGTGTTATTCCTAGGAAATATGCCCAACTCACCCTTCTGTAGCAAAAGGCTTGTCGGTTTTGTGTAACTGCAGGGTCAGGAGATTAAATCAAAGTCTTTCCCAGACAAAGACTTACATAATGACATGCATTCCCAGATGTCAGACAGGCTAAGCAATGTGTGCACAGGGCCAAGGGCTGATATGTATGTATGTGCTGTGGCACACTAGTGTGCCCTGAGCGATCATCAGGTGTGCCGTGGGAAATTGGCACTCTCCCTCCTCCTAGCAGCCCCCTCACAGGTTTCGAAGAAACAAATTGAGCCTCTCTGCGTGGAAATGTTGTTGTTGTTTTTTTACTATTTTACTGGATTTTTTGAGAGTTGCTTCCCCCCCGCCCTCCAAGGAACAGTTTATAACAGCTTCATGACATCCATAATTAACTGGAAGCAAGTTTCACTCAGGGTGAAATTTCACAAAGGTCTGGAGAACAAGCTCTATGAGGAGCGGCTTGAAGAGCTGGGCATGTTTACCCTGAAGAAGAGAAGGCTGAGAGAAAACATGATAGCCATGTATAAATATGTGAGAGGAAGTCATATATTTATTTATTTATTTACTTTGCTTCTAGACCGCCTCTCTGAGCCCGAAGGCGACTCGAGGCGGTGTACAACAGCAAAAACTGCTTAAGACAAACATATCAACAATTATCAATACAATTCCAACATATAAAAATTAGCATTCAACGTTAAAAACACAATATCAGCGTCTCATTAATTAAATTGACTTCCAATTGCATCGTCGTCGTTCCTTAGATCTCAATTTGACAATCATACTCCATCTGCAAATGCCCGGTCAAATAGCCAGGTCTTATCCCTCCTGCGAAATGTCAGGAGGGAGGGGGCCAATCTGATGTCATTAGGAAGGGCGTTCCAAAGCCGAGGAGCCACCACTGAAAAGGCCCTGTCTCTCGTCCCCACCAATCGCGCCTGCGAAGCGGGCGGGACCGAGAGCAGGGTCTGTCCGGATGATCTTAAGCATATATATATATATATATATATATATTATAATATAATGTAATATAGCATTATATTATATCATATATTATTATATAAAATAAATAAAATCATTTATTTAAACAAAATAAAATTACTTATTTAAATAAATAATTGTTATAGAATTATTTTAAACACAGTAAGACTTAGACAAAAGAAGGGGAGGGTGAAAATAATAATATAAAACCCAAAATAAAGTAAAATAAAAACAAAAATAAAAATTTTAAACACTAAGGCTTACTGACAGATTACCCAAGGTCCACAGACAGCTATATCCCAATGGTTTTATCATATTATCTATACAGCTGATTATACACTGTCCTGCCACCCATGCAGGATTGTGCTGCTGGCGACATAAATGCTATTCTTTCCATTCTCTCTAGAGCAGTGTTTCCCAACCTCTGTTCCGCGGCACACTAGTGTGCCGCGAGCAATCACCTGGTATGCCACGGGAAAACCTCTCTTCCCCCCTTTCTTCCCCCTCCTGCCGAACTGCTGCTGCTGCTGCGTGGGGGAGGACGAGGAGGAGGAGGAGGAGGAAGGGCCGGGCGGCAGCAGCGACGAGGAACCCAGGATTTTTCCTTTAGGTGTCTGTTGGTCTGATACAATATATTACATTATCTGTAACCAAGGATTTGCCTTCCAGGTGTCTGTAGACCTAATATTATATTACCTGTCACCCAGGATTTGCCTTTGAGGCTTTTATGGGCCTAATGCGACATATTATATTGTCTATAACTCAGGTTATGACTTTGAGATGTCTATGGATCTGATATAGAGATGGATCTGGATTGTGTGTGTCTTTCTGCCATTCCTGCCAGGATATCTATGTTGTGTTCATTGAAACAGGCCCAGGTTTCACACTGAGTGTATAAATACACTTAAAAACATATCAACTATATGTATTACTGTGTTAGAGTGTCATTTTGTGTCATTTTTGTTGGTGGTGTGCCCCAGGATTTTGTGTAAAAATGTGCCATGGCTCAAAAAGGTTGAAAAACACTGTATTAGAGATTCCTTATTTATTTTATTTCATACACTTTTACCCTGCCCTTCTCCCCACAAGGGGGACTCAGGGCGGCCTCACATCACTGAGGCGAAAGTGATGAAAACACACAGGCACCAGATAAGTAATGCCGCCGTGTATACACCTGTTGGAAGACCAAAAGTAAAAACATGTACATAGTCTAAATAATTCTGTGAAATGGAAATGAAAAGTAATAACAACCAGAGAAGGGTGGATAAACAAAGTTAATGATATAAAAGAAATGGACAAATTAACGTTTGCCTTAAAAGACCCATTAAGAAGACGGATTGGAAGGCTTTTGATGATTTTGTGGAGGACACTAGGGCAGGCAGTGAGACAAACGTGAAAACAAGAGAGTAGTAAGCAGGAAGAAAAGGAAAGAGCCAGAAGGAGGGGAGAAATCATTCTAGAGAGAACTTAGAAACACTAGAAATTGGATCTTAAATGCATAGAGATGATTAGGAAGTCAGCATGAGGAGAGGCAGAAGCAGGCCTCTCAAGGTCAAAGGAATGTGTTCATGTTTTGCAGTCCTTAAATTAGAGAGAGCGCTGTTGGGGTTTTAGATCAAGCAGTGTCACTTTTGGGTTAAGAACTCCTGTCTCGTTCCTGGCTCAGCCCTTCGTTCAAGACCCAAGAATCATGCTCATGTTTTGCTCTTTGTTCTTTGGATGTATTTTTGGCTTTATGCTTGTGTTTTGTTCCTTGTTTCTTAGACTTATTTTGGATTTCGTGTTCATGTTTTGATCTTTGTTTCCTGGATTTACCCATTGCCTTTGGGGCTTGCTTCCTTCATTAACTCTTGGATTTTTACCCTTCCATTTGCTTATGGTGACTTTCCCCGTTTTATATGGGCTTTTATATTAAAAAAAACCTGTTTATTACCATGTTTGGTTTCTTGGTGAGTGTTGTGAGCAAGGTGAACTCCTGCTGAGGTGCAACACTACAGTAGCCACAAGCACAAGGGGCAGAGAAACGGCACACTTTTAACATTTAAAAAATCAGGGGGCACACCACCAACCAAAATGACACAAAATGACACTCTAACACAATAAAGAACAGCTGGGGGTTGGTGGCCTGCTGGGAGCAGCTGCTGGGAGTGCCAAAGCCGGGGAGGGAGCGGAGCCAGGCTACCCCTGGCTTCACCTCTCCCAGCAGCTGCTCCAGCCTTGAGGGGGCAGTGCCAAGCCAGCGGTGCCAGAGCCAGCACAATGCTGGCTTCGCACTGTCCCTCAAGGCTGAGCAGCTGCTGGAGCCGAAGGCCGGGGGGGGCAGAGCCAGGTCGCGCCATGCCCCGCCCCCTCCCCCAGCTTCAGCTCTCCTACAGGGCGCCATGCCCCGCCCCTCCCCAGCTTCAGCTCTCCTACAGAGGAGGAGCATGAGCGGTGGACGGCATCAGTGGGCGGGGGCTCCTCCTCCACACGGCTTCAGCGAGCGAGGGGAGAGTCATGGTGGGAGTCATGGCGGATTGGAGGCTGGCTAGGGAACGGGGCAAAGGAGGCGGCGCCCGGTCCCTTCTTCTTTTCTTCGCCACTGCCCGGCCCTTCCTCCTCCCCAAGCAGCAGGAGTTCGGCAGGAGGAGGAGGAAGGGCCGGGCAGAGAGCTTTTCTCGCGGCACAGCAGGAAGTCCGTCACGGCACACTAGTGTGCCACGGCACACTGGTTGAGAAAGACTGGTCTATGGCATTGAATGTTTGCCATGTAGGTGTACATTGTAATCCGCCCTGAGTCCCTTGACTGTGAGAAGGGTGGAATATAAATACTGTAAATAAAATAAATAATAAACCTGGCGGAAAGCCTATGATCCTTTCTTTTAGGGGTTTTAGGTCCTGAGAACATGGATAATATCAGTATTTAACTTGAAAGTCAGTGGGTATTGACCAGAAAGAGAAGAAATGCCTTTTCATGGCCATGTAGATAGTCTTACTCATAAATGTTTACGGGCGCATAAGGCTATATTGAGGTAGTACCTCATTAATTAAAAAAATGCCGATTCTCCATAATTTATTTAATGTTTGATAGACTTTGGATGGACAGCCAAGGAAACGGAAAGGCCGAAATGATTCAAATGTTTATTGAATGAACATTTAAGTGCAGAACACTTCAAAAACAGCAAAAACAGAATCGAAAAATTACAGGGTGTTTCAAAACGATGGACTCAATATCAAATCAGTATATTTCACGTTGGTAACATTATACATTTACACACAAAAACTTACTAACAGTTTAATAAGTTACAAGGTTTTACTAACTATTTTGAGCCAGAAACAGACTTAAAACTAATTCTGCAAATGGAGAATATCTCATCTCTCCTAATGTTGCAGGGTCCCCATCTTCTCAATAACCGAGCCTAGGGGCTGTTTGTGTACTGGAAGAGGTATCTTGTGGTCATCATTCGAAACTCAAGTGGTGTCACCACAATAGGTAACCAAGTTCTTTTAGGTCAGCGTTTCTCAACCTGGGGGTTGGGACCCCTGGGGTGGGGTCACAAGGGGTTTCAAAGGGGGCGTCAAAGACCATCAGAAAACATATATTTCTGATGGTCTTAAGAACCCCTTTGCAGAGAAGGCTGAAGATCTCTCTGCCTGTCCTTCTCTTCCTTTTTGGAAAGATGGCGAATTCTCCCACCAAAAGCCCTCCTCTGCTGTGATTGGCCATCCTCTCAGCCAAGGGGAGGGCTGTTTCTGAGACTCCAAGCAGGGACGGGAGGGGGGAGCAGGCCTGCTTGGCGCATGGCAGCGTGGTGCACACCTGCAGGTGAGGGAGAGTATGCAAGGCTAGAGGGAGGCTCATGCTGGCAGGTCCATTCAAGGCATAGAGGTTGTGTGTGGGAAGTTTGGCCCAATTATATCGTTGGTAGGGTTCAGAACGCTCTTTGATTGTAGGTGAACTATAAATCCCAGCAACCAACTCCAAAATGTCAAGGTTTATTTTCCCCAAACGCCACCAGTCAGGGGCGGATGTAACGGTATGCAAACTACGCAGCCGCATAGGGTGCCATGTGGTCAGGGGCGCATCCGGCCGCCAGGTTCCGCGCATGCGCCTTTAGTACAGCACGAGTCACGCGACTCCAGCTGGCCGGAGATGTGAATCGCCCTACACGAGGCCCCAGCTGCAAAAGTTCCTCCTTTTCAGCCTCGTGGAGTGCCAGGGTGGACCATTGTTGGTGATCAATCTGGTCGAGCCTGAAATGTTGTTTCGAGGAGTCCTTATATTTGGGGGGGCTCTCTTGCGCTGACCCGTGGCGAGTTCACCATAGAGTAGTACCTTTTGAGGGTGGTGGTCCTCCATCCTAGAGACGTGCCCTGCCCAGTGCAGCTGTGTTCTCAATAGCATGGCCTCAATGCTGGTGATCCCTGCTTGCTCAAGGACAGCAACATTCATCACATAGTCGGTTCAGTGTACATTTAGAGTTGTGTGAAGATAGAGCTGATGAAAGCGTTCGAGGAGTTGTATGTGTTGATGATAGGTGACCAATGTGTCAGACCCATAAAGGAGAACAGACAGTACGATACCTCTGTTCACACTGATTTTGGTGCTTTGCCTCAGGTGTTTGTTGCTCCAGACTCTTTTGTGAAGCCTATATGCCTTTGCTAATCTGTGATCTATCTCTTTATCAATCTTGGCGTCTGAAGAGATGATGCTTCCCAGGTAGGTGAACTGCTGAACGGACTTAAGCACAGATGTGCCTATGCTGACGTGGGGATGATGGTGTTCTTCCTGTGGTGCTGGCTGGTAGAGGACTTCCGTTTTCTTCAGGCTGACTTCCCAGGAGTCGTAGGTGTTGGCGATAGATATGATTGCAGACTCTGTAGAGAAGAGAACCCATTTGCACATTCCTGTCATTCATAAGTGTCTTCTTTTCTGTAGGTTGATAAGAACGCAGATGTCCAATCCGATAGTAGTTTATTCCACATTCCATTAGGTTTCTTCCCTTTGTGTGTTTTTTTATGTGTATACAGATTCTGTGGATAAGAGAAACTCTTCCCACATTCCAAGCATTCGTACGGTTTCTCCCCTGTGTGGGTTCGTTGATGTGCTTTTAGGTATCCACCTTGACTGAAGCTCTTCCCGCACTCCATGCATTTATACGGTTTCTCCCCTGTGTGGGTCCTACGATGCACGTGTAGATGTCCGCTTTGTCGGAAGCCCTTTCCGCACTCCGCGCATGTATACGGCTTCTCCTCTGTGTGGATCCTACGATGCAGAGTAAGGACGTATTTCCAATTGAACCTCTTCCCACATTCCAAGCATTCGCACGACTGCGTCTCTGTGAGTTCTTTGGTGCGAATCTAGATTTCCGCTCTGATTGAAGCACTTCCCGCACTCCATGCACTTGTACGGTTTCTCTCCTGTGTGAATCATTTGGTGCTTAGCACACGCTCCGCTATCACCAAACATCTTCCCACATTCCATGCACTTATGTAGCTTCTCCCCCGTGTGGACTCTTTGGTGCGCGTGTAGGTGGCCGCTCCGACTGAAGTTCTTTCCACATTCCACGCATGTATGTGGCTTCTCCCCAGTGTGTATCCTTTCATGTAACCGCAAGTGCCCGGTTTGGCGAAAGGCCTTTCCACACTTCATGCATTCGTACGGCTTTTCCCTGTGTGGTTCTCTGATGTGACCGAGATGCCCGCTCCGCTGAAGCTCTTTCCACAGTCGATGCATCTGTGGGGTTTCTGCCCTGTGTGAATCCTTCGATGTTTAGTATACGTACCGCTATCACTGAAGCTCCTTCCGCATTCGAGGCATGTATACGGTCTCTCCCCTGTGTGCGTCCTCTGATGGGAATGTAGGTGTTGATACCGGCTGAATTTTTTCCCACATTCTAAGCAATGGTATGGTTTCTCCCCTGTGTGGATCATGAGATGCTTATTGTAAGATCCACTGTCACTAAAGCTCTTTCCACACTCCATACATTTATACGGTTTCTCCCCGGTGTGTGTCCTTTGGTGTATATTCAGGTGTCCACGCTGACTGAAGCTCTTTCCACACTCCACGCATTGGTATGGTTTCTCCCCTGTGTGGGTTCTTTGGTGTAACTTTAGATGTTCTTGGCGACTGAAATCCTTCCCACATTCCACGCATTCGTACGGTCTGTGCCCCGTATGGAGCCTCATATGCAGGTTTAGTTGTGATCGGGATTTGCATATCCTCCCGCAGTGCAAGCACTTGATTTGATTCGAGTCAATTGCCAGAGGTTCAGAAAGATCAACATTCGGAAAGACTTCCTTCTCATCTTTCACTTGGATTCTACTTTGTGTCTTCCTTCCCTTTTGCTTTCCAAACCCTTGCTTTTCCATAACAGGCTCTGTTATTTCCCATGATGCCACAGGTGTCTCCCTGTTGTTCACATTCTTCAGCTCATTATATTCTTGGGGGAAAAAAAGAAGAATCCATTAGAAGCCAAGGATTCAATCAAGCATTAATCTCAACTGTATATCCCAGACATACACTGATCTGTTTAATATTTTATTTATTTATTTATTTGACTTCTACACCGCCACTCCCGGAGGCTCGGGACGGTTTACAGTAGAGTTAATATAAAACAATATCTGATAAAGCAAAAGATTAAAAAATAATAATAATAATCTTTATTTGTACCTCACCACCATCTCCCCAATGGGGACTTGGGGCGGCTTACATGAAGCCAAGCCCATCAACACAACAACACCATGCAACACCATGAAGCTACAACATATCCCTAGAGACCATAGATGGGGCATCCACCCTATAAGAAAGCAAAGAAAGAAAATGAAGATTTATATTTTGAAAGTTGCACTTGTGTGCCTGCGCCTTGCTCCGAGGCTGAGAGGTTGTGACTCCCAAGAAAAGGCTAGCTGTAGAAAGACAAAAGAAAGGGAGAAAGGTATAAGGGAAAGCATGACCAGAAGGAGAAAAAACAGAAGAGGAAGAGAAGTGGAAAGAGGATGAAAAGGGGGAGGGAAAGAAAGAAAGAAGTAAAGAAAGAATGGATGGGAAGGAAGAAGGAAGGAAGACAGGAAGGAAGGGAGGAAGAAAGGATGGGAGACAGGAAGGAAGGAAGGAAGGAAGGAAGGAAGGAAGGAAGGAGAGGAAGGAGAGGAAGGAAGGGAGAACAGAAAAAAGGAAGGAAGTACAGAAAAAAGGAAAGAAAGAGGAAGGAAGGGAGAAAGGAAGAACGGAAAAAGGGAGGGAGGAAGGAAGGAGGAAAAAAGGAAGAAAGGGAGGAAGGAAGACAGGAAGGAAGGGAGGAAGAAATGGAGAAAGACAGGAAGGAAGGAAAGAAAGAAGGAAGTAAGAAAGGGAGGAAGGAAAAACAAAAAAGGAAGGAAGGAAAGACGGAAAGAAGGGAGGAAGGAAGAACGGAAAAAGGGAGGGAGGGAGGAAGACAGGAAGGAAGGAAGGAAGACGAAGACAGGGAGGAAGGAAGGAAAGAAGTAAGAAAGGGAGAAAGACAGGAAGGAAGGAAGGAAGGAAGGAAGAAAAGGAGGAAGGAAGGAAGAATGGAAAAAAGGAAGGAAATGAAAAGAAAGGAAAGAACGAAGGAATGAAGGAAGGAGCATGATGGAAGAAGGAAAAAACAGAAGAAGGGAAGAAAAAAAGATACGGACAAGATGCGTGAGGGAAAGGGTGGAAGAAAAGAAAGAGCGACAAAGAAAATGCAACTCTGGGCAATAGTGGGCATATAGGTTTGTATTTTTTTATACACGCAGAGACAATCTTACCCAGGTGTTCACAATTCTCCATTGTGACTTCTACACACAGAGCTCACAGGACACGCCACTCCTTCTCGGTGAAATACACAGCCAACTCAGAGCATGCTGAAAGCATAGAGAAGAAATGGGAAACATCACAAGTTGTAGTTTTACAAGGTCTTTAGCCTTCTCTGCCAAAGAATGCAGGCATCCCACCAAACTACAACTCCCAAAATTCCATAGCTTAGAACTATGGAAATTAACATTGTGTCAAATCGCATTAATTCCTCATTGAAGATGCACCCATAACCTTCTTGATGAAGATGTATCATAGTCTATGGTAAAAAAATATCCTCGTATCTGCAGGAGTTATGCTCCCAACCAGAGTACACGTTACCTGAAAGGGCACCTGCAACCAAATGCCATTGAATTACATGACTTTGGATCATAAGAAGAACATAAGAACATAAGAAGAGCCATGCTGAATCGGGCCTCAGCCCATCTAGTCCAGCATTCTGTGTCACACAGTGGCCCACTAGTTGTACACAGGGATCTCTAGCAGAAAGGAGGGCAAAACCCTCACCTGCTCCCGACCCCCCACAACCAGTACCCGGGGAAAATCCTGCCTGCCTCCATCAACACAGAGATGGCACTTGGGGGTCCATTTCAGTAACTACTGATTCCCTTGGTATCCATGAATCTGTCTAATCCTGCCTTGAAGCTGTCCAGGCTGACAGCTGTCACAACCTCCTCTGGAAGTGAGTTCCATAACCCAATGACCCTCTGGGTGAAGAAATATTTCCTTTATTAGTCCTAACTTTCCTACCTTGGAGCTTTAGGGAGTGCCCTCTAGTCCTAGTGTTGTGTGACAGAGAAAATATTTTTTCTTTATTCACCTTTTCTATCCCATGCATGATTTTATACACTTCGATCAAGTCACCTCTTAAACGCCGTCTTTCAAGGCTGAAAAGACCAAGGCGCTGCAACCTGGTTTCATAAGGGAGACGCTCCATCCCTTGGATCATTCTTGTTGCCCTTTTCTGTACCTTTTCCAGTTCCGTTATATCCTTCTTAAGGTGCGGAGACCAGAATTGTACACAGTACTCCAAATGTGGCCTCACCATCGATTTGTAGAGAGGTAATACAACATTTGCTGACCTATTTTCGATTCCCTTCCTGATCATGCCAAGCATAGAATTTGCTTTTTTCACTGCTGCAGCGCACTGGGTTGACATCTTCATAGAGGCTGAATGGCTATTCAGTAAAGAAAATGCTTTGGCAGAATTCACAAAAGAAATGGAAATGTTTGCAACTTACTTTGTCCCCTCGATATCTGCTTGCAGCCTTGAATGTCAGGAATTCAGAAGCGGGGATATAACAGACCTTTCCTCTCCACCCCAAAGATCAGAGGCTTCAGATTAGTCCTTTGATGCCATAGCAGAGTCTGGGGATTAGGTAAACATGTCCCAAATGTTTTATTTATATACCTAAATTTCAAATAACTAATTTTGAGTTGTTTTAGAAATACACCTCGTTGATTTTTTATTTTATTGTCTGTGATTTCATGGTGCAGTAGGTTAAACCGCTGAGCTGCTGAATTTGCTGACCAAAAGATCAGTGGTTAGAATCCTGCTGTTAGCCGCAGCTTCTGCCAACCTATCAGTTCCAAAACATATAAATGTGAGTACAGTGTTCCCTCGCAACTTCGCGGTTCGCTTTTAGCAGACTTGATGTTTCATGGTTTTAAAAATATTAATTTAAAATATATATTGTGGTATTTTCGCTATTTCATGGGGTTTTGCTGTTGCTCTCCGAAGCTCTTTCCCTCCTCACTCCTCCCTCCAGCCTTGAAGGGCCTTTCCTTCCTTTCCTTCACCTTATTTTAAGTTTATAAAGACTCAAAATAGTGTATAACTGCTAAAATAATGTATAAATATTAAAATAAATACAGCGTCCCTACATCGCGCTTTTTCACTTATTGCGGGTGGTCCTAGAATGTGAGGGAACACTGTAGATCAAGAAGTACCGCTTTCTGCAGGAAGGTAACAGTGCTTCATGCAGTCATGCTGGCCACATGACCTTGGAGATGTCTATGGACAACGCCGGCTCTTCGGCTTAGAAATAGAGATGAACACCACCCCTCAGAGTCGGACACAATTAGACTTAATGTCAAGGGAAGCCTTTATATTTACCTTTAAGGGACTCCTCCTGCCCCTTTCTCCTCATTGGGGTTTCATCTTCATCTATATCAGTGGTTCCCAAAGTGGGCGGTACCACCCCCTGGAGGGCGATGGGGCGATCTAGGGGGGCGCTAGAAAGCCCAGGAAAATTTGGGGGGCGCTGAACCCCTGTAAGGGGGCAGTGGGGGTGGTGGCGTGAGCCAGGTGACAGGCTACCACCTATCTGTGTGTGTGTCTCTCTCTCTTCTTCCCTCCTCCTGCTCCCTCCTGCTCTCGCTAAGCAAGGAATAATAATAATAATAACAATAATACCTTTGGGGTTCCCTTCCAACTGGTTGAGTCTTATAACAACAATAATAATGTCCTTCAACATATTTAGTGGAACGTGGATTCAGTGCGGTAACCAATTTATTAACAAAAAAAGAAACCGATTGCGAAATAGTCAATCGCGATGATTTGAGATGACTGCTGACGAAAATAGAGCCGAGGATGACTAGATTGGGAGCAGCATGCCAGGTTCATCCTTCTCTTTAAGATGATTTCGAATGGTTTATCTTTTTTGTATTACCTTTCTATTCTAAGTTCAATAAATAGTTTCATAATTTCAAACTTCAATGTTTTTAATTTACACCTTTCTTTATTATATTTTACGAAAAAGGTAGAAATATTAATACATATATCTTCCTGTTTAATTGCTATTAAAAAAATTTAAAAAATAATTTATAGGGGGGCGAGGAGTAAATTTTTTTCTGGAAAGGGGGCGGTAGGCCAAAAAAGTTTGGGAACCACTAATCTATATGTATGTAGGTCGATGTTTGCCCTACAAGGTTAATGGATCAGGACCAAGCTTGGCACACATACCCTTCATTATCTAGATTGTGATGATATGTTACAGCTATCAGATTCTTAGATTCCCTGACATTTAAAAAAGCTTCCTCTTTATACACATCCAGAATGGAATCCTACAGGACAAATCTAGGAGACTCGCCTATTTCTTCACAGTGGCATTTTTGCCTTTTTGAAAGGGTCATAATATTTGTCCAGGCACGGGCAAACTTTGGCCCTCCCTACAGGTGTTTTGGAATTCAGCTCCCTAAATTTCCAACAGCCAGTAGGCTGTTAGGAATTGTGGGAGTTGAAGACCAAAAAGCCTGGAGAGCACAAGTTTGCCCATGCCTGGCGGAGCCAGTAGTGATTTTGGGCCAGTTGGTCTCCCTCTTGTGCCTACCTGAGAATAGAGTTGTTGTGAAGGGATCAGGGACATCTGTGCCTATCAGAACTTCTTCCTAAAATTGGAAAAAAATGCATTAAAAATCAGTTAGATCAGGTAGACAGCAGTATATGTGAAAAAGATATTGGAGTCCTTGTGGAGAACAAGTTAAGCACGAGTCAACAATGTGATGATTAAAAAAACAATAGAATTTTGACCTGCATCAAGAGGAGTCTAGTGTCTAGATCCAGGGAAGTCATGCTGCCCATGCTCTATTCCGCCTTGGTTAGACCACAAACTGGAATACTGTGTCCAATGCTGGGTACCACAATTGAAGGGAGATATTGACAAGCTGGAATGTGTCCAGAGGAGGGCGACTCAAATGATCAGGGGTCTGGAGAACAAGCCCTATGAGGAGTGGCTTAAAGAGCTGGGCATGTTTAGCCTGAAGAAGAGAAGGCTGAGAGGAGACATGATGAGAGCCATGTGAGGGGAAGTCATAGGGAGGAGGGAGCAAGCTTGTTCTCTGCTGCTGTGGAAACTAGGACGCAATGGAACAATGGCGTCAAACTACCAGAAAGGAGATTCCACCTGAACATTAGGAAGAACTTTCTGACCATGACAGCTGTTCAGCAGTGGAACTCTCTGCCTCAGAGTGTGGTGGAGGCTCCTTCTTTGGAAGCTTTTAAGCAGAGGCTAGATGGCCATCTCTTGGGGATGCTTTGAACATGATTGTCCTGCTTCTTGGCAGAATGGAGTTGGACTGGATGGCCCACAAGGTCACTTCCAACTCTATGATTCTATTTCTTTTCCTTGTGTGTTTATTTCCACCAAACTAGTTTGTCACTCTAGCTATGCTTAAGATATTCTTTCTGGCCTATCTGTTTAGGACCATCCCATTGATTTCCAGGAGTCTTTTGAAAAACATGAATCAAAATATAACAAAGCTCGTCTTATGCTGCTCTAGAGACCAGGATACAGAGCAATGGATTCAAATTGTCGGGAAACACTCCTAAACATTAGGAAGAATCGCTTCATAGAAAGAGCTGTTCAGCAGTGGAAGACCTGGATCATGTGATTTTAATTACTGTTTTAATCTTATGTTTTAATTGGATGGTTTTAAATGTTTTTGTTTTTTCATTGATGCAGAAGCTCCTGATGGCAGAGTGGGTTAAACCGCTGAGCTGCTGAACTTGCTGACCAAAAAGCTGGTTCAAATCCGAGGCATGAGGTGAACTCTCGCTGTTAGCCCCAGCTTCTGCCAACCGAACAGTTCGAAAACATGCAAATGTGAGTAGATCAATAGGCACTGCTCTGGCGGGTAGGTAACGGCGCTCCATGCAGTCATACCAGCTATATGATCTTGAAGGCGTCTATGGACAACGCCAGCTCTTTGGGTTAGAAATTGAGATGAGCACCAACCCCCGGAGTCGGACACGACTGGACTTCATGTCAGGGGAAAACCTTTACCTTTACTCTATGTATACATTCGACATTGAATTGTTGCCTTTGTAAGGCTGCCTTTGTTCCCTTTGGATGTAAGTATGGTAAATAAATAAATGAGATGCTTCTGCCTGGGAGTCTCCTTCGCTGGAGGTTTTCTAAACAGAGGCTGATGGCAATCTGTCGGAAATGCTTTGATTGGGTGCATGGAAGAAAGGGGTTGGACTGGATGGCCCTTGGGGTCACCTCCAATTCTATGATTTTAGGAAAGCTGAAACAAAAAAAAAGTATATGATGAGAATGTGTTGGGGGCGACAGGGGTGAATATACTGTGTGTGTGTGTGTGTGTGTGTATATATATATATATATATATATATCTACATACACACACACACACACAATATAATATATCATAACAACAACAACAATATTGTTCCATTATCCCTGCAGAGGCCAAAAGGAGGCGCTAGACAGGGAATAATATAGTCCATTTTAGAAGAGGGAGGGGGTGTGAAGGAGAAAAACCATTTCCCCCAATTTCACTGCTTATTCCCCCTCTCCACTTCCTCATTTCATAAACAAGAGTTGTTCCCATGATGGGGACATGGATGGGAGGAATAACGGGAAGACAAGCTTTGAAACTGAAAGGCCATTAAATGCTTATCAAGGTGGCCATGAACAAAATCTGGCTACCAGTATTTAAAAAACTCGAAAATCAGGACAGCACATAAAGAACAACACCCAGGAAACAGGGGAATTCCAGACAGGAAACCCATCAGGGCCAGCTAACACCTCCCAACAAAGGATTCCCTCAGGCAGGAAGCAGTCAGGCTTTGAAGCTGCAAGGCCATTCAATGCTAATCAAGCTGGCCAATGGCAACATTCACACCTGCCTCAAGCAGACAAGAGTTCTTTCTCCCACCTTGGACAATATTCCACAGATATATTAACCCTAGTTTCCAACAGACCTCACAACCTCTGAGGATGCCTGCCACAGATGTGGGCGAAATGTCAGGAGATAATGCTTCTGGAGCATGGGCAGACAGCCAGGAAAAGTCACAGCAACCCAATTATACAATAGACCAGGCCAAGGTAAACATTGGTCCTCTGGATGTTTTGGACTCCAACTCTCACTAAGAAAATCCAACAAATGATACGTTCAGCAAAGGACAAGAGGGATCCTCTCACCTCTGCAGGAGTCTACTGTATACTACACAGCTGGCCTATGGCCATGCCACCCTGAACATGCCCGATCTCGTCTGATCTCGGGAGTTGAGCAGGGTTAGGCCTGGTTAGTACTTGGGTGGGAGACCATGCAGCTGTGGACAAGTCTACAGAGGGACCACCAAACGCAGCAGCATTGCCCAGACACGAATCAAGGAACATGAAGACTAACAGACTAAGCCTGTTTTATATGTTGTGACCCGCCCCGAGCCTGCAGGGAGGAGCGGAATACAAAACCAAATAATAAATAAATAAATAATTCAACCTGAGAAGTCGGCCATAGCAGAGCACCTGATGAACCAACCTGCACACAGCATATCATTTGAGAACACGGAAATGCTGGACCACTCTCACAACCACCATGTCATGCTACACAGAGAAGTCATTGAAATCTATAAGCATGTGGACAATTTCAAGAGAAAGGAAGAAACCAGGAAAATGAACAAAATCTGGCTACCTGTATTTTTTTTTAAAAAACTCTAAAATTATAACAATAAATAAATAATTATAACAATAAATAAATAATTATAACAATAAATAAATAAATACATAATTATAACAGTAAATAAATAAATAATTATAACAACAAATAAATAAATAAGTATAACAATAAATAAATAAATAATTATAACAATAAATAAAAAAATATAACAATAAATAAATATATAAACAAAACCCAAACACAGGGGAACTCCAGACAAGAAACAACCAGGAACAGCTAATCACCTCTCAACAAAGTAATTTCCCAGGGAGTAACAAGCCACACCTAAAAACTGTCAGGCCATCAAATGCTAATCAAGGTGGCCAATTGAAACATTCGCACCTGCCTCCAACAGACAAAGAATTATTTCTCCCACCCTGGACATTATTCCACAGATATGAAAAACCCAATTTTCCTAGTTTCTAAGAAACCTCACAACCTCTGAGTATGCTTATTTATTTATTTATTTATTTATTTATTTATTTACTACGCTCTCTCTCTCAGCCCGAAGGCGACTCGAGGCGGTGAACAAGCGGCAGCAAGTGCCCACATACAAACACATATAATATGGTAAAAACAGTCATATAAAAACCATATAGTTAAAAACTACAAAATACAATCTCAGCACATTATTCTGCAGATGCAGGCGAAACGTCAGGAGAGAATGCTTCTGGAGCATGGCCAGACAGCTTGGAAAACTCGCAGCAATAATACAATACACAGGCATGGCTAAACTTGGGCCCTCCAGGTGTTTTGGACTCCAACTCCCACAATTCCTAACAGCCTACCGGCTGTTAGGAATTGTGGGAGTTGGAGTCCAAAACACCTGGAGGGCCCAAGTTTAGCTATACCTAAAATAGACAATGGAGACAACATATATTTCATATTCCAAGAGCTCCATCCTGCCAACAGGGGGCCACCCATCCTCACCTTTGCCAAGGTGTTGTTGTTTACAGTCAGGGAGTTATCCTAATGCTTAGGCAGGATCTCTCTTCCTGCAGTGAGTGGGAATCCCCTTCCCCATTGAGAATGTGCAGGATCTGGGCAAACAGAGGGAGAGGGGAGGGGGGTGTCTTTCATTGCCCTCTATGCAAAGCCTGGGGAGGGAGGGGGCTGCCTTTATCCCACCCCCAGACACCCCCTCCTCTCCCCCTAGGGTCC
This sequence comes from Anolis apletophallus, assembly GCA_030556195.1. Taxonomy (NCBI): domain Eukaryota; kingdom Metazoa; phylum Chordata; class Lepidosauria; order Squamata; family Anolidae; genus Anolis; species Anolis apletophallus. Next base: position 205,372,087 of record JARBWK010000001.1, on the reverse strand, counting down.
CCTTAGTCCTCTGCCACTTTTCACCTCTTTCAGGAGCAGATCAGGGGAAGATCTATTGGAAGAAAGGAGAGAAGAATGGAGAGCCTCCTCTTGTCCTCCCAGAAGCAGCGAGCCTGGCTTCCTAGATAGGCAAAGGAGAAGGAGACAGGCGCATCTGCATTGTGAGACAAAGGAGGGGGAAATCCTTAGAACTCTGGTCAGCTTAGAATCATAGAGTTGGAAGAGACCTGAAACAGATGGGGTTGAACTGGATGGCCCACAAAGTCTCTTCCAACTCTATGATTCTAAGTGATTTTTTTTAGTTTTTTTAATTTTAAATTTGCACATTTAACAGAAAAGAAAACACACACAACCACACATTTTTTTGGGGTTAAATATGCAAATTTAAATATTTTATTGTTTCCTTTGTGTTGAACTTGTTCACATGCTTGTGGATTTCAGTGGATTCTCTGTGTAGTCTGACCCCCCCCCCCCTCAAATCAGTTTGAAGTTGTGGATCAGGGTGAGCTCCTGCTGTTAGCCCTAGCTCCTGCCAAACTAGCAGTTCAAAAACATGGAAATGTATTAATTTATTTTATTTACAGCATTTTTACCCCACCCTTCTCCACCCCTGAGGGGGGACTCAGAGCGGCTAATCCAATGCCGGGGTGAGCTCCTGCTGTTAGCCCTAGCTCCTGCCAACCTAGCAGTTCGAAAACATGGAAATGTATTTTTATTTTATTTACAGCGTTTTTACCCCGCCCTTCTCAACTCTCGAGGGGGGACTCAGAGCGGCTAACAAAGGCAATCAAATGCCAGGGTGAGCTCCTGCTGTTAGCCCTAGCTCCTGCCAACCTAGCAGTTCGAAAACATAGAAATGTATTAATTTTACAGCATTTTTACCCCGCCCTTCTCAACCCCTGAGGGGGGACTCAGAGCGGCTAACAAATGCAATCCAATGCCTAGGTGATTTCCTGCTGTTAGCCCTAGCTCCTGCCAACCTAGCAGTTCAAAAACATAGAAATGTATTTATTTATTTTATTTACAGGGTTTTACCCCCGCCCTTCTCAACCCCCGAGGGGTGAGCAGGGGTGAGCTCCTGCTGTTAGCCCTAGCTCCTGCCTACCGAGCAGTTCAAAAACATAGAAATGTAATTATTTATTTTATTTACAGCATTTTTACCCCGCCCTTCTCAACCCCTGAGGGGGGACTCAGAGCGGCTAACAAAGGCAATCCAATGCCGGGGTGACTCCTGCTGTTAGCCCTAGCTCCTGCCAACCTAGCAGTTCGAAAACATGGAAATGTATTTATTTCATTTACAGGGTTTGTACCCCGCCCTTCTCAACCCCCGAGGGGGACTCAGAGCGGCTAACAAAGGCAATCCAATGCCGGGGTGACTCCTGCTGTTAGCCCTAGCTCCTGCCAACCTAGCAGTTCGAAAACATGGAAATGTATTAATTTATTTTATTTACAGCATTTTTACCCCACCCTTCTCCACCCCTGAGGGGGGACTCAGAGCGGCTAATCCAATGCCGGGGTGACTCCTGCTGTTAGCCCTAGCTCCTGCCTACCGAGCAGTTCAAAAACATAGAAATGTATTTATTTCATTTACAGGGTTTGTACCCCGCCCTTCTCAACCCCCGAGGGGGACTCAGAGCGGCTAACAAAGGCAATCCAATGCCGGGGTGACTCCTGCTGTTAGCCCTAGCTCCTGCCAACCTAGCAGTTCAAAAACATAGAAATGTAATTATTTATTTTATTTACAGCATTTTTACCCCACCCTTCTCAACCCCTGAGGGGGGACTCAGAGCGGCTAACAAAGGCAATCCAATGCCGGGGTGACTCCTGCTGTTAGCCCTAGCTCCTGCCAACCTAGCAGTTCGAAAACATGGAAATGTATTTATTTCATTTACAGTTTTTGTACCCCGCCCTTCTCAACCCCCGAGGGGGACTCAGAGCGGCTAACAAAGGCAATTCAATGCCGGGGTGAGCGCCTGCTGTTAGCCCTAGCTCCTGCCCACCTAGCAGTTCGAAAACATAGAAATGTATTAATTTACAATATTATTACCCCGCCCTTCTCAACCCCTAAGGGGGGGACTCAGAGCAGCTAACAAAGGCAATCCAATGCCGAAGTGAGCTCCTGCTGTTAGCCCTAGCTCCTGCCAACCTAGCAGTTCAAAAACATAGAAATGTATTTATTTATTTTATTTACAGCGTTTTTACCTCGCCCTTCTCAACCTCTTGGGGGGACGGGGGACTCAGAGCGGCTAACAAAGTCAATCCAATGCCACAATCAATACAATATAAACCATAAATACAAAGTTAAACAATAGCAGTAAGATTAAAACAATAATCAACAGCAATTAAATCAGAACAATTCTCCGTCCACAGTCCCGCATTGATAAGAACAACAAGTCATATCCTCAAATCTGTCGCCATCACTAATCCATTCCAGTCAAGATGTTGCTTAAGCTATTGTGAAAAGGTCTGGTCCCAAAACCAATATTTTCGCTTCCTTCTAAACGCCAGGAGGGATGGGGATGAGCGTATTTTGCTTGGAATCGCGTTCCATAGGCGGGGGCAACAGCCGAGAAGGCCCTGCCCCCCGTCCCAGCCAGCCGCACTTGAGATGCTGGCGGGAACGAGAGCAGGGACGTTGGGGCAGATGCGCTCTGACAAGTAAGAAATGTTAGTAGATCAATAGGTACTGCTTCGGCGAAAAGGTGATAAAGATGATGCAGCCATGCTGGCAACACAACCAGGAGGTGTCTACGGAAAATAAGCTCCTCAGTTTGGAAATGGAACAAGAGCACCTCCCCATGGCCAGAGTGGAGCACCACCTCCAGAAGGCCAGAGGTGAATGGGGAAGCCTTTACCTTTGTCATTGTTATTACACTGTATTTATTTATTTATTACATTTATATATTGCTTTCCTCAACCCCCTAGAACAGGCCTGGGCAAACTTCGGCCCTCCAGGTGTTTTGGACTCCAACTCCCACAATTCCTAACAGCCTACTGGGAGTTGGAGTCCAAAACACCTGGGCAGCCGGGGCTAAGGGGCCCTCTCAGGTGGTCCGCGAAAAGGCCTGACTGGTACATTATTTAAACTGTTATGTTTATTCATATCATGATCTGATCACCATGCTCATTATATCCCACATTTATGGGTTTATTGGGATAACAATACAAAAGGTTTGCTAGGGTAGACCCTCTTCCACCCAGTCTCAGCCCCCCGAACCAAACTCAGCCCCCGAACCACACTCCTGGCGACGGCCCTGCCTGGAGGGCTGAAGTTTGCCCAGGCCTGCCCTAGAATTATAGAATTATAGTATTGGAAGAGACCTCATGGGCCATCTAGTCCAACCCCATTCTGCCAAGAAGCAGGAAAATTGCATTCAAAGCACTCCTGATAGATGGCCCGTACCTTGGGAAGTCTGACTTGGCCATGGTAGTCCATGATCTTGTTACATCCCGTATAGATTACTGCAATGCCCTCTACGTGGGGCTGCCTTTGAAGACTGTTCGGAAGCTTCAACTAGTACTAGTCCAAAGGACAGCAGTCAGGTTGATAACTGGAGCGGCATTCAGGGAGCGCACAACTCCCCTGTTGTGCCAGCTCCACTGGCTGCCAGTTTGCTACCGGGCACAATTCAAAGTGCTGGCTTTAGCCTTTAAAGCCCTAAACGGTTCTGGTCCAACTTATCTGTCCGAAGGCATCTCTCCCTATGAATCATCCAGGTGTTTAAGATCGTCCAGAGAGGCCCTGCTCTCGGTCCCGCCTACTTCACTGACTCAATTGGCGGGGACAAGAGACAGGGCCTTCTCAGCAGTGGCCCCTCGGCTATGGAACGCCCTTCTTAGGGACATTAGATAGGGTCCCTCCCTCCTAACATTTCGGAAGAAACTGAAGACCTGGCTGTTTGAGCAGGCATTTGCAGACGAATTATAGTCATTTTAACGGAGACCTATTGCAACGGAAATCGACTCTATTGATGAGACGCTGAGATTTGGGTTTTGTTTTGTTTTTACAATTTTATAATTTTAAACTGTTAATTGTATTGTTTTTATATAGTTGTGTATTAATTGTTTTGTTGTATTTTATATTGTGGCGTTGTTGCCGCGTGTACACCGCCTCGAGTTGCCTTCGGGCTGAGAGGGGTGGTATAAAAGTAATAATAATAATAACAAGACTCTTTATTTATATTCTGCTCTTCTCACCCCGAAAGGGGACTCAGAGCGGATTACAGGTACACATACTTAGCACACAATCCCTGCCGTTTTCCACGTACACACATATAGACGAACAGAGGCAAACTCTGGCCACCAGGGGGAGCTGGCGCACTCCTCATCTCTCAGCGTTCCCAGCGTAAGAGGGGTGGTATAAAAGTAATAATAATAATAATAATACTCTTTCTTTATATTCCGCTCTTCTCACCCCGAAGGGGACTCAGAGCGGATTACAGGTACACATACTTAGCAGACAATCCCTGCCGTTTCCACATACACACATATAGACGAACAGAGGCAAACTCTGACCACCATGGGGGGGAGCTGGCGCACTCCTAATCTCTCAGCGTTCCCAGCGTAAGAGGGGTGGTATAAAAGTAATAATAATAATAATAATACTCTTTCTTTATATTCCGCTCTTCTCACCCCGAAGGGGACTCAGAGCGGATTACAGGTACACATACTTAGCACACAATCCCTGCCGTTTTCCACGTACACACATATAGACGAACAGAGGCAAACTCTGGCCACCAGGGGGAGCTGGCGCACTCCTCATCTCTCAGCGCTCCCAGCGTAAAGGTACAGTAAATAAATAAATAAATAAAGTTCAAAAGCCTCCAAAGAAGAAGCCTCCACCATACTTCGGGGCAGAGAGTTCCACTGCTGAACAGCTTTCACAGTCGGGAAGTTCTTCCTCATGTTCAGGGGGAATCTCCTTTCTTGTAGTTTGAAGCCATTCTTCCATTGTGTCCTAGTCTCCAGGGCCGCAGAAAGGAAGCTTGCTCCCTTCTCCCTATGACTTCCTATCACCTATTTATACATGGCCCACATCATGCCTCCTCCCAGCCTTCTCTTCTGCAGGCTAAACATGCCCAGCTCTTTAAGCCGCTCCTCATAGGGCTTGTTCTCCAGACATTCCATCTTGTCAATATCTTCAGCTCCTAGAAGCCTCAGCTGCCTTGGCTAATGGGCAGGGTCAGGATTCTGTGACCTGATCTGAAAGCGCTCTCTATATAATAACTAACCTTTTCTATGGCTGCGTTCCATTTCCTAGCTCTGTGGTGCCAGTCATTCCTACACTACTGAGTCATCTCAACGTTTAGGACTTCAGCTCCCAGAAATCCCAATCGTTGGGCCAAACAGCGGAGGCTTCTGGGAGTTGAAGTCCGGCGTATGGGAATCCCTGCTTTTGCGTTGAGCCGGGCGGTGGCCGCGATGTTTGAGGAGGGAGGAAGTCGGGCGTCGGGGTGACGTCACGGCGGAGGCGGCCCCGCCGCTCTCCCGCCTTCCGCGCGCTCCCTCTCCTTCAGTCAGCTCCGCTGCGGCCGGTCTCGCGCTCTGTTACCGTGGCAACGGAGCCCACTGGCGGAAGTTGGGGCCTTCTCCAGCCCGAGAGAGAGAGAGAGAGACTGCGTGAGTGGGAGGGGCGCTTTCTCGTCTAATTTGGGGTGAGGGTGTTATTGCCATACTGATCGACGGGCTTAGGTACCCGGCGATGCCCTGGTTTGGGATTTATTTGAGAAGTGCAGCAGGGTGTAGAGTGGGTCATGGGGGCTCTGTGTGCCGAGTTTGGTCTTGATCCATCATTATTGGGAGTTGCAGTGGTGTCATGAAATTACTGAAGGTACTGCAAGTCCCATCATCTCTGGTCCACCCTCCCCCAAAGTGCAGCAGGGTGTAGAGTGGGTCATGGGGGATCTGTGTGCCGAGTTTGGTCTTGATCCATCATTATTGGGAGTTGCAGTGGTGTCATGAAATTACTGAAGGTACTGCAAGTCCCATCATCTCTGGTCCACCCTCCCCAAAGTGCAGCAGGGTGTAGAGTGGGTCATGGGGGCTCTGTGTGCCAAGTTTGGTCTTGATCCATCATTATTGGGAGTTGCAGTGGTGTCATGAAATTACTGAAGGTACTGCAAGTCCCATCATCTCTGGTCCACCCTCCCCCAATGTGCAGCAGGGTGTAGAGTGGGTCATGGGGGATCTGTGTGCCAAGTTTGGTCTTGATCCATCATTATTGGGAGTTGCAGTGGTGTCATGAAATTACTGAAGGTACTGCAAGTCCCATCATCTCTGGTCCACCCTCCCCAAAGTGCAGCAGGGTGTAGAGTGGGTCATGGGGCTCTGTGTGCCAAGTTTGGTCTTGATCCATCATTATTGGGAGTTGCAGTGGTATCATGAAATTACTGAAGGTACTGCAAGTCCTATCATCTCTGGTCCACCCTCCCCCAAAGTGCAGCAGGGTGTAGAGTGGGTCATGGGGACTCTGTGTGCCGAGTTTGGTCTTGATCCATCATTATTGGGAGTTGCAGTGGTGTCATGAAATTACTGAAGGTACTGCAAGTCCCATCATCTCTGGTCCCCCCTCCCCCAAAGTGCAGCAGGGTGTAGAGTGGGTCATGGGGGATCTGTGTGCCAAGTTTGGTCTTGATCCATCATTATTGGGAGTTGCAGTGGTGTCATGAAATTACTGAAGGTACTGCAAGTCCCATCATCTCTGGTCCACCCTCCCCCAAAGTGCAGCAGGGTGTAGAGTGGGTCATGGGGGCTCTGTGTGCCAAGTTTGGTCTTGATCCATCATTATTGGGAGTTGCAGTGGTGTCATGAAATTACTGAAGGTACTGCAAGTCCCATAATCTCAGGTCCACCCTCCCCCCAAAGTGCAGCAGGGTGTAGAGTGGGTCATGGGGGATCTGTGTGCCGAGTTTGGTCTTGATCCATCACTATTGGGAGTTGCAGTGGTATCATGAAATTACTGAAGGTACTGCAAGTCCCATCATCTCTGGTCCACCCTCCCCCAAAGTGCAGCAGGGTGTAGAGTGGGTCATGGGGGCTCTGTGTGCCAAGTTTGGTCTTGATCCATCATTATTGGGAGTTGCAGTGGTGTCATGAAATTACTGAAGGTACTGCAAGTCCCATCATCTCTGGTCCACCCTCCCCCAAAGTGCAGCAGGGTGTAGAGTGGGTCATGGGGGCTCTGTGTGCCAAGTTTGGTCTTGATCCATCATTATTGGGAGTTGCAGTGGTGTCATGAAATTACTGAAGGTACTGCAAGTCCCATCATCTCTGGTCCACCCTCCCCATAGTGTAGTAGGATGTGGAGTGGGTCATGGGGGCTCTGTGTGCCAAGTTTGGTCTTGATCCATCATTATTGGGAGTTGCAGTGGTGTCATGAAATTACTGAAGGTACTGCAAGTCCCATCATCTCTGGTCCACCCTCCCCCAAAGTGCAGCAGGGTGTAGAGTGGGTCATGGGGCTCTGTGTGCCAAGTTTGGTCTTGATCCATCATTATTGGGAGTTGCAGTGGTGTCATGAAATTACTGAAGGTACTGCAAGTCCCATAATCTCAGGTCCACCCTCCCCCAAAGTGCAGCAGGATGTAGAGTGGGTCATGGGGGCTCTGTGTGCCAAGTTTGGTCTTGATCCATCACTATTGGGAGTTGCAGTGGTGTCATGAAATTACTGAAGGTACTGCAAGTCTCATCTCAGGTCCACCCTCCCCCAAAGTGCACCAGGGTGTAGAGTGGGTCATGGGGGCTCTGTGTGCCAAGTTTGGTCTTGATCCATCATTATTGGGAGTTGCAGTGGTGTCATGAAATTACTGAAGGTACTGCAAGTCCCATCATCTCTGGTCCACCCTCCCCAAAGTGCAGCAGGGTGTAGAGTGGGTCATGGGGGCTCTGTGTGCCAAGTTTGGTCTTGATCCATCATTATTGGGAGTTGCAGTGGTGTCATGAAATTACTGAAGGTACTGCAAGTCCCATCATCTCTGGTCCACCCTCCCCCAAAGTGCAGCAGGGTGTAGAGTGGGTCATGGGGGCTCTGTGTGCCAAGTTTGGTCTTGATCCATCATTATTGGGAGTTGCAGTGGTGTCATGAAATTACTGAAGGTACTGCAAGTCCCATAATCTCAGGTCCACCCTCCCCCAAAGTGCAGCAGGGTGTAGAGTGGGTCATGGGGGCTCTGTGTGCCAAGTTTGGTCTTGATCCATCATTATTGGGAGTTGCAGTGGTGTCATGAAATTACTGAAGGTACTGCAAGTCCCATAATCTCAGGTCCACCCTCCCCCAAAGTGCACCAGGATGTAGAGTGGGTCATGGGGGCTCTGTGTGCCAAGTTTGGTCTTGATCCATCATTATTGGGAGTTGCAGTGGTGTCATGAAATTACTGAAGGTACTGCAAGTCCCATCATCTCTGGTCCACCCTCCCCCAAAGTGCAGCAGGGTGTAGAGTGGGTCATGGGGGATCTGTGTGCCAAGTTTGGTCTTGATCCATCACTATTGGGAGTTGCAGTGGTGTCATGAAATTACTGAAGGTACTGCAAGTCCCATAATCTCAGGTCCACCCTCCCCCCAAAGTGCACCAGGATGTAGAGTGGGTCATGGGGGGGCTCTGTGTGCCAAGTTTGGTCTTGATCCATCATTATTGGGAGTTGCAGTGGTGTCATGAAATTACTGAAGGTACTGCAAGTCCCATAATCTCAGGTCCACCCTCCCCCAAAGTGCAGCAGGGTGTAGAGTGGGTCATGGGGGATCTGTGTGCCAAGTTTGGTCTTGATCCATCATTATTGGGAGTTGCAGTGGTGTCATGAAATTACTGAAGGTACTGCAAGTCCCATAATCTCAGGTCCACCCTCCCCCAAAGTGCACCAGGGTGTAGAGTGGGTCATGGGGGCTCTGTGTGCCAAGTTTGGTCTTGATCCATCATTATTGGGAGTTGCAGTGGTGTCATGAAATTACTGAAGGTACTGCAAGTCCCATAATCTCAGGTCCAGCCTCCCCAAAGTGCAGCAGGGTGTAGAGTGGGTCATGGGTGATCTGTGTGCCATGTTTGGTCTTGATCCATCACTATTGTGAGTTGCAGTGGTGTCATGAAATTACTGAAGGTACTGCAAGTCCCTGGTCCACCCTCCCCAAAGTGCAGCAGGGTGTAGAGTGGGGTGGGGGATCCCTCCCCAACTAGTGCAGTTGCAGGGTGAAATTAGAGGTACTGCAAGGGTCCCCAAAGTGCAGCAGGGGGAGTGGGTCATGGGGGATCTGTGTGCCGAGTTTGGTCTTGATCCATCATTATTGGGAGTTGCAGTGGTATCATGAAATTACTGAAGGTACTGCAAGTCCCATCATCTCTGGTCCACCCTCCCCCAAAGTGCAGCAGGGTGTAGAGTGGGTCATGGGGGATCTGTGTGCCGAGTTTGGTCTTGATCCATCACTATTGCGTACTGAAGGTACTGCAAGTCCCATCATCTCTGGTCCACCCTCCCCCAAAGTGCACCAGGATGTAGAGTGGGTCATGGGGGCTCTGTATGCCGAGTTTGGTCTTGATCCATCATTATTGGGAGTTGCAGCGAAAGAGAGCAGCCACTAGGGCAAGCGTCGAGATGACGGCAGCGCCCCAGTTGGCAGCTCCTTGTGCCCCCTGTCCCTCTCACATCGATCAGCCCAGCAACAAGCAGACGGAGTGCCCACCAGAGCCTACGGGAGGACCTGAACCATCGGATCCCATCGTGAGAGGGGCATCACAAGAAAAGGCCAGCGGCTCACAAAAGGAGACGGTCAGGCGGATTAAACGAAGTACCATCATCCACAAGGGACAAAAAAACCTCAGGGAATTCCCGGTCAGAAAACCCGGTCCTTTCAGGACCAGAACTTTCTGGGCCAGAAAGGCCAGGGCTTCCACCAGTCCCCCCACGGCACAGTCACCGCACGGCCCCCAGTCTACCATCGGCACGGTCCCACTGGACTGCGACCAAAAACAGACCCCCCCAACGTCCCCTTTTCGGGGGACGTGCCGCAAACTCAGCGCCCCGGTCTCCAGCGTCAGCGTCCGAGCGCTCCCGTGTGCCCCATCCCAGTGATTGGTGGACAGGGGAGGTGGAGGACCAGCAGCTTACCTACCATCAAACAGGGACGCAGACTCTCTTCATCTTGGCTGCGACCCATAACCTGCCATGACCGTTTTCAAACATCAACCACTCTCTGGTCTTCACTCCTGCTCCTCAATGCGAGGTCAATTTGCAATAAGCTGACCACGCTGCGAGATTTCATCGCAGAGCAGGACGCAGATGTCACATGCGTCACAGAGACTTGGACCCAGGACGGTGATTGTGTCCTTCTTCAGGAGATAGCCCCCCCAGGCTTTCGAGCCTTCCACCAGCCAAGATCTTCCGGCCGGGGCGGGGGAGTGGGCCTGGTTGTAAAAGACACTGTTACTACCTCGGTCCTCCAGACACCAGAGATGGCCGGCATGGAGTGCCTGGGAGCGACACTAGGAATGGGAGAAAAGACGGGGATTCTGGTGGTTTACCGAGCCCCTGGGGCCCAAAAGGAGGCCACGTCTACCTTGCTGGACCTGATTGCGGACTGGGCTCTGAGATTCCCCCGGCTCATCGTACTGGGTGATTTTAACATCCACCCGGACACAGATCCATTCACATCTAGCGCGAGGGAGTTCCTCCAACACATGGATGCTCTAGATCTCCCCAGGACCGAAACGGGCCCCACACACCAAGCTGGCCACGCGCTGGACCTGATCTTTAGCCACGGTCTAGCCATAAAACACCGAGAAACCAGAACAGTGCCTTGGTCGGACCACCTGACCGTGAGGGCAGATATTGACACCCTTCTCACAGAAAGGTCGGAGCCAAAGACCATCTTAGTCCGCCAAAGGAGTTTGATGACCCCGAGTGCATTCACGGCTGCTCTGGAACCTTTGGAGGTCCCTGGAGGATCGCTGGCAGATCTGGTTGCCAGGTGGAACAGCGTCCTCTCGAGGGCCATCGACCAGGTGGCACCGAGGCGCCCCCTTCGCCCCGGAAAACCCGCCACCGTGGTTCACGACGAATCTAAAGCAGATGAAATGCCGGAGGAAACAACTGAGAGTGTTTGGAGACGGAAACCCAGCGGGGCAAATAGAGCGGCCTATAGAGAACTGCATAGGCTGTATGAACGCGAGACCAAAGAGGCTAAGAAATCCTACAATGCCGCTCAGATCACAGCTGCTGGTTCCCGTACAGCACAGATCTTTAAAGTAGTCCGGAGCCTTCTAGCATCTCCACAGAGTGACCCCAAAAACTCTATGGTAACAGCAGAAGACCTCCAAGAGTATTTCACTGGGAAAATCACGGCACTTCGGCGTGACCTGCCGCCCATTCCGGAGGAAGAGAACGAGAAGATCCGGTGTCTAACTCAGACCAGTGGGCACTGCCTCACCGAATTCAGGCCCCTAACACCGGAAGAGGTGAAAAGGCTGGTGACCGTGGCAAGGGCGACGACCTGCCCCATGGACCCCTGTCCATCGCATTTAATCAAGTCCTGCATTGACACCATATCGGATGCTCTGAGGGACCTGGTGAACCTTTCCCTGGATACAGGCACTTTCCCTGAGTCCCTGAAGGAGGCCAGAGTTCGCCCTCTCCTGAAAAAGGCGAACCTTGACCCCGACGAACCGGCGAGCTACCGCCCTGTTGCCAATCTGCCCTTCCTGGGTAAGCTACTGGAGCGGCCGGTGGAAAGCCAGCTGCGTGATTTTTTAACCAATCCGGGGCTTGGACCCGTCCCAGTCGGGATTCGCGGGCCACGGAGTGGAATCCGCCCTGGTAGCGATTACGGATGACATCCGCCGCCAGCTGGACGGAGGGGGCTCGGCAGTCCTGGTCCTCTTAAGTCTAACCGCGGCCTTCGACACCGTCGACCATGATCTGTTACTCCGCCGCCTGGTTGCCTCCGGGATCCAAGATAAGGCTCTGACTTGGCTAGGATCGTTCCTGCGGGGCCGCTCGCAGCGGGTCGAGTGGCAGGGCCAGGTCTCCAGGAAATGCAGGCTGGAGTGTGGGGTCCCTCAGGGTGCCATCTTGTCCCCCACCCTCTTCAACATCTATGTCCAGCCCCTGGCCAGTATCGCTTGGAGCCATGGTTTCAGCTGCTACCAATACGCCGACGACACACAGCTGTTGCTGAAGCTCGACCCAGGGATGCCGTCGGTGCCTGAAAGCTTTAGTCAGGGGCTGAGGGCGGTGACAAGCTGGCTCAGAGCACACAGGCTAAAAATCAATCCGGCAAAAACGGAGATCCTCTGGCCTGGCCGACCCGACCCTCATTCACCACTACCATTCTTTGAAGGCGAGCCCCTGTCCTCGGTTCCGGCGGTGAAGAGCTTGGGAGTGATTCTGGACGAGACTGACGATGGCAGCCCAGATCCAGGCTGCAGCCAAGGGCGCCTTCTTTCATCTTCGCAGGGCCCGACGGTTGGCCCCCTACCTACCATCAGAGGCACTGAAGACTGTGATACATGCCACCGTGGTCTCTCGACTCGACTATTGCAATGCCCTGTATGCGGGTCTACCGCTGTCCACGACTCGGAGGTTGAGACTTGTTCAGAATGCAGCGGCCAGACTCATTTCCGGGGCATTGGCTAGGAACCATATCTCACCAATCCTAAAAGTTCTTCATTGGCTGCCTACAGAGTTCAGAGTGATCTATAAACTCATGGCGCTAACCTTCAAAGCACGGCAAAGAACCGGACCAGCCTATCTGGGCGATCGGCTGACAGACCAACGCAGCGAAAGACCAGCGCGTGCAATAAATGGTGACCGTATAGCTATCCCAGGGGTGAGAGAGGCCCGGCTGACAGAGACCCGACGGAGAGCCTTCTCTGTGGTGGCCCCTGTGATCTGGAATACACTTCCGCCTGCTCTCAGGGCCACATCGGCCCCAGCCAGATTCCTGTCCGACTTGAAAACTTGGCTCTTCTGCCAGGCGTTTGGGGATTGACTAGATAACCTGGAGGCTGGGCCCTTTATGGTTCTCTGTACCTGTGTTTTTAATTGATGTACCTGTGTTTGTTAAATGATGTAAGTCGCCCGGAGCACCAGCGGTGGAGGGCGACTCACAAGAAATAAAGTTATTATTATTATTATTATCATGAAATTACTGAAGGTAGTGGAAGTCCCATCATCTCTGGTCCACCCTCCCCCAAAGTGCAGCAGGGTGTAGAGTGGGTCATGGGGGCTCTGTGTGCTAAGTTTGATCTGTATTGGTGAATGGATGAGGGTTGCATTGTTTTTAGGAAGTGAGTGAAGGTACTTCAAGTCCCATCATCCGTGGTCTGTCTCACACAAAACTGCACCAGGATGTCGAGTGGGTCACGGGGGCTCTGTGTGCCGGGTTTGGTCTTGATCCATCATTATAGGGAGTTGCAGTGGTATCATGAAATTACTGAAGGTAGTAGAAGTCCCATCATCTCTGGTCCACCCTCCCCCAAAGTGTAGTAGGATGTAGATTGGGTCATGGGGGCTCTGTGTGCTAAGTTTGGTCTGTATTGGTGAATGGATGAGGGTTGCATTGTTTTTAGGAAGTGAGTGAAGGTACTTCAAGTCCCATCATCCGTGGTCCGTCTCACACAAAACTGCACCAGGATGTAGAGTGGGTCATGGGGGCTCTGTGTGCCGAGTTTGGTCTTGATCCATCATCATAGGGAGTTGCAGTGGTATCATGAAATTGCTGAAGGTAGTGGAAGTCCCATCATCTCTGGTCCACCCTCCCCCAAAGTGTAGTAGGATGTAGATTGGGTCATGGAGCTCTGTGTGCTAAGTTTGGTCTGTATTGGTGAATGGATGAGGGTTGCATTGTTTTTAGGAAGTGAGTGAAGGTACTTCAAGTCCCATCATCCGTGGTCCGTCTCACACAAAACTGCACCAGGATGTAGAGTGGGTCATGGGGGCTCTGTGTGCCGAGTTTGGTCTTGATCCATCATTATTGGGAGTTGCAGTGGTATCATGAAATTGCTGAAGGTAGTGGAAGTCCCATCATCTCTGGTCCACCCTCCCCCCAAGTGTAGTAGGATGTAGATTGGGTCATGGGGGCTCTGTGTGCTAAGTTTGGTCTGTATTGGTGAATGGATGAGGGTTGCATTGTTTTTAGGAAGTGAGTGAAGGTACTTCAAGTCCCATCATCCGTGGTCCGTCTCACACAAAACTGCACCAGGATGTAGAGTGGGTCATGAGGGCTCTTTGTGCCAGGTTTGGTGTTGATCAGTCATTGGATTAGGTTTGTGGCAGGCTTGGAAAGTGCAAAAAGGTACTGCAAGTCCCATCATCCATGTTCTGCCCCCCTCCAAAGTTCAGTAGGATGTAGAGTGGGTCACTGGGGCTCTGTGTGCCAAGTGTGGTCTTTCTCGGTGTTTGTTGGGGGCCGCAGTTGTCTGTGGGAACAGAGGGGTGTGAAAGTACTACAAATCCCATAATCCATTGTCAGTCCTCCCCCGAACCTCACCTTCTTTGCAATCCGGAAGCGGGAGCCAGGGGGTCGCCTCCCCACCAGGACGTGAAGACAGTCATGGGGGTTATGTGTGCCAAGTGTGGTCTCGATCAGTAATTGGATGAGGGTCGCAGCGGACTTGGGAAGTGAGTAGAGGTACTTCAAGTCCCATCCTCCATGGTCCACCCTCCTCCGATCTGCACCAGGATGTAGAGTGGGTCATGAGGACTCTGTGTGGCAGGTTTCGTGTTGATCAGTCATATGATTAGGTTTGTAGCAGTCTTGGACAGTGAGGGAAGGTACTGCAAGTCCCATCATCCATGTTCTGGCCCCCTCCAAACTGCAGTAGTATGTAGAGTGGGTCACTGGGGCTCTGTGTGCCAAGTGTGGTCTTTATCAGTGTTTGTTGGGGGCCACAGTGGTCTGTGGGAACAGAGGGGTGTGAAAGTACTACAAATCCCATCATCCATTGTCAGTCCTCCCCCAAACCTCACCAGGACGTGAAGGCAGTCATAGGGGTTATGTATGCCAAGTTTGGTCTCGATCAGTGATTGGATGAGGGTTGCAGCGGACTTGGGAAGTGAGTAGAGGTAGTTCAAGTCCCATCATCCATGGTCCACCCTCCTCCGAACTGCACCAGGACGTAGAGTGGGTCATGGGGGCTGTGTGTGCTAAGTGTGGTCTGTATTGGTCCTTTTTGGTGGCCTCAGTGGTCTGTGGGAACCAAAGTGTTTGAAAGTACTACAAATCCCATAATCCGTAGGTTATGTCCCCCGAACCGCACCAGGACGTAAAGGGGGTTAGGGGGGTTATGTGTACCAAGTTTGGTGCAGGTCCATCACCCGTGCTGGTTGCTGTGGCCTGTGAAAGTGGCTGCCACATATCCGCCCTCCCGCCCTCCGCAAACATACATACATACATACATACAAACATTCCGCTTTATAAAGGTATACAGATTAGGGAAAATATTAGGGTTTGTTTTTGGATTTTACAACTGGTCCCATGAGAAAATGAATAAGAAGGTGGTAAACTACAACTCCCATAAAGGTCTGCCATTCTTCCAGCCTCACCAGTATTCAAAGATGGCCATGTTGGGTGTGTATGCCAAGTGTAGTCATTGGTTGGGTTCCCAGTGCTCTCTGGGCGCAGGTGAACTATAACTCCCAAAGTACAAAGTCGATTCCTCCAAAGCCCTCCTGTATTCAAAGCTGGCCATGTTGGGTGTGCATGCCAAGTGTAGTCATTGGTTGGGTTCCCAATGCTCTCTGGGCACAGGTGAACTATAACTCTGGTCTGTGATTTGTAGGGGTTTCAATGTTCTGTGGGAAGTGAATTGGGTGAAGGTACTGCAAATGCCATCATTCGTGGCCCATCCTGCCCTAAAGTGCTCCAGGCTGTAAAGTGGGCTGTTGGGCCTCTGTGTGCCAAGTGTGGCCCTGATCCGTCATTGGTGTGGGCCACAATGCTCTAAGGAAGTGAGTTAAAGTACTTCCTGCAAACTGTACCAGGATGTAGAGTGGGTCTTGGGGGTTCTGTGTGGCAAGTTTGGTGTTGTTCTCTCATTGTTGGGGCACGCAAAGTGTTTTGGCCTTAAACTCTCACCATGCCTGACTGCCCCAGGCCTTTGCCTTATTCCCCCTGGCACTTTAGAGTGTCGGAATGTTCGTGTTGGCTGGCCAATCTGACTGCCTCAGGCCTTTGCCTTATCCGCCTCTGGCAGTTTAGAGCGTCGGAATGTTCGTGTTGGCTGGCCAATTAGAGGTGTTATGCAAATACGCCCTCACTGGCAACCAATCATGTCAGAATGTAGAGGCCGGGAGCCAATCAGAACGCTGGCACATACATACATGCAAACCCACAAGCAAACATACATACAAACATTCCGCTTTATTATATACTAGCTTGGCGACCCGGCCCTGCCCGGGTTAATTGAGAAAGGCATTGTGTGCCAAGGTTGGTCTTTATCAGTTGGTTATGTGGCTTGAAGTGGTCTCTGGAAGTTAGTGAGGGTACTGCGAGTCCCATCGTCCATGGTCCATCCTTCTCCAAACTGGACCAGGATGTAGAGTGGGTCATGGGGGTTATGTATGCCAAGTTTGGTCTCGATCAGTCAGCGGATGAGGGTTGCAGCGGTCTCAGGAAGTGAGTGGAGGTACTTCAAGTCCCATCACCCATGATCCATCCTCCTCCAAACAGCACCAGGATGTAGAGTGGGTCATAGGGGCCCTGTTTGGCAAGTTTGGTCTTGATCAGTCATTGGATGAGGGTTGCAGCGGTCTTGGGAAGTGAGGGAAGATACTGTAAGTTCCATCACCCATTTTACATCCTCCAAACTGCACCAGAATGTAGAGTGGGGACTCTGTGTGCCAAGTGTGGTCTTGATCAGTCATTGGATGAGGGTCACAGCGGGCTCTGGAAGTGAGGGAAGGTACTGGAAGTCCTATCACCCACGGTCCCCCCTTCTCCAAACTGCACCAGGATATAGAGTGGGTCATGTGGTCTCTGTGCCAAGAGTGGTATTGAGCAGTCATTGGATGAGGGTCGCAACGGTCTCTGGAAGTGAGGGAAGGTACTGGAAGTTCCATCATCCATGGTCCCCCGTCCTCCAAACTGCACCAGGATGTAGAAAGGGTCATGGGGGCTCTGTGTGCCAAGTGTGGTCTTGATCAGTCATTGGATGAGGTTGGCAGCAGTCTTATGAAGTGAGTGGAGGTACTTAAAGTCCCATCATCCGTGGTCCTTCCCACTCAAAACTGCACCAGGAGTGGGGCATGGGTACTCTGTGTGCTAAGTTTGGGCCTGGTCTGTGATTTGTAGGGGCTCCAATGTTCTGTGGGAAATGAATCGGGTGAAGGTACTGTAAATCCCATCATTTGTGAGCCATCCTGCCATAAACCGCACCAGGTTTGTAAAGTGGGCCATTGGGCCTCTGTGTGCCAAGTTTGGTCCTGATTCGTCATTGGTGAGGGCCATAGTGCTCTAAGGAAGTGAATTAAAGTACTGCAAGTCCCATCATCCATGGTCCATCCTCCCTCAAACTGCACCAGGATGTAGGGTGCATCTTGAGGGTTCTGTGTGCCAAGTTTGGTTTTGTTGTCTCTTTGTTGGGGGCTGCAAAGTGTTTTGGCCTTAAACTCCCACCATGCCTGACTGCCTCAGGCCTTTTCCTTACCCCCTCTGCTACTTTAGAGTGTCGGAATGTTTGTGTTGGCTGGCCAATCAGAGTGTTTTATGCAAATACTCCCTCAGGGCAACCAATCCCCTCTGTCTGCTGCCTTAGAATGTTGGAGTTCTGAGGCTGGCCAATCAGAGTCCTTTATGCAAATAATCCCACAGTGGGAGCCAATCAGAAAGCTGCCACATATCCTTCCGCCCTCCGCACACATACAAACATTCACTTTTATTATATATACAGATACAGATAGAGATACAGAAGATACAGACTATCTTGGGGACCCGGCCTTCGAAGAGTAGTCATTTAACTTTTTACCTTTGCTCTCCTCAATGCCCCCGTTTTTGGAGTCCAACCCCCCAATGTTTATATGTGCTCTCCTTCGCAAAGAAGCTATTCCACTTATCTCACCCTGAGTTTTTAACATTTTATATTCGTGCATGCGGCCCGCCTTGCCACCTGTGATTTTAAATATCTATTTGTATATTGTTCTTTTATTTATATGTATGTATTTTCATTGTGTTTATTGTTGATGTTTTGATTTTAATTTTATTGTAATTTCTTGTTTGGGCTTATTATTGTCAGAAGCAGGAAAAAAATTTCTGATCTGGGAGAAATCTACACAAAGTAATAAAATAATTTTCTCTCTGGACAGATCAAATGAGGTGGTCAGTCCATATAGGCATTTACTCCTTAGATTTGATGTTCTTCTTCTTTTGATTAAAAGATTTGTCACTAGGCAAAGAGCTCTTCCCAGTTGGGACAATCTTTTCTGTGTCACAGCTAGTTAATTTTTTCCCCATCTATGAGAAGATGTATGGTCTTGCCATGTTGACCAGTGTTCTACTCCCAATTACATCACCCTTGGTGCTTAAACTTTGAAGTCTTAGCAGACAACTCATTAAATCTTTTCTTTGAAGTTTAATGCTGGGTCAAGCTGGCCCTTCTTGGAGGTTGTTAAAGCTAACTAGAAACTTTTTTAGTATTTAATGTAATGTTTTTAAATGTTTAATATGTATTAATTATAATTTAAATGTTCATTGGAATTGTGTGTTGCTTTAAGGCAATAAAGAGGGTCTGTGTCCCTCTACGGAGGTAGAGAAGATCAGGATATAAAAGTTTAAAATAAATAAATAAAATTATCTATAGGTAAGGCGCCTTGAGTCTCCTTTGGGGTTGAGAAAGATGGGGTATAAAAAGGATAAATAAATAAATAAATGTGTTCTGGCTCTGGCTTCTTGGTCATGATGGAGTAGAAAGAAAGGAATCACAAAACCAATAGCATTCAGGCTTCTTTAACATCTATGTTGTAGAGTTCTCAGGTTCCAGATACAAGATAATAAACTTATCCAATTATTTACACAGTCAATTATATACCACACATATACTGTATTATTGTTTTTCCACGTACTATTGTTGTCTTTACATTCATATAAAGCAATCACGGGCGGTAGACTCACATGCAAGTGAGCAGAGACGTCGCAAAAGGGCGGAAAGGAGTTCCTGCGTCATCAGAAGGGGACACGGTCCCGGATGTCTCCCAGAGTCATAGGCAAAAAATACAAACAATCATAGAGTCCCGTTTTTTTATGCCAGTATTATATCTTCAAAACATAAAGGGGAGACAATCCATGGTCAACGAAACCATAAATTGATGCGCGCCTTCGTTTCGCCCCCGAAGGGGCTTCCTGGATATCGTCAGCATTTGCGGTGCTCGTGTTCCTTCATGTATTGTGTTGTTCCTGCCTGAGACGCTCGCGAGACTTCGCTACCTAGTCCACGCCCCTAGTCCTGAGGAAGCCCCTTTGGGGGCGAAACGAAGGCGCGCATCAATTTATGGTTTCGTTGACCATGGATTGTCTCCCCTTTATGTTTTGAAGATATAATACTAGCATAAAAACCGGGACTCTATGATTGTTTGTATTTTTTGCCTATGACTCTGGGAGACATCCGGGACCGTGTCCCCTTCTGATGACGCAGGAACTCCTTTCCGCCCTTTTGCGACGTCTCTGCTCACTTGCATGTGAGTCTACCGCCCGTGATTGCTTTATATGAATGTAAAGACAACAATAGTACGTGGAAAAACAATAATATATGTGTGGTATATAATTGACTGTGTAAATAATTGGATAAGTTTATTATCTTGTATCTGGAACCTGAGAACTCTACAACATAGATGTTAAAGAAGCCTGAATGCTATTTGTTTTGTGATTCCTTTCTTTCTACTGTATTTGGTGGGTCAGCCAGCCCTGTTTGTTTTCTGTTCTTGGTCATGATGTCCAATGAGATCTTTCTGTGCTTAACATCTAATGAGATTTTTCTCTTTTTCATCAAACAGGGACGCTCTGAACAAATTCTGAAGAAATTTGTCAATTGCCCTCTGCTCACTACATACAACAACAAAGAATTAAGTCAGAGAGGAAAACATTAAAACCTATCCACTTAAGTAATGAAAGGGGAGAAGCAACGGAAGTCCTATACTGTTTCAATTCGCACAAGAGAGATGCTGCATAAATGCATGGAATGTGGAAAGAGCTTTTCAGTAAAGAATAACCTGCATGTCCATCAAAGGACCCACACGGGGGAGAAGCCATATAAATGCATGGAATGTGGATGGAGCTTCTCTCAGAGTGGAGATCTGCGTTCTCATCAAAGATCCCACACAGGAGAGAAACCATATAAATGCATGGAATGTGGAAAGAGCTTTAGCCGGAGTGGAACGCTGAAATTTCATGAAAGGACCCACACAGGTGAGAAGCCATATGAATGCATGGAATGTGGGAAAAATTTCCTTAGAAGACATCATCTGAATTCACATCAAAGGACCCACACAGGAGAGAAGCTGTTTGAATGCATGGAATGTGGAAAGAGCTTCTCTCAGAGTGGCCATCTGCGTTGCCATCAAAGGATCCACACAGGAGAGAAGCCATACAAATGCATGGAATGTGGAAAGAGCTTCTCTCAGAGTGGCGATCTGCGTTGCCATCAAAGGATCCACACAGGGGAGAAGCCCTATAAATGCACGGAATGTGGAAAAACTTTCAGTGATCGTTCATCATGTTCTAGACATCAGAAAAACCACACAAGTGAGAAGTCATATCAATGCATTAAATGTGGGAAGGCTTTCAGTCAGCGTAATCAATTGTGTTCCCATCAAAGGATTCACACAGGGGAGAAACCATATAAATGCATAGAATGTGGAAAGAGCTTCTCTCAGAGTGGACAACTGCGTTGCCATCAAAGGATTCACACAGGGGAGAAGCCCTATAAATGCATAGAATGTGGAAAGAGCTTCAGATACAGTGGACAACTGCGTTGCCATCAAAGGATTCACACGGGGAAAACCATATAAATGCATAGAATGTGGAAAGAGCTTCAGATACAGTGGAAAACTGCGTTGCCATCAAAGGATTCACACAGGGGAGAAGCCCTATAAATGCATGGAATGTGGAAAGACCTTCAGGGATGGTTCAACATGTGTCAGACATCAAAGAATTCACATAAATGAGAAGCCATATCTGTCCTGATTTGCCCCTCAAGAGCAGTCTTAATATCACGTTGAAAGTAAATAAAAATGCTTTACTTCAGCAAAACATAAGAGAACAGTGCACGCAGTTGTATAATGCAAAAGAAAGCAAAGAAGTCTTAATGCAGACACAATACTCAAGTCTCTGATAAAGTCCAAAATAAAACAGAAGACTCACATCAGACGAGAAACGTGCATTGACCAACAAATCCTTAGAGGCCGTTTCTCAAACGCAGACTCGAAGCAGGTACAGATGGGAGTGAAGGCATAAGCATCAGGGTTGTTTGTTACCAGCGAAAGCTGACTACTCCTGATTCTGATTTATAGCTCTGAATTCCCCATGCAGGAGGTGCTAGGGCGGTTCCCAATTACTTTGGCGTTTCTGGCAGCTATTCTAGCTGAACTGCATGGTTTCCTTTCACCTTTCCAGAAATGTGGGCACTTGCAAGACCTCAACCTCTGATTCTAACTCTCTTCTGCTTCCTGAACACTTTCCTGCTCCCCTTCCTCTTCTGAAGATGAGGAATCCCTAACAATGTCAATGCATGGCATCTCAACTGCGTGTGGAACATTGTGTGTGTGTCTTTGGAGATTTTTTTAAAAGGCTGGATGACCACGTTCAGGGTTCAGCTTTCTACATTGGCAGTGGTGGAATAGATGACCTTTGATTTCCCTTCCTACTCTGTGTAGGACTTGACCGAGGATGATGGGGAAGAGGGCTTTCTTTGAGCAGCCACATTGAGGGCCATTGCTGAGCTGCCACCTGAGCAACCTGACATTTTGCAGGTCACTGCTTTAGAGCAGCAGCCAGGCCTTTCTGACATGGAAGTGTCTGACTGTACACACGAAGTAAATGTACTGTAGAAATTACTCTAAGCAACAACACAAGGAACCATACTTATCAAAAATAGTGATAATATATTTCATAACAAAGAGTCCTGAGCTAAGTCGCATCGACATATGATAGTAAGCATATATATAACTCTATATAGAGGATTATGTATGCGCGTTGGTCTCATATATAAAGGAAGTCCCAAATGGTGATAAAAGTCCAAGCGCTATACAGTCAGCTACAGTACCTCAAGGCTGGCAGGCAGTCGTTTGGATGGGAAAGAGGAAAACAAACGAGGAAGGGTGTGAAGTCCACAGGAAAATAGGTAAGTATATCAGGTGGTATATATCCAAGCCACTGTAATAGTGGTGCCATAGTAGATTTCCCTGTTTGTAATCCAAGCACCGCGGATGGCCCAATGGCCAGTAGCGGTGTACTCCAATGCGTATCCTATCCAAAGGAAAACAACCCGTGGTGCCAGAAAGGAGGCCAAAGTGGCTGAAAGCGATGAGAAGAAAGCTCAGAACACAAAAACGCCGGGCACGTTTTCAGCCACTTTGGTCTCCTTT
Organism: Anolis apletophallus; assembly: GCA_030556195.1. NCBI lineage: Eukaryota > Metazoa > Chordata > Lepidosauria > Squamata > Anolidae > Anolis > Anolis apletophallus. The sequence continues at coordinate 205,349,530 of JARBWK010000001.1, read as the reverse complement.
CTGGCACCACGGGTTGTTTTGCTTTGGATAGGATACGCATTGGCTCTATTTTTGTCAGCAGTAATCTCAAATCATCGCCATTGACTATTTTGCAATCGGTTTCTTTTTTTGTTAATAAATTGGTTACCGCACTGAATCCACGTTCCACTAAATATGTTGAAGGACATTATTATTATTATTGTTATAAGACTCAACCAGTTGGAAGGGAACCCCAAAGGTATTATTATTATTATTATCCCGTGCTTGGCGAGAGGAGGAGGGAGCAGGAGGAGGGAAGAGATGAGACACACAGAGCTGGATGGTAGCCTGTCACCTGGCTCACGCCACCGTCCCCACCGCCCCATTACAGGGGTTCAGCGCCCCCCAAATTCTCCCGGGTCTTCCAGCGCCCCCCTAGATCGCCCCACTGTCCACCAGGGGGTGGTACCGCCCACTTTTGGAACCACTGATTTAGAGATAGAATGATTTTAGACATACAGACTTATAGATTCTATGCAATTACATTGGATTCACAATGACATTGGTTAACAAATCCGAGTTCATATAGTATCCTGACTTCTTTAGCTTTTCTAATATTTCACATCTGCATCCTAAAATATAGATAGGAAGAGAAAACATATTATATAGTTCCTCCTTTATAGAAGATTTAATTCTACATTAAATTCTATCTTACGGTATTCCTGTACCTTAATCCAATTACTTTTTGTGTTTGCATTTCTCTTTTTATCTGTATCCCTTAATACCTCCATCATCCAGTCCATATGTTTCACATCTATAATTTTTGAAATCCATTCATCTTTTGTTGGGGCTGATTTTGAGTTCAAATATTTGGCATATAAAACTTTAGCTGTTGTAGTAGCTATTATAAAGATCTTTTTGTCCATCATGTCTAAACTGGAATCAGCTATCCCAAGAAGGAAAGAATCTGGTTTCCTCTCTATTTTCTTTTTCAATTTTTTTCTATCTCTGATTGTACCATCTTCCAAAAATAATTTGGCCTTTGTACAAAACCACCAAATGTGGAAGAAGGTACCGCTGGAGCAGTACCTATTGATCTACTCCCATTTGCATGTTTTTGAACTGCTAGGTTGGCAGAAGCTGGAGCTCACACCACTCCCCAGATTAGAACCTGCAACCTTTTAATCAGCAAGTTTAGCAGCTCAGTGGTTTAACCCACTGCGCCACCACAGGCCCCCTTTGAGACACTAGAATTACCAAAAATGCATTGGCCTCCCATTTGATTCTGAGCTCACGTGAAGGTATTCATTTTGACCCACAAAGCTCCAAATGCTTTGGGTTGGGGCCAGAAACCTCAAAACACCATCTTAAGGAAACAGAAAATTGAGAAACTAAAATCAGCAGACATAGAGTGTGAGGCTTGTAGATTAGTTTCAACTATTGTATTTACAGTATTTACTTAGTAGGGGAGTTGTGTGGGTGGTTAGGATGATTGTTTTATATTCAGTTCTATCAACTCCGAGGTAGTTACTGAAAAGGACATTCAAGTGCCACCTCGGAGTTGGTTGAGGTAGGCAGGATTTCCCTGGGTACTGGTTGTGGGGGGTCGGGAGCAGGTCAGGGTTTTGCCCTCCCTTCTGCTCGAGATCCCCGTGTACAACTGGTGGGCCACTGTGTGATACAGAATGCTGGACTGGATGGGCTGAGGTCCGATTCAGCATGGCTCTTCTTATGTTCTTATGTAGTTTCGTTTTTTAATTGTAAGGAAAAACATTTGACTTTGGTGGGGGTAATAGGCGTTTTTTGCTTTGTATAATTTGTTGATTTGTATATGAGTTATACTTTTGTATGATTGTAGATTCATTATCCTAAATAAAAAATGCTTCCCTGCTATGAGCATAACTGAAATGTAAGCTTCCCTGTACAACCCTTATTTATTTATTTAACAGTATTTATATTACGCCCTTCTTACCCCGCAGGGGACTCAGAGCGGATTACAATGCACATATACATGGCAAACATTCAATGCCATTTAGACATACAACATATATAGGCATACACAGAGGCAATTTAACATTCCAGCTTTTCCGGCTTCAGGAGGGTATGCTCGATTCCTGTCACAGGGAGAGCTGCCACTTCACATCCACTTGTGACACCGAGTCATTTGAGGGAATACTTCCTCATTCTCCTGCACACTGCTGGAAGGTTTTATGGCGTTGTAAATTAGTTAAAAGTGATACCTAAATTTCCTACTTGACAGATGCAACTGTGTTTCGGGCTGCATATGTTGACAGCAACCCTTGTTGGTATACAAAGACCCAGAATACTTGTAGGATATGAACACAAACAAAAAACCGTCTATGTCAGGGGTGCTCAGAATGGTGATCGGGATCACCAGGGTGATCTTCAGGCCTTATCCTGGTGATCTTCAGGCCCCTGACCAGGTTTTTTGCTGTTGGTCCTCTTCACGCGCCCCTGCACGCTGCAAAGAAGTCCTCTGTCGTTGCTCCTCCCCGCTCCCTGCTCGCGCACCACCTCCAAAAGCTCCAGAGTCCAAGAGGCAGAATGGGCCCCCTCTTTTAGATTCCTCCTCCTCCCTCCGTCCTTCTCCAGCCACTCAGAGTCTTAGGAGACCAAAGGGGGCGTGCCAGGATGTCGCGATGCATGGCTGGCCCCGCGCGCATGTGTAGAAGCGCCCATTCTGCCCCTCTGACTTCTCGTGAGCTCTTGGAGGTGGCACGCATGCTGGTGGCGTGGAAATAGGAGCAACGATGGAGGAGGGAGAAGAAGGACGCTTTGGGGTCATTTCCTTACCGCATCTCAAAGGTCGGGTTTTTTTACTTTGGGGTGGGTGCTTGATTGTTCTGTGGCATGTCTCTTTGTTTATTTTTAATGTTTAAAAATGGCCTTTTAGCTCCAAAGCCTCTCTGCTTGCTTTGTTCCTTGAGAAATATATGTTGGGGAATATGGAAATGTGGGAGAAATGGGGTGGTTGGATGTATTTTGCATGCCCCTTTGTTTACCTTGCTGAGTATTAAATGGCCTTGCAGTTCGAAGGCCTCTCTTCTTACTTTCTGGCTGATAATATGTGTGGTAATATGGCAGTGTGGGAGAAATGGGGTGGTTGGATGTATTTTTATGCTCTGTTTTATATTATTGTTATTAAATTGAAATGTTGATGTTTTATAACTTCGTTTTATGTAAACTGCCCTGAGCCTGCTGGAAAGAGCGGTACATAAAAATGAATAATACATATAAATAAATGAGAGAATAGTTCTACGTTTTACATTTCTGGGCAGGTGATCTTTGGGACTTGGTTTTTTAATCAGTAGCTCCCATGCTGAAAAAGTGTGAGCACCCCTGGTCTATGTAGTAGGAAAGTAATATCTAAAGAGCATATATTATGTGGTTAGTCAAAAAAACAGTGTATAGCTCAATTCAGTGGTATAACAGAATCAAAAGGAGCAATCACTCTCAAACATAACAGTTCTAAGTTCCACTGTGCGTAGGCTTCAGGAATAAATCCAATTGAGCATAGAGTCCTAAGGGTATATGTAGACTCAAGGTAATATAGATGGAGCACCACTCTCAAGTCTTCAGAGATAAAAAGCAAATCAAGTTCAGTGAAAATGGAGCACTGCTTCTCAAAGAAAGTCTCTGAAGGCAAAGTCCATATGGCAATCAACAGGGGTGCCTGAGTAGTTTTATACTCTGTTTCGGGGAAAGTAATCCCCTTCTTCAGGAGTTGATAACTCTGGACTCATAACTACAATAAAAACATAATAAAACATAGAACAAGTATTTACCAGCAATATTACAAAATTACCGAATTACAACAGTAAAGATAATACATCAAACAAGGTTAGTAGTTCTCCCTCTGTATCAGTCTGATCATCTTCCTCTCCTTCCTCCAGCTCACTTATTTCTCCTTCTTTCTCCATAGGGTTTTCTGTTTCTGGTGTTAAAGGAATATCTAATTTTTTCAGCATTGTCTGGGATTATTAAGGTGTTCTTGTAATGTATTTTTTCTTGTTTTTATGAACCAGGATAGCAATTGGAAGCACCCAGGAAAACTTTATCCCATGAGCAGTCAGTCTATCTGCATATATTTTTAGGAGAGATTTCATCTTTAGGGATTCAGGAGACAAATTATGTTTTGGGATTATTTTTCCCCCTTTGTATAAGTCTCTGTTTCTTTTAAGATGTTGAAACACTTCATCTCTTTTACGTTCTGTGGTGAAGGCCATTATGATATCTTTTACACCTCCCCCTTTGCATGGCGAAAGGCTCTGTGTGCTCTTTCGGTTTGTGTTTGTGTTATTTCCAAGCTTAACCCTTGAAGCCATGATATTAATTCTGTTTCTGGAGTCTCTGCAGGTATCTGCTCCGGGAAGCTTGATAATCTTAAATTCTTCTTTGTCTGTCTGATAACTCAGCCACTTTATGTCAAGGATAAATCATTCAGAGCCAGGTTGGAACTATAAAAGTCCTTTTATTAGTTAAAGAAAGCAAAGCATTCTACCCGAGATTTCTAACAGCCTGCACTCTCAAATCACATCCATCATGGCGACTGGAGCGTTTTTCTTATCTTCAAATGTTTACATTCCAAAGGTTGAACATACGGGAACTTTGCTTCAGTCGTACACATGAACTTTTCTTCTCCAATTAACCCTGTAATGGCCTAATCAAACACAACTTAGAAAATAGACACATTATACAGAAAACATTTTAAACTCATCTCTGTCATACATTCTTAGCACTGACACTTTAAGCCTTAAAGTTGCAATTTCTTCAGTCTGTTTGATTTTTTAAAATCATTTTATCTTGTTGTATTGTCGTCGTTTGTTTCAATAGCATGTCAACTTTTGGATTCAAGGACTCAGATAGCTCTGCAATCATTGGACGAATGTTTCGCAGTTCCCGTTTGGCCGCCATTTCTGGCTGGCTTCCCGGTTTTATTCTTAGTTGATAAAGTCTCTCCCCCAATTTTTCTACTGTAAAGTGAAGGGTTGTCAGCTGCAGGGGCCTCTTACATAGAGCTATCTTTAAATTGACTATTAAATTAGTACTTATCTCAGGCTCTGGAGCTTTATTTCCATTTGTATCTCCGGAGAGACAGGAACAAAGCTGCTTCCTCTTAGCCAGGCATGCGCAGACTCCTATCTCCTCCTTAGCAGCAAAACACCCAGAGCTGCAACCTCCACAGAAATCTTCCCACAGATTTAGTTTCCTCAGTCATTACCCTGCCGTTTTCGGAGTTTGCAAAGATCTACACTTCTTCTTGGCTTCATTTATGTTCTAGCCAGATGAACTCTGCTTTCTAGAGACCTACAAATAATGCTAATGGCTCCAGGCTAATCCTTTTGCCAAAAAAACGCAAGTCCAGACTTTTTCTTACTCTACTAAATTACTTGTTAACTGTTCGCCGGTGTAAATCCAACATTGTTCCTGGAGAGATTAGAATTAGCTCAGGGGACAGAACACCTGTGGTTAAGCCAGAGACACTGAACCTGTTATCACTTCATTTCATTTATTCATTCATTCGTTTTATTATTTCATTAGTCGCCCTTCATCGAAGTGCTCTGGGCGACTTACATAAACAGAATAAACTACACAAGTGGCGATTTAAAATAGATTACAGGTTAAATGCTCTATCAAAGAGCCATGTTTTAAGTGATTGGACAAAGGACCGTAGGTCACGCATGGCTCTCCTATAAGGTGGCAGCGAATTCCATAGAGCTGGAGCAGAGATTGAGAAAGCCCTACACCTTGTGGTTTCTAGGCGTACTTCTCTGGGACCCGGTATAAAGAGGTTTTCTTGGGAGGGTCGCGGCGACCACTGATGGTGAAAGGGAGAAAGGCGATCCCTGAGGTACGACGGCCCCTGACCTTGAAAGTCAGGACCAACACTTTATAGGAAACCCGTTATTCAATTGGCAGCCAATGTAGATGCTGTAGCATTGGAGTTATGTGGCATCTCATAAGAGTTCTCTTAAGTAGCCTGGCGGCTGCATTTTACACATTACAAATCTTCCGGGTCGCTGACAGAGGAAGGCTGATGTAAAGTGTGTTACAATAGTGTTGGGAATCAAGAGCTGTTAGGCTCAAAAATAACCCTCCTTGGAGGTGATTCCACCAAAATATAGCAGAGTGCAGAATGCAAGATTCATATGCAACAGAAACTTACATGCAGTGAGCCAGGATTGAGTCCCATTCAAGAGGGTTGAACAGGATTGCAGATCCACAAGTCATAGGATCAAAACAAAAGTATTTATTGAAAATAGAGAAATCCAATCAGGATAGGAAAGGTTACTTGGAGCTTACTAGCTTTACTAAGCTTTCTACTAAGGGAAAAGAAAAAGGGAAAATAACAAAAGTTACTCACTATTACATCTTGCCTCAGAGAGTGCAAGATGCTTCTTCTCTCTAAAGAAGCAGAAGCAGAACTATATAAAAATGGAGATTGCCGCATGGCCCAGCCTAAACAATAGGACAAAAGGCCTTGCAAACAGGAAGTTATCTTTTCTAAAGTTTTACATTCGTAGCAGTCAAAAGGGTGGAGTTTGGCATGCAAAGTGAATAGAAAACAACCCCCCTTCTAAACCCCTTCTGGAGGTAAGCTGCTAAAGGCAAAGGGAAGGAATCCCTCACTCTAACCTATTCTAGGCTAACTTCTCCTCATTGAGGACTGGAGACTTGTGCAGTCAGGGATGCCCAAATAGTCCAGCCTGGAGTTGACTGTAGCATGAATTACTGTTGCCAAAGCCTCTCCCAAGAGGTAGGGTGCCAGCTGCCTCGCCTGGCAAAGGTGGAAAAAGGCCTGTTTGCCGATAGCGGCGACCTGAGCCTCCATCGTCAGCATTGAGTCCAAAACAACACCTAGGCTTTTAACGGTGGCAGATGGAGATAACGGGTCACCATCAAAAGTTGGCAGCGAATCCACCACTCCTGCCGGGCGACTGGGCCATAGGATCTCGGTCTTCGCCGGATTCACCTTCAGTCTGTTAGCCCGCAATCATCTCGTCACGGCCTCAAGGCACAGGGTGAAATTATCAGGTACTGAGGTTGCCCCGGGCTCCAGGCGCAGTAGGAGCTGGGTGTCGTCAGCATATTGGTAACATTCCAGACCAAAACTCTGAACCTGTCTAGCGAGTGGTTGAACATAGATGTTGAATAGTAAAGAGGAAAGAATAGCACCCTGAGGTACCCCACAATGGAGAGGGGACTTATCAGAGACTTGACCCATCCACTCCACACACTGCCCCTGATTTCGGAGAAATGAGCTGAACCATTTGAGGGCCAGGCCACGAACTCCGGATACGGCAAGATGGTGTGTCACAAATCATAGTCAACGGTGTCAAACACTGCAGTGAGGTCAAGAAGTACTAACAGTGCTGATCCGCCTCGGACAAGCTGGCAACGGAGTTCGTCTGTGATGGCAACTAGGACAGTCTCAGTCCCACTTAAATAAATGCTGTGTAACTTGCAAATCCTGACAAGAAGGGCCATCCAGTCCAAGCCCCTGCCACGCAGGAGCACAAAATCAAAGCAAATCCTATAAACAAGAAGGCAAAATTTCAATCCAAAAATAGCTCTTCACACAATCTATGCATTTGTATAGCTTTTCTCCTTTGTGGATCCTTGCATGGGAATACAGATGTCCATTCCAAGAAAGACCTGTTCCATGTTCCATGCCTTCCTATGGCTTCTCCTCTGTGTGGGTTCCTTTATGGCAACGCAGATTTCCATTCTGTCTGAAACTCTTTCCACATTCCATGCATTTATATGGCTTCTCCCCTGTGTGGATCCTTTGATGCAGGGCTACTCATTAAGTCGATCGCGATCGACCGGTCGATCTTTGGGCCTCATCCAGTAGATCTTCAGGCCCTGACCAGGTCAATCGCATTTCCTCCATCGTTGGTCCTCTTCAAGCGCCACCTGCACGCTCCAAATGAGCATGACTCATCCCAGAGGCAGGATGGGGAGCTTCTGCGCATGTGCGCGGAGCGGCAGCCGTGCATCGCGTCATCCACAGCCGCCCCCTCCTTTGCTCTGTGACGACTTTGAGTGGCCGGAGAAGGAGGGAGGGAGGTGGAATGCAGAAGGGCAAAAGAGGGGGCGGGCATGGATGACGCGATGGGACTCCGGCGGCAATGAAGAGGCCTAAGGGGGGCGAGGCCCGGCATGGCTCCCTTTCCCTGCCGCCCGGATCGGAAAGGGAGCCGCACAAGGCCCCTCCCCCTCCCCCGTAGGCCTCTCTATCGCTGCCGGAGCCGCGCCGATCCGGGCGGGACTCCGGTGGCAATGGAGAGGCCTGCAGGGAAGGCAAGGCACTCCTCCCACCTCTCTCTCGCCCGGTTCCGCCATGAAGCCAGGCGAGAGAGGGGCGGCGGAGAGGAAGGCTGGGCCTGTGGAGGAAGGTGCGTGCGCACGCTCGCGCATAATGTAGGTGATCTTTTTGACTTGGTTAATTTACAAGTAGCTCGCATGCTGGAAAAGTGTGAGCACCCCTGCTTTGATGGGAACGTAGATCTCCACCCTGAGAGAAGCTCTTTCTGCATTCCATACATTTGTATGGCTTCTCCCCTGTGTGGATGGGTATGCAAGTGTGATTTCCTAGAGAAGCATTTCCCACATTCCATGCACTTATACGGCTTCTCCCTTGTGAGTCTTTTGATGGCGATTCAGATGAAAACCTTTTCCGAAACTTTCCCCACATGCCATGCATTTATATGGCTTCTCCCCTGTGTGGATCCTTTGATGGGAATCTAAATGTCCACTCTGAGAGAAGCTCTTTCCACATGCCATGCATTTGTATGGCTTCTCCCCTGTGTGGATCCTTTGATGGGAACATAGACCTCCACCCAGAGAGAAACTCTTTCCGCATTCCATACATTTGTATGGCTTCTCCCCTGTGTGGATCCTTTGGTGGATATGCAAGTGCGATTTCCTAGAGAAGCATTTCCCACATTCCATGCACTTATATGGCTTCTCCCCTGTGTGAGTCTTTTGATGGCGATTCAGATGAAAACCTTTTCTGAAACTTTTCCCACATGACATGCATTTATATGGTTTCTCCCCTGTGTGGATCCTTTGATGGGAACGTAGATCTCCACCCTGAGAGAAACTCTTTCCACATTCCATACATTTGTATGGCTTTTCCCCTGTGTGGCTCCTTTGATGGGAATCTAAATGTCCACCCTGAGAAAAGCTCTTTCCGCATTCCATACATTTGTGTGGCTTCTCCCCTGTGTGGATCCTTCGATGGTACTGCAGATATCCTCTTAACTTGAAACTTTTCCCACATTCAGTGCATTCATAGGGCTTCATGCCTGTGTGAGTTTGTTGATGTCTAGTAAGAGACTGTCTACAACTGAAGCTTTTCCCACATTCCATGCATGTACATGGCTCTTTCCCCTTGTGGGCCCCAGGACGGGGATGTGGAAGATATTCCATGGCTTGTCAATTACGATTCGCTTATTATGTCAGGTTTCCAATATGAACTCTTTAAAACCGCACAGGATTTCTTCTCGGGCTTTGATTGTTCTACAGCCTTGCTGGGGTTTTTTTCTCCAAACCACTCTTTTCACAGCACACTTGTGCTTTTCCCTTTCATTTCACAAGTGTATGGCTTCTAATATTTTTCTTCTACTTACTTCCTTGTTCTTGTCATAGCTGTGTAACTTCCAAGTCATTTCAGACTTTGGGCATCATTGAGGTAAACCTTTGACAACGTTTTCTTCACAAGACTCCTTCAAAACATTCCTGCTGGATGGAGAAGAGGAAAATCTCATGAGGAGTAGAGCACAGAAAGATCTCATTGCACAACATGACACAGAGCCCAGAACCAGGAGAACAGGTGAGAATGGCTCAACTGGCACGACCTGGCCACGGTGATCCAAGCCACGGTCATCTCGAGACTGGACTACTGTAATGCTATTTACGTTGGCCTTCCTCTATCGGTGACCCGGAAGCTCAAGTTGGTATAGAACACTGCCGCCCGGCTCCTGTCTGGTACCCCAGCAGGCTGCCACATAACACCAACCTTGCAGGATCTGCACTGGCTCCCAATTGAGCCTTCAAAGTGTTGGTGCTTACCTTTAAGGCCTTACACGGCCTGGGGCCAATGTACCTGAGGGACCGGCTTACCCCATATTGTCCTATGAGATCACTGCGGTCAGAGAATACCAACCTACTGGAAGTACCCCCGGTGAAGACGCTTAGGCTGACGGTGACCCGAAGGAGGGCGTTCTCCGTGATAGCTCCAACTCTGTGGAACGCTCTCCGGGCCGAGACACGAGTCCTCCAAGATATTATGGCCTTCAGAAGGTCCTGTAAGACCTTCCTCTTCCAACAGGCCTTCGGCTCATAGTTGCCATCAGTGCCTTAACGGTGCCTGTGGATTTACGCCTACCATGCTGTATTGTGCTGTGCGATATTGTATCCGTACAGCCTATTGTGTTTTAATTTGTGTTTTAATGCCTGGATGTCCGGGTGTTTTTATGTGTTTTTATTGTGTATACCTTGTGTTGTGAGCTGCCCCGAGCCCCCCGGGAGTGGGGGCCTAGAAGTCTGATTAATAAATAAATAATAATAAATAAATAAAATTCCAATTAAAAGAATTCCTGGTCAAACCCAAAGGGAACAAAGGCCTAAGATCATGTTTGTGATATTTTTCAAACTGCAATGTGTTACACCGTAATCATCATGGGAAGCTTCCCACCGGAGTGGAAATCATCTATCGGACAGGCGGCAAGCTATTTAACCTCAGCAGACTGAAAGCCAAAACCAAGGTTACAATATCTGTTATAGAACTCCAATATGCTGATGACAATGTCTGTGCGCATTCAGAAGAAGACCTACAAGCCACTCTAAACACCTTTGCAGAAACATACGAGAAGCTCTGCCTCTCATTGAACAACGGGAAAACCAAAGTGCTTTTGCAGTCACGCCTGGGCCTAAAGGGAGTGACTGGGCGAATTACTGTAAAGATCCTATGCCCAGGGGACGCGGGTGCCTTCCTCTATGGGAGAGGGTCCCAAAAAGTCCACAGACCAAAGTTTCTTGAGAAAGTTAACTAGGGATTTATTTTCTACAAGGCACAGAGCTGTAGGTGCCTGGCTCTTAAATTAGTTACAAAGTCCAAAGATTTGCAGAACTCAAAAACAGGCTTATAGTCTCTTTCTTCAGTCTGTGGACGATGGATGGTGATTGCCTCTCCTTCTCTCTGTCTCTGGTCAGCAGCCACGGATGGTAGACAGACCTCAGCCACTGGATTCCTATAAGGCAGTGACTCTCAACCTTCCTGATGCTACAACCCCTTAATACAGTTCCTCATGTTGTGGTGACCCCCAATCATAATATTATTTTAGTTGCTACTTCATAACTGTAATTTTGCTACTGTTATGAACTGTAATGTAAATATCTGATATGCAGGATGTATTTTCATTCACTGGACCAAACTTGGCACAAATACCCAATATGCTCAAATTTGAATACTGGTGGGGTTGCGGGGGATTGATTTTGTCATTTGGGAGTTGTAGTTGCTGGGATTTATAGTTCACCTACAATCAAAGAGCTTTCTGAACTACGTCAATGATGGAATTAAACCAAACTTGGCACACAGAACTCCCATGACCAGCAGAAAATTCTGGAAGGGTTTGGTGGGCATTGACTTTGAGTTTTGGAGTTGTAGTTCACCTACATCCAGAGAGCGCTGTGGACTCAAAACAATTATGGATCTGGATCAAACTTGGCATGAATCCTCAATTTTTCCTGATGTTTTTCCTGGTGGAGTTTGGGGAAAGTAGACATTGGCATTTGGGAGTTGTAGTTGTTGGGATTTATAGTTCACGCACAATAAAAGAGCAGTCTGAACCCTACCAAGAATATAATTGGGCCAAACTTCCCACACACAATCCCCATGACCAACAGAAAATACTGTGTTTTCTGGTGGTCTTTGGTGACCCCTCTGACACCCCCTTGCGACCCTTGCAGGGGTCCCGACCCCCAGGTTGAGAAACACTGCTATAAGGTGAAGGGCGAGTCCTTCCTATTTTGAGTCCAGGGCTGTCAAAGGCGGCCAAAGTCCCACATCCTTCACCCAGGCCTTCCGATATGCCCAGTATGAATGGATGGACTCTGGCAGGATTTATATATTAAAAGAAGGTGGCAGGCCGGAGCTGACTGCCCCACAAAACTCAGCCTTATGTCCCTGGTAGTCACTGTGAGGCAAACAAAGTTATTTTCCCCCTTTTATAACCTTTAAAATGTGTAGGGGAAAAATTGGAGGGAAAACAATCTAAGGTACTGATTGGATGGGACTCTGGGGTGATCTATGGAGGGAATAATCTAAGGAGCTGAGTGGATGGAGTCTCTGGGGTGACTTTTGGAGAGAAAATCCTGAGACACTGATTGGATAAGGATATGAGGTGATTTCTGGAAAGGAAACTAAGAGGATGAGCCCCTCCCACCCAGGAAAAAACAACAACCCAGCCCCAAAACTGCAATGAGGCCTGTTAACAGTGACAAGGCCTAGCAAACATACACAAGATGTAATCCTACACTTTCAATATAAATAGGCCAAACTTTGCGCAGGCCGCAACAGTGCTCTTCCAGCAGTCACCAGCCAATCCCTCTCCAATGCCAGAAATACAGCTTAATGGTGTAACATTAGAAAATGTTGACCATTTCCACTACCTTGGCAGCCACCTCTCCACAAAAGTCAACATTGACACCAAAATACAACACCGCCAGAGCTCAAGGAGTTCAAAGAGGGCTATGTAGTGTGTAAATGCGTGGGGAAGGTTTATAAAAGACTTAAAATAGTGTATAACTACTAAAATAATGTATAAGTATTGAAATTAATATACCGACCCTACTTCGTGGATTTTCACTTTTTGTGGGTGGTCCTGGAATGTAACACCAGTGATAAGTGAAGGAACAGTGCGTGTGTGTGTGTGTCTTTATGTATGTATGCATATATATATGGTAAAGGTTTCCCCTGATACCATAGAGAAGGCCCTCTCCATCGTCCCCACAAGCCGTGCTTGCGATGAGGGTGGGAGAGAGGAGAGGGCTTCCCCAGACGATTGAAGAGATTGTGCAGGTTCATAGAAGAAAAAGCACTCACAAAGGTAGGGGGGTCCCAAACCATTCAGGGCTTTGTAGGTAATAATCTGCACCTTGAATTGGGACCGGAAGATGAATGGCAGCCAATGGAGCTCCTTGAACAGGGGGGTAGACCGCTCCCTGGAATTTGCTCCAGTTCACAATCTGGCTGCCGATTGTTGGATCAGTTGAAGTTTCCGAGCCGTCTTCAAGGGCAGCCCCACGTAGAGTGTACTGCAATAATCCAAACTTGCTGAAAGGTCACAGGTTCGAATCCAGGGAGCGATGTGAGCTCCTTCTGTTAGCCCCAGCTTTTGCCAACCTAGCAGTTCGAAAACATGCAAATGTGAGTAGACCAATAAATTTATTTATTTCAGGATTTTACCCCGCTCTTCTCAACCCCCGAGGGGGGACTCAGAGCGGCTTACAGTACGGCACAATTCGATGCCACATCATACAGTATAAAACCCCAAAACCCCACAACAATTAAAATACATTAAAACAACATTAAAATACAGTTCCATCAACAACATACACAGTCATTCCAAGTTAAAACAATATTCACTCCATAAAAACATTGGCCCTCATCATCCATTCCATTAAATACCACTCCCGCAATGAGGTAACGGCATTCCATTCAGTCATGCCGGCCACATGACCTTGGAGATGTCTACGGACAACGCCGGCTCTTTGGCTTAGAAATGGAGATGAGCACCAACTCCCAGAGTCAGACACGACTGGACTTAATGTCAGGGGAAAACCTTTACCTATATATATATATGTGTGTGACTGTATTGTATTATTATTATTATTGTATTGCCTTTGGAGAGTAGCCATTTAACTTTATACCATTGCTCTCCTCAACGCCCATCTCTGAAGCATATTCCCTGCTCCTTATATGAAGGCCTTCTACAACCTATGGTCTACTCTACATGAGCTTCCCTTTGCAAAGAATCTACTCCTGTCCTCTTACTCTGAGTTTTTAACATTTTATCCTGTACATGTGACCCTCTGCGCTGTTCGTGGTTTTTAGATATTACACTTGTATATTGCTTTTTGAATTTATATGTTTGTATTTTATTGTATTGTTGTTGATGATTTGATTTTGTTTTGATTGTAATTCGTTGTTTGGGCTTGGCCTCATGTAAGCCGCCCCGAGTCCCCGTTGGGGAGATGGCGGCAGGGTATAAATAAAGTTGTTTATTATTGCATTATATTACTATCAGTATTATATGCATAAATATTATTAGCATACCACAATCTCGGCATTACTTCATGAACGAAGATTCTTAGGAAGGACTCACCCCACACTTTCTACAAGCGCATTGATGACTAAAAAGGCCAATCTGAGATAGGCAAGTTCAGTTGCAGAAAGCACAGCAGAATGTCTCCTTGGGTGATGTTGTTTCCAAGTTGCGGTTCTTTCTGTGTTATTGTTTCTCTTCGAGACAAATTTTGCGTGTCTTCTCGAAAGAGGCCGCAGCATTGTGGATAGTGCGTCTCCATGCCTCTCGATGTGAGACCAAGGTGGACTATTATTGGTGATCAATCTGGCCGAGCCTGAGGTGTTGTTTCAGGGAGTCCTTATATCTCTTTTTGGGGACGCCTCCCTTGCGCTGACCCGTGGCGAGTTCACCGTAGAGTAGTATCTTTGGGAGGCAGTGGTTCTCCATCCTAGAGACGTGCCCTGCCCAGCGCAGCTGTGTTCTCAATAGCATGGCCTCAACGCTGGTGATCCCTGCTTGCTCAAGGACAGCAACACTCGTCACACAGTCAGTCCAGTGTATATTTAGGATTGTGCGAAGACAATGCTGATGAAAGCGTTCAAGGAGTCGTAGGTGTTGGCGATAGGTGACCCATAGCACAATAGGTAAAGGGTTTCCCCTGACATTAAGTCCAGTCGTGTCCGACTCTGAAGGCTGGCGCTCCCCAGCATTGTCCTTATTATGTGGCCAGCATGACTGCAAGGAGTGCCTTACGTTCCTGCCGGAGCGGTACCTATTGATCTACTCACACACGCATGTTTACGAACTGCTAGGTTGGCAGAAGCTGGGGCTGACAGTGGGAGCTCGCCCCGCTCCCCAGATTCGAACCGGTGACTTTTCGGTCAGCAAGTTCAGCAGATCAGCAGATTGGGGAGGTCCTCTCCCTAGACCTCCTTAAACCCCATAATAATAATAATAATAATAATAATAATAATAATAATATTTCCCCAGAGAGACAGAAGCCCTTCCCTCCCTCCCTGAGACCCAAAAGAGGGGTCTCTTCCCCTCCTCTTCCTCCCCAGAGAAAAGGGGGTTTGGGGTCCCAACACTCTTCCCCCCCTTTACCTTCTTTCTCCTCTTCCTCTCCCAACTGCTTTCTTCTTCCTGGTATGAAAGAACCTCTACTCCGGAAATGACATCAGAGTGGTCTGTAACACCCTCCTCGTTTCCTCCCCTCCTCTTCTTAGCATTAGCCTTGCCTCTCTAGGAAGAAGCATTGCTCGCTTGCTCCTTGGAGGACCCCAGGGGACAGAAAGTTGCCATTGAAATGGATACACTTTGCAAGGAACCTTCACACCACACTAATAATAATAATAATAACCATCTCTAGTCCACCTTCTGCCCTCATGCAGCAAAATCACAATCAAAGCACCTCAGACAGAGGGCCACCCAGCCTCTGTTTAAAAGCCTCCAAAGAAGGAGCTTTCCACCACACTCTGAGGCAGAGAGTTCCACTGCTGAACAGCTCTCACAGTTAGGAAGTTTTTCCTCATCTTCAGGGGGAATCTCCTTGTAGTTTGAAGCAATTAATTTTGTCATTTGGGAGCTGGTACCGTAGTTGCTGGGATTTCCAGTTAACCCACAATCAAAGGACATCCTGAACCCCACCAATGATGGAATTTAACCAAACTTGGCACACTGAACTCTCATTGAGACCAACAGAAAGTACTGAAAGGGTTTGCTGGACATTGACCTTGAGTTTGGGAGTTGTAGTTTTACATCCAGAGAGCATTGTGGACTCAAATAATGATGGATCCGGACCAAACTTGGCACGAATCCTCAATATGCCCAAACGTGAACACTGGGGAAATTTGGGGGAAGTAGTCCGAGACATTTGGGAGTTGGAGTTGCTGGGATGTATAGTTTACTTACCTTGCGGAGCAGAGTCACGCCGTGCCAGCTGGCAGTGAGGAGGGCGGCCAGGAAGCACTCCAGGGCCTCCTCGCCCAGGCAGGGGCTTCGCAGCCAGCCCCTTCCCTGCCTCGCATGAGGGCAGCGCAAAGCCGCAATTGCCGCCCAGGCCCAATCCCTTGCCTGCAAGCAATGGAAGCAGGCGAGGGGAGAAGCAGGAGGGGTGCCCGCGAGAGAAAGAGTGCCCGCCTTCTCGTTCCCGCCAAAAGGGAGGGAAAATGGGCGCGTGTGATGCCACGATGGCGGCGGCGTGATGTCACGTGCGCCATTTTCCCTACCCTTTTGGACGATTGCTGGGACTTACAGCCCAGAATGGGAAATAAGCAGGGATTGGGATGCTCTCAAAGAAATCCATCTTGGAGAAGCAGTGCATTTGGATCACCCTCCTCTCCTAAAGGGCCTGGTTTAGGGGAGGCTGTGAGCTGTAGCCTGGAAGAGTGTGTGGATGTGCTATTGTGTGTTATGTTTGCCGGATGAGTTGTTTTTTGCGCATGCGCTGTAGCGTCTTTTTGCTTTTTTGGCTTTTTAGGCCCTTTCAACCAGAAGATCCAACCAGTCCATACTTCAGGAAATAAAGCCAGACTGCTCATTGGAGGGAAGGATAGTAGAGGCAAAGATGAAGTACTTTGGCCACATCATGAGAAGACAGGAAATCCCTGGGGGAGGCTCTCCTTTCACCCATACTATTAAATCAGTCTCACCTTGTGGGAACAAAGGAGAGCGCCTTTTCCTCGGCGGCGCCCCATTTATGGAATACATTGCCTGGTGAGATTAGGTATGCCCCCACCTTAGAAAGTTTTAAGAAGAATCTCAAAACCTGACTTTTCCGCTGCAATTTTGGAGATTAACCATGTGACCTCATATTGCCATTAACCCTCAATAGTTGTGTTTAGTGCATCCCTCCCCCCCGTATGAAGGTCCCTTCTTTTAACTCCATCTTGGAAGAGTTCTTCCCTTATAAATAATCCGCTCCACAGCTATCTCACCCCCGTTTTTATCTTTACTATTTTAATCTGTACATGTGGCCCGCTCATGGTTCTGTTTTTACAAATGATTTTAATGTAATATTATTGGTTGTTGTATTCTTATAGTTTATTTGTAATTTTGTTGTTTTGTTTTTATTTATTGTATTTCGTTGCTGGGCTTGGCCTCGTGTAAGCCGCTCAGAGTCCCCATTGGGGAGATGGTGGCGGGGCAGACCTGGGCATCCTGCGGCCCGGGGGCCAATTCTGACAGGCCCGGGAAGAAAGGCGTCAGGGGCGAGGCCAAGAGAAAGGGGTGCCGCTATGGCCATCCCATTGCGGGCTGTGGGGCCTGTGTCAGCACACAGCACGCCGCTCCGGAGAACGATCGGAGGAGCAGCGGCTTTGGAGTGCCTGCCATCCCGGGAGGCGATCCGGGACTGCAGCGGGAGCAGTTGGCCCTGCGGCAGCTGATCGCCCTTGCAACCCGGAAGACTTGATCGTCTTCCGGGTTGCCAGGGCGATCAGCTGCCTCAGGTCGCCGACTGCTCCCGCTGCAGGCCCGGATCGCCTCCCGGGATGGCAGGCACTCCAAAGCCAGGATGGCAGGCACTCCACGGCAGGGCGATCAGCTGGGTCCGCTTTGTCATCCTCTGGGCTGGGTCCATTGGGCCAGTCCATCTTGGGATCCTTCCTCTCTTGAGGATGTCAGCCTCTATCTTGGTTCACACCTTGTCTTCTTGAATTTCATTTTATTTTAGTGGTTTTTATTATTTTATAATAATTTTATTATAATATAATAAATATGTTATATTATAATTTCAATATATTATAATGTGTATATATATACATAATAATTATTTTAATACTAATAATATATGAATATTTCTTGATATATTAATATGTTAATATGAATGTGTAATATATTATTTATTACATTTTTATCTCGCCCATTTCAGCCCGAAGGCGATTTAGGGTGTCTTGTGTCCAAATTTGGTGTCAATTCGTTCAGTGGTTTTTGAGTTATGTTAATGTCACAAACAAAACAAACATTTTTATTTATATAGATTTTTAAAAAACGAATCCCATTACATGCATCAGCACACATCAAGACTCTGAATGATTTATTCTGTATGTATTCTTACATAGGTGTTCTGTGAGAGTCGTTATTAAAACACTTTTCAGACTCTAAACCAGTGGTTCCCAAAGTGGGCGATACCACCCCCTGGTGGGCGGTGGGGCGATTTAGGGAGGCGCTGGAAGGCCCAGGAGAATTTGGGGGGCGCTGAACCCCTGTAAGGGGGCGGTGGCGTGAGCCATGTGATAGGCTACCATCCATCTCTCTGCGTGTGACTCTCTCTTTTTCCCTCCTCCTGCTCCCTCCTCCTCCTCCCGCCAAGCAAGGGATAATAATAATACCTTTGGGGTTCCCTTCCAACTGGTTGAGTCTTATAACAACAATAATAATGTCCTTCAACATATTTAGTGGAACGTGGATTCAGTGCGGTAACCAATTTATTAACAAAAAAAGAAATCGATTGCAAAATAGTCAATTGCGATGATTTGAGATTACTGCTGAAGAAAACAGAGCCGAGGATGACTAGATTGGGAGCAGCATGCCAGGTTCATCCTTCTCATTAAGATGATTTCGAATGTTTTAACTTTTTTGTATTACCTTTCTATTCTAAGTTCAATAAATAGTTTCATAATTTCAAACTTCAATGTTTCTAATTTACAACTTTATTATATTTTACGAAAAAGGTAGACATATTAATACATATATCTTTGTTTAATTGCTATTAAAAAATTTAAAAAATAATTTGGGGGGTGAGTAATTTTTTTTTCTGGAAAGGGGCAGTAGGCCAAAAAAGTTCAAAACGCTCCAAACATATCAATGGTTTCTCATCGCTATGGATTTTGAACGTCATGTAAGACCGTCAACTGCTTCTGCTTTGAGTGAGCTGCATAGTGACGAACAAGACATGTCTTCCGATTGAAGCCTTTCCCACACTCCAGGCATTTAAATGGCTTCTCCACACTGTGGGTGGCTTGATGACAGGTGAGGGATGCCTTCCGAAGGAAACTTTGTCCACACTCCAGGCATTGGAATGGTTTCTCCCCAGTATGAACTGCTTGATGATGAGTGAGGTGTCTCCTCTGAGGGAAACTTTTCCCGCACTCCAGGCATTGGAATGGCTTCTCCCCGGTGTGAATGGCTTCATGGTGAGTCAGGTCTATCTTCCGAATAAAGCTTTTCCCGCACTCCAGACACTGAAATGGCTTCTCCCCACTGTGAGCGGCTTGATGATAGGTGAGGGATGTCTTCCGAGTGAAACTCTGTCCACACTCCAGGCACTGAAATGGCTTCTCCATACTGTGGGTTCGTTGATGCTGAGTGAGGTCGTGCTTCCGGAAAAATCCTTTCCCACACTCCAAGCATTCAAACAGTCTCTCCGCTGTGTGTGTTGTTTGATGACGGGCAAGGTATACCTTGTGACTGAAACTTTTCCCGCACTCTGAACATTGGAAGGGTTTCTCTCCTGAGTGAGATGCTTGATGCCGAAAGAGGTGTCCCTTCTGAGTGAAACCTTTTCCGCACTCCAGGCACTGAAATGGTTTCTCCCCATTGTGAATGGTTTCATGGCGAGCCAGATCTATCCTCCGAGTGAAACTTTTCCCACATTCCAGGCACTGAAACGGCTTCTCCCCGCTGTGAACCATTTCGTGACGAGTCAGATCTATCTTCTGAATAAAGCCTTTCCCACACTCCAGGCACTGAAATGGCTGCTTCCCACTGTGAACGGTTTCATGAAGAGTCAGATCTGCCTTCCGAATAAAGCTTTTCCCGCACTCCAGGCATTTAAACAGCTTCTCCCCATTGTGAGTGGCTTGATGATAGGTGAGGGATGTCTTCTGAGTGAAACTTTTTCCACACTCCAGGCATTTGAATGGTTTCTCCCCAGTGGGACTTGCTTGATGATAGGTGAGGTTTGACTTCTGAAGAAAGCCTTTTCCACCCTCCGGGCACTGAAACGGCACCTCCACCTCCCTTGTGTGAGTTACATGATGGTGCGTGAAGTATAACTCCCAGCTCAAACTTTCCCCACACACTGCACATATAAATGATTTCTCTCCAGTGTGAGTTGCTTGATGACAAAGGAGGTGACTCTTCAAAAGGAAACCTTCTCCACATACCCAACAATGAAATAGATTCTCTTCTGCGTGATTTGACTGGTAACAGCAGAGGAAGGCCTCTTCATCCTTCAAATGCTCTGATGCAGACCTGGGCAATTGCTGGGATTTGAAGTCCAAAACACCTGGAGGGCCGGCAATTGCCCACGCCTGCTCTGATGTTTCTTCAGCTGTTTCAGTACTTTGATCTGTCAGAAGTTGTGACCTTGACGAGGAACTGTTTCCACAAGTGTTTCCTGGAAAGAGACACCAGAAGCCAATAAGATCAGAGAATTATGCCTGCTTTAATATCTCACGAGTGACAAAGAATTCTGTTTTTGTATAGTCAAATGCTTTCATGGCTGGAATCACTGGGCTGTTATAGGTTTTTCGGGCTATATGGCCATGACTGTGTTGGTCGCCATCTCAGATCAGCTTCGTTGCCAGCTCGACAAGGACGGTTCAGCACTGCTTGTGTTATTGGACCTCACAGCAGCTTTTGATATGGTCGATTACAATCTTTTGGCCCACCGCCTTGCCGTTGTTGGAGTCAGGGGAACAGCCGGGGACAGCGAGTGGAAAGGGGAGGTATAGTCTCCGAGAGGGCCCCACTTATTTGTGGGGTCCATCAAGGGGCTATCCTCTCCCCTTTGTTATTTAATATCTATATGTGGCCACTTCCTAGTCTGGTACGAAGCTTCGGGCTGGAGTGTTATCAGTACGCTGATGACACCCAGCTCGTTCTGAGGATGGAAGGCCAACCGGACTCTGTACCCTCTTGTTTCCATCAGTGCCTTGAAGCCATTACTGGATGGCTGCGTGCCAGTAGATTGAGGGTGAATCCAGCAAAGACGGAGATATTGTGGCTGGGGCGTCGGGTTGGTGGGGAGGTCCAGCTGTCTACCTTGGATGGCGAGGCACTATGCCTGGCATCCTCAGTAAAGAGCCTTGGGGTTGTCATTGACCCTTTGCTGACAATGGAAGCGCAGGTTTCCACTGTCAGCAAAACTGTTTTTTTTCCACCTGTGGCAAGCTAGGCGGCTGGCCCCCTACCTATCCAGGGATGACCTAGCCGCGGTGCTCAAAGCCACGTTCATCTTGAGACTGGACTACTGTAACACCCTTTACTTTGGCCTGCCCTTGTCTGTGATCTGGAAACTTAAGCTCATCCAGAATGCTGCTGCGCGACTTCTCGCTGGGACTCCAGTGAGATGTCGCATAACTCCCATTCTCCAGCAGCTCCATTGGCTTCCGGTCAAGCACCGGATCACCTTCAAGGTGATGGTGTTAACTTCCAAGGCCTTGTATGGTCTGGGGCCGCTGTATCTGAGGGACCGTCTCACCCCCTACCAACCCCAGAGGTCACTTCGTTCCGAACAAATGAACCTCCTTGAAGTGCCTAGCTTCAAATCCATCCGCCTAACATCTACCCTTTTCTGTCGTAGCGCCTTCGATTTGGAATACTCTTCCAAGCGAAGTACGGGCCTTGCATGGTTTACCATCTTGTCGCAAGGCCTGCAAGACCTACCTTTTCCGGCTAGCTTTTGATTGCTGGGGATAATTTTTATTCTGTCTAGTTTTAACTGATGCTCTTTGCTTTTATTTGTGTTTTTATTATTGTGAGCCGTTCCAAGCCCTCGGGGAGTGGCGGCGTACAAATCCAAATAATAAATAATAAATAAATGTTCTAGAAGCATTCTCTTCTGATGTTTCACCTGCAGCTATGGCAAGCATCCTCAGAGGTTGTGAGACCTCACAACCTCTGAGGATGCTTGCCATAGATGCAGGTGAAACATCAGGAGAGAATGCTTCTAGAATATGGCCATATAGCCCAAAAAACTTACAACAACCCAATTCTGGTTTTATGTGAGCTGACTAATCAGCACAAGACAGAGGGAGCCTTACCCAGAGAGAACAGGATTTCCAAATTCTCCTCCATCACGTTCTGATGAAGGGCCCTTTGGCCTGCGTCCAACAGAGCCCACTCTTCGTCTGTGAAATTCACAGACACCTCCTCAGAAGTCACCTGGAGAACAACAAAAATGGTCATGAATAACTTTTCAATAGTTTTAAAGCATAGGCTCTTTTTATTGCAATTTCCAGTGTGAGAGGGTATACCAAAACTTTGACAGAACTATTACTCAAAAACTGACATTGGACATACCGAGTCTATGCAACTAAATTGGATTTACAATTAACATACACCAAGACTGTGGCAAGCTGGCTGGGAGTCAGCTGCATTAGATCACTACTGACTGAAAGGTCTTGAGTTTGAAGCCAGCCCGGGCCGGAGTGAGCTTCCGACCTTTGTGTGGCTTGCTGTTGACCTTTGCAGCATCTGTCAAGTAGGAAATGTAGATATCGCTTGTGATGAAGTGTTATTTTAAACCAGTGTTTCCCAACCTTTTTTGAGCCGCGGCACAGTTTTTACATTTACAAAATCCTGGGGCACACCACCAACCAAAATGACACTCTAACATAGTAATACATATAGTTAATATGTTTTTACATGTATTTATACACTCAGTGTGAAACCTGGGCCTGTTTCGATGAACACAACATAGATATCCTGGCAGGAATGGCAGAAAGACACACATGAAGGTCTTGATCAAGAGCTGTCTGTGGGGGGGAGGAAAAGGGCCTGAGGGTGCTAGGAATGGTGGGAGTTGGAGTCCAAAACACCTGGAAGGTCCAAGTTTGCCTATGCCAACTTTTGATTCCATCGCCACATCTGTCTTCAGCCTCTGGCGGTTTGAATATATGTGCTTATCTATGTGAATAACAGTCAGTTTGCAGACAATTTAAAGAAGCAGCACCTTAATCATAGCGGTTTGAATATATGTGCTTATCTATGTGATTTTCTACCTTGTCGCTATGATTAAGGTGCTGCTTCTTTAAATTGTCTGCAAACTGACTGTTATTGTGCGGATCCCGGAACTGACATTGGATAACATCGTGAGGATACACTTTGTTTTTTGCACTCACTTCCGTGATTTCATCAAATATCGCGAGTTTTCCGTAGAGGAGTGCTCCGTGAACTCGCTACTTCCTGGTTCGCAACTCCTCCGCTCTCTGTGGCGACCACGCCGAATTACCTTATGCAAGACTTTTGATTTTCTCCAGAAGGATTGGGTACTTTGAATGTGTTTTTTGCGTATGATTATGTATGATTAATTGTGCATTTTGAACTGTGACGTAGCGGCGCTCTTTTAATAAGTAAGGGTATTGGAGGTTCCAATTTCCCACCGCACACCTGATGATCGCTCACGGCACACTAGTGTGCCCCGGCACACTGGTTGGGAAACACTGTTTTAAACTACAGGTATAGTACTGATGTAAATGTATATGAAATGCTTAAAGTGTATTTAGTTTGGTTGGGAAACTGTGCTACCATTTATAAGGCTCAGTTTCTCTTGCTTAGAATAGAACCTGCTGGTGAGTAACCATGGTAACCAGTGGGAGGAGCTATATGACTGCAGCCGAGCAGAGGTTTGAAAATTTGACAGTTGGGTTTTGGCAGTTGGAGAGAGAGGTTTGGAAACGTCAGTGAGGAGTAGTCAAGGGTTTTTAGAACTGTGAAGGAGAAGCCTCTCTGTTTTGAAAATAGTCCTTAGGGGACTTGGTGGCAGCATAAGAACACAACAGTTTGAAATACATTGTCTCACACATTAAATCTCCACAGATTGGTGGCAGCGGTGGGATAGCCTGCCCTACCACAGTGGTCAAACGGTCACCCCTTCTCCACACCGCTTATGTGGGGAGGCTAATTTAACTAATTTTCAACGCCATAAAAATCTCCAGCAAGCATGCAAAGAATGAGGAAGTCCTCCACCAGTGTCACAAATGGACGGTGAAGCAAAAGCTCCCCTGGTGGCCAGAATACCCTCAAGAACAGGGGTGGGCAATTATTTTTTCAAAGGGGCCACACGAGAGCCAAAAAATATTATGGAGGGCCACACCTAAAGGCGGAGCTGCTGTACATGCTAATCTACATTATTTATTTATTTATTCACTTACTATATTTACTACCTATATATTACACATCATTAATATTAACATATTAATATATCAAGAAATATTCATATATTATTAGTATTAATATCATTATATTATAGTGTACTGTATATATATAGAGAGACATAATATATTGCAATTATAATATAACATATTATCTTATTATTATAAAATTATTATACAATAATAATAAAAACTAAATAATAATAATAATAATAATAAAATAATAATAATAATAATATTATAATAATATTATATTAAATATTATTAATAATAAAAATAATTAATAATAATAAAAAATAAAATAATGCTTCCTTGTAGTCCCCTTCTCTGGAGAGTTTTATGCAGAGGCTTAATGGCCATCAGTCGGGGGTGCTTTCATTGTGTATCCCTGGGGGTTGGGCTGGATAGCCCTGGGGTTCCTTCCCTCTCGATGACTTCCTGTTCCCACCTTTCTAAAAACCTCCTGACAGCGAGCCTTTGAGATTCGTGACGGAAAAGGAAGAGATCAAACCCCATTGAATGGATGGGAAACTCAGGACCAAACTTGGCACGAATCCTCAATATGCCCAAATGTGAACACTGGGGAATTTGGGGGGAAAAGACATTTGGGAGTTGGAGTTGCTGGGATGTATAGTTTACTTACAATTTAAGGATGCTTGGCGGCAGCCTTGCTCCTTCCCTCCCTCCCTGGCCTCCTCCTCCTCCTCTTCACTCCCCTCCCTCCCTCCATCTCCGTCATCGGTGGCCCCGCTTGCCTGCCTGCCTTGCCTCCCCTGCCTGGCCTTGCTCTCGCCGGCGCTGGGGAGAGCCGGAGTGGAGGAGGCGGCGAGCTGCCGGGGCAAGGTGACGCTTGCTCCTTTCCTCCCTCCCTGGCCTCCTCCTCCCTCCCCCTCCCTCCCTCCACCTCCGTCTGCCATGAAAATACGGAGGGAAGGGGGGGGGGGAGAGAGAGGCAACAGAAGGGAAAGCACTCTTCCGGCCTTCCTTTCTGCCCCAGTGCATTGTGGGACTGCGCCCGCAATGCACTGGGGCGGCGATGACGGGGGAGGGGGGAAGGGGAAAGGGGGGGGGAGCCCGCCCGAAGAGCTGGCGAACGGATAAAAACCTCACACTCACCAGCTCTGCGGGCGGGCTCCTCCTCGCCCCCTCCTTTTCCCTCCGTTGCTCGCTGGCCTTCTTGCCGGGGCCCGCCTGCCGGGGCCCTTAGACAGGCCGCACAGAACCAGCCAGGGGGCCGTAGTTTGCCCACCCCTGCTCAAGAAGCTGGAATGTTAAATGGCCTCTGAGTCTGTCTATACATGTCGCGTGTTTATGGCATTGAATGTTTGCCATGTATATGTACATTGTAATCTGCCCCGAGTCCCCTGCGGGGTGAGAAGGGTGGAATAGGAATACTGTAAATAAATAAATGGCTGACAAAGGAGAATTACATTTTCAATCACAATTCATACACATGTGCATGCATTCATCCTCATGCATCCAAATATTACCATATCCTTTTCTCCCTCCTTGGAGAAGCACCTGTTAGGCCAGACCCTGCTTTCCTGCAGCCTGCCAACGCATATTTCCAAAACTTCCATAAGGCCAAAACTTCAAAATGCACTTTCCCTAAGCGCAATGCCAAGGACCAGATTTCTGTTTTCTATATAGCAGAACCTGCACAAAATCTAAGACTACAAAAGCACACTTATTCCTTTTCCCTTGAGAAAGAAGGCCAAAGTGACCAGACTGCTCCCGTGCAAATCTGCCACTCTCCATGGTACACCATCTCTCTCCTTCCCACGGAGCAGAGCATAGTGGGTGGAACAGACTCCTGTGTTCTGCCACAATTTGAGAATTATTAGATTGAGTCTTTTATAGGAATATTCTGCTGATGTAGTCCCAAAGTTGTAAATTAATGATAGACGTCTTCCATCCTGGAATATGTTGACTCCAACTCAGTTTCCTGGCCAGATGTTGATTCTTCTTGATTGGTGCTCGCAATCCTCGACTTCCTTCTTAACAATGTAAAACATTTATCTTATCACTATCCCAGTTCTTAGCAGAGTTTATTTTTCAGTTCTTATGACCAACTTTTAATTACAGTCCAGCAAGCACGTAGTCATTGCAGGCCTTAATATTGTACTGTGGTTTCCAAAATTATTAACTCCATCCATTCGTCCTTCCATTCATATCCACACATATTATATCAAATCCACATTTATCAAATCTGCATATTAAATTTTTGTGACAAAATGTTGTTTCAGGCTGCTTGTGCTATAAACTGAAGTTCTTATCTGATGATATCTGCAGGCTCTTTGAAATAACACATTTGATGCAAGCAAAGGGAAAGAAAAGGATTCTGTGAGGACCATAGAGTGGTCATATGGACATCAATACACTGCCTGCCCCTGTCTTGGCTTGCTGGAGGGCCTGCCCCCTACCTGATGGACTCCTGCAGACGCTGTTCTGAGTCCGTCTTGAGGAAGAGATGCACTTCCGCTTGTAGACCCAGTCCTTGTTCCCTCTCCTGGAAGTAAGAGAAAAGAGAAGGGAAAGAGAACATTATTCCCCATTCTTTCCTTTCTCCTTCACATTCCTTCTAAATATTCAACAGTAACAAACACCATAATGTCTACACAGAAAGAATTGGGAGGTCTTGGAAGAATGCAGTCCTGCAGTTGTGAGGTGCACACCATCCTTCTCCTTTATAATCACGCACAAGGTAATCAAGCAAATCTGCCCCTGAGCATGGCTTCTTGGACAGAAAAATGGGACCTGAGGCAGGAATAACACGGAGAAAAGAGGGATAGGCTCCTCCTCCACCAAAAAGAAGAGCACCTCAGCAACCTTTTTATTCAGAATCAGCAAAACGCACACATCAAATGAAAGAATGATGTCAAGGTCAGCCTTGGGTTAGTAAATAGACCCCAACAACATTTAAAACTTACATACAATGTGAAGCCTTATTTCAAAATGACCCATGTCAACCTATTCTTTCACAACCCTTCATTTTCATGATTTCCATTTTTAGTGGTCAACATTTTAAATGTCTGCATTTTTTACATATGCAAAGGGAGCTGAGGAGACAAGCCTATCTGAGTTCCTACTTTCCCTTAGAAGCGGGAGCTAGTGGCAGCTGAATTTACATGGCCTTGTTGTCGGCAGGCACACACCACGGCAATAGGACGGACTAGGGGAGAATCCTCCTCATTCCCACATGAATCTTTATTGCATTGCTTTCTGCCAAGATTCTGCTGTAACCTGATACTAAGAGTTGTATTCCCCCAGTCCTTCTTTACCAGAGAAAATGCTACAAGGGAAAAAATCCAACTACACAGAAACTAAGAAAGAAAAAGCAGATTTTCTGCTAAGAGACATTCTTACCTAAAGTATGCCTACAACATTAGTACTCTTTAGACAGGATAACATTGTTTAAGTGTCACAATTCATACAACCCAGATATATTCAGACAGACTTGAATGGAGAAGGCCAAGGAGAAAACTGAGGACTGCACTTACTCATTGAGGGAGACTTTCCTTCTCGGTCCCCCATCATCCACCTTGGCTGCTGCCTTTGACTGGATTCAGGAAAACACGGATCTACCTCAGGGATCCTTTCCAGAAACAAATCCTGCAGCAGAAGCAGAAACAAGGGAAGGAAATGAAAGGGAGAATTGGGGAAAGAAAATGCTTCAGTACTCGTGAGGAGTGGGAGGTGGGGTATATCAAACACTTACATCTTCTGAATGAAGAGGATTTTATTTATTTACTTCTCATGTTTTTAATAGTTAAAATATAACTTTTCTACAGACTTGAAACAATTACAACCCAGAGATAACAGTGCAGAATAAGATGGCAGATAAGCACACCGCTACTACCCATGTTTAACCGGAAGCTGTTTAGAGAAGCATGTTTCCCTGTGAGAAGAAAAGGACAGGAAGGAGGGAGACAATCTAATCTCCCTTCCAAAGAGTTGCAGAACCCGAGGAAGCCACTGAGAAGAAGGCTCCGTCCCATCCTCACAGGAGGGAAGACCGTGAGAGGAGCGGCATCTCCGGCTGAGCTCAACCAGGGCAGAGGAAACAGTATTTGAAAAAGCCATAAGGGAGCTGTACAGGAAATGACCCATGCTATTAATTGTGCCTAGGACAATTAATTACCCAATCTCTTTAAAAGAGGTTCTCTGTAACAGCAACCTAGCAGCAAACTCTGTCTTCTGGGAAGCGGAAACCCATCATAGTGGTCCAGGCGATCCTTGACCTGCCTTTTGACCAAAGAGACGCAATTATCTCCGGCCTCAGCTTGTTTGAGAATTTTCAGAAAATGTGCCAAGACATCTGGATGGCCCTCAAAATGACCAGAATGAACTGAGCTCACCGTCTCCTCTTCCTGCATCTTCTCGGCCTGACTCAGGAGGAAGCCTTCTGCCAGGGCCACCGCCTGGGAACTGGTCTCTGCCCCACATTCCCTCACCCAGGACGACATCTCAGGGGGAAGGAGAGCCAGGAACTGCTCAAAGACCACCAAGTCCAACATCTCCGCCTTGGTGTGTCTTTCTGGTTGGAGCCACTGGCGGCAGAGAAGGTGCAGCTGGCTGCAAACCTCCCGAGGTCCCAAAGTCTCCCTGTAGCCAAAGTCCCTGAATTGCTGGCACAGTAAATCCGAAGTGAGCACTTCCTCCGGCATGCTCTTCTGGGTGGCTCTCTCCTCGAATGCTCCACTAGGCTTGGCCTGAATGAGGGAAGGGCCTTTTCCCAGGCTGGGCTCAGAAGAGTCTTTCTCTCCCATCTTCTCAGGTAGACCTTGCAATGTTGCCAGGATCTCCTGCAAGGCAAAAATATTGGGAAAATTACTGAGGGCAGAAAGAAAGGGGCAGGAAAAGCAAGCAAGATGTTTGATGGGATAGAAAGAAAATGGGGAAACAACCCCAATCCCATTTTAGCATATCTCTGTAGCCATAAATGATGTTGCTTTTCAGTCCTTATACACCGCCTACAAGATATGATGGTGTCCAGAGCAAACAAGAAACCACCTACTTATCCTTGGGATAAACTGTAGTTTAGACCAGCAGTTCCCAAACTTTTTTGCTCAAAGAAACCTTCAGAATATCCCCCCCCCCCTAACTCTGTCCTTAAGCACTGTGAACCCACAAAGTTATTCTTTTTTAAAACAAGTTCTTGGACCAAAAAAGAAGCACAACTAAAGCCCGTGCAGAAAGAATCTGCGAAGCCGACTCCTCCAAGATGAACTGAACCACCTAAACGGGGCTCTACAGGCCAATGGAGACTCCACCACAGACATCAGAAGAGCTGCAAGACCAAGAACAAGCCACAAGAGTCAAGACAAAGATCCACCCAGAGGAAATGTGTTCTTGCCATACATCAAGGGAACCACAGACCACATTGGGAAGCTGATAAGAATACACAAAATTACAAACTATCTATAGATCCACTAAGAAAATCCAACAAATGCTACGTTCAGCAAAGGAAAAGAGGGATCCTCTCAGCTGTGCAGGAGAATACTATATATATACCATGCAGCTTTGGACAAGTCTACATAGGGACCACCACACGCAGCAGTGTTGCCCAGATACGAATCAAGGAACATGAAAGGCACGGCAGACTAACTTCAACCTGAGAAGTCAGCCATAGCAGAGCACCTGATGAACCAACCTGGACACATCATATTATCTGAGAACACAGAAATGCTGGACCACTGTCACAACCACCATGTCAGGCTACATAGAGACGCCATTGAAATCCACAAGCATGTGGACATTTTCAAGAGAAAGGAAAAAAACCCCATGAAAATGAATAAAATCTGGCTACCAGTACTAAAAAAATCCTCCAAAATTATAACAGTAAATATAAAACCAAACTCAAACACAGGGGAACTCCAGACAGAAAACAATCAGGAAAACCTGGTCACCTTTCAATAAGGTAGTAACAAGCCACACCTAAAAACTGTCAGGCCATCAAATGCTAATCAAAGTGCCCAATTGAAACATTCACACCTGCCTCCAACAGACAAGAGTTCTTTCTCCCACCCTGGACATTATTCCACAGATATGAAAAACCCAATTTTCCTAGTTTCTAAGAAACCTCACAACCTCTGAGGAAGCTTATTTATTTATTTATTTATTTATTTACTACGCTTCTATACCGCCTCTCTCAGCCCTAAGGCGACTCGAGGCGGTGAACAAGCGGCAGCAAGTGCCCACATACAAGCACATATAACAGGGCTGTCCAACAGGTGGCCCGTGGGCCGCATACGAGTTCTTTCTCCCACCCTGAACTTTCCACAGATATAGAAACCCAATATTTCTAGTTTCCAACAGACCTCACAACTTCAGAGGATGCTTGCCATAGATGCAGGCGAAATGTCAGGAGAGAATGCTTCTAGAACATCGCCATATAACCCGAAAGACCTACAACAAACCAGTGCTTCCAGCCATGAAAGACAATACAACAACAAGGACCTCTTCAATGTTAAATATGTGTGGCTTTAGTCTACCAGAGGTAAGAGACAGTCATATACTCTCAAAACCGGTTTGTCAAGTCAATCTTCCTCCTGACCAGATCCTCCATTGTTCTCCAGGGCCGGGATTTCCTAATCCCATCATCCCCCAGGGGATGAAACTTTATCTGACTATTTCTTGTCTGGAGTTACAGGCCAATGGAGACTCCACCACAGACATCAGAAGAGCTGCAAGGCCGAGAACAAGCCACGAGAGTCAAGATGAAGATCCACCCAGAGGGAAACATCAAGGGACCAACTCACCGCATTGGGAAGCTGATGAGGAAACACAATCTACAAACTATCTCCAGGCCCAGCAAGAAAATTCAACAAATGCTACGTTCAGCAAAGGACAAGAGGAATCCTCTCACCCCTGCCAGCCATAAATGTGGGCGAAACATCAGGAGGTAATACTTCTAGAACAGGGCTGCCCAACAGGCGCCCCGCGGGCCGTACACGGCCCGCCAGCCCTTTGCATCCGGCCCCCCTACCCTCCTGCAATAAAAATTAAAATAAATCCCAAAAATTTTTTTTAAAAAAAATCCCCCCAAAAAGGTGTGCATGCGCGCACCGCTTCTGCTGCCCTGACGCTGTGGGAGGGGCCAAGGGGAGCCCCCCTTAGCTCCTCCCTCCCTCCTACAACATCAGCCAGGGCAGCAGAACCAGGAGAAATTGCCGCTTCTGCCGCCCTGGCTGACGCTGTGGGAGGGAGGGAGGGGCCAAGGGGAGCCCTCTTTAGCTTCGCCCTCCCTCCTACAACGTCAGCCAGGGTGGCAGAACCGGGAGAAATCGCCGCTTCTGCCGCCCTGGCTGACGCTGTGGGAGGGAGGGAGGGGCCAAGGGGAGCCCTCCTTAGCTTCGCCCTCCCTCCTACAACGTCAGCCAGGGCGGCAGAACGGGGAGAAATCACCCCCCGCAATCGGCCCCTACCCCCGGCGGGCGACCATGCCCCCTGCTGCGGCCCGCCCCGCCACCTGATCAGTCACCGGAATTCCGGCCCTTGGGCTGGTAGAAGTTGGACAGCCCTGTTCTAGAACATGGCCATATAGCCCAAAAAACCTGCAACCCAGTAATTCTGGCCGTGAAGGCCTTTGGCAATACATTGAAATGGATATATTTTGCATTTTACATTATTAGCATTGCACGATATCAGCATTATATATTACGATATTGTACTGTACCATTGTACTGTAATATTATTAGTAATATTACATATAATATAAAATATATAATTTTACTATCATATTAATAGTAGTATTATATTTATTATAATAATATAATATATAATATTATAAATAATAATACTTTGACTGTGTTTTTCCTGCATGGTAGGCGGTTGGACTAGATGGCCCATGTGGCCTCTTCCAGCTCTATTATTGTAATGCAACTCACAGCAACCCGGTGATTCCGGCCATGAAAGCCTTCCACAACACAGTATGCAGGGGATTTTTGTTACATCTCCCTTCCTTTTCGGGGGCAGGACTGCGGGCCCAACTCCTTCCCTAGAAGGGAGCCCCCAATGACCCCCTCTGGGCCTGAAAATGGCCTCCTTCCTGCCTGCCTTCCTCCACCCTCACTGGCAGGAAGCAGCCAGGCTTTGAAGCAGCAAGGCCATTCAATGCTGATCAGGCTGGCCAATTGCCAGCAAGGTCCTCAGGTGGTAGGTTTGCTTTGAGTTTCCTTCTCTAGATGGTTGACCTTGCAGGGTTCTCCCACCCTGGGCATCATTACATAGATATATAGACCCCCAATGGCAGGAAGCGGCCAGGCTTTGAAGCTGCAAGGCCATTCAATGCTGATCAGGCTGGCCAATTGCCAGCGAGGTCCTCAGGTGGTAGGTTTGATTTGAGTTTCCTTCTCTAGATGGTTGACCTTGCAGGGTTCTCCCACCCTGGGCATCATTCCATAGATATATAGGCCCCACTGGCAGGAAGCAGCCAGGCTTTGAAGCTGCAAGGCCATTCAATGCTGATCAGGCTGGCCAATTGCCAGCAAGGTCCTCAGGTGGTAGGTTTAATTTGAGTTTCCTTCTCTAGATGGTTGACCTTGCAGGGATCTCCCACCCTGGGCATCATTCCATAGATATATAGGCCCCACTGGCAGGAAGCAGCCAGGCTTTGAAGCTGCAAGGCCATTTCCCCAGAGAGGTACAAGTCCCCCCCCCCCATGAGCCACAAAAGGGGAGCCTCTTCCCCCCAGAGAAAAAGGGGGTTTGGGGTCCCAACACTCCCACCCCCCCTTACCTTCTTCTTCCCTCCTCTTCTTCTCCCAAACTCTTTCTTCCTCCTGGTATGAAAGAACCTCGCCTCCGGAAGTGACATCAGAGTGAGCCCTAACAGGCTTCTCTCTTCCGCCCCTCCTCTTATTAGCATTAGCCCTGCCTCTCTAGGAAGAAGCAAAGCTCGCTGGTATTTGGAGGACCCAGGGAACAAAAAGTGCTCTTTCTCCCCCTTCTTCCTGCAAAACCCTTAAAAGACGAGGATCCCAGGGGGAAAACCCTCCTTTAGGGACCAAGGAAAGAAAGGTGCCAGCCAGGGGTAGGGATATGGAAGTTTCCACTGGAATGGATACACTTTACAAGGAACCCCCACCCCAACCCCCTACACACATATATCCCCTTCCTTTCTCTGAAACCGTTTTTCTTCAGCAGCCTCACTAAACTAGGCAATTGGCCAGCCTGATCAGCATTGAATGGCTTTGCAGCTTCAAAGCCTAGCTGCTTCCTGCCAGTGGGGTCTATATATCCGTGGGATGATGTCCAGGGTGGGAGAAAGAACTCTTGTCTGCCTGAGGCAAGTGGGAATGTTGCAGTTGGCCACCTTGATCAGCACTGAATGGCCTTGCAGCTTCAAAGCCTGGCTGCTTCCTGCCAGTGGGGTCTATATATCTGTGGAATGATATCCAGGGTGGGAGAAAGAACTCTTGTCTGCCTGAGGCAAGTGGGAATGTTGCAGTTGGCCACCTTGATCAGCACTGAATGGCCTTGCAGCTTCAAAGCCTGGCTGCTTCCTGCCAGTGGGGTCTATATATCTGTGGAATGATATCCAGGGTGGGAGAAAGAACTCTTGTCTGCCTGAGGCAAGTGGGAATGTTGCAGTTGGCCACCTTGATCAGCACTGAATGGCCTTGCAGCTTCAAAGCCTGGCTGCTTCCTGCCAGTGGGGGGTCTATATATCTGTGGAATGATGTCCAGGGTGGGAGAAAGAACTCTTGTCTGCCTGAGGCAAGTGGGAATGTTGCAGTTGGCCACCTTGATCAGCACTGAATGGCCTTGCAGCTTCAAAGCCTGGCTGCTTCCTGCCAGTGGGGTCTATATATCTGTGGAATGATGTCCAGGGTGGGAGAAAGAACTCTTGTCTGCCTGAGGCAAGTGGGAATGTTGCAGTTGGCCACCTTGATCAGCACTGAATGGCCTTGCAGCTTCAAAGCCTGGCTGCTTCCTGCCAGTGGGGGTCTATATATCTGTGGAATGATGCCCAGGGTGGGAGAAAGAACTCTTGTCTGCCTGAGGCAAGTGGGAATGTTGCAATTGGCCACCTTGATCAGCACTGAATGGCCTTGCAGCTTCAAAGCCTGGCTGCTTCCTGACAGTGGGGGTCTATATATCTGTGGAATGATGCCCAGGGTGGGAGAAAGAACTCTTGTCTGCCTGAGGCAAGTGGGAATGTTGCAGTTGGCCACCTTGATCAGCACTGAATGGCCTTGCAGCTTCAAAGCCTGGCTGCTTCCTGCCAGTGGGGGTCTATATATCTGTGGAATGATGCCCAGGGTGGGAGAAAGAACTCTTGTCTGCCTGAGGCAAGTGGGAATGTTGCATTTGGCCACCTTCATTAGCACTGAATGGCCTTGCAGCTTCAAAGCCTGGCTGCTTCCTGCCAGTGGGGGGTCTATATATCTGTGGAATGATGTCCAGGGTGGGAGAAAGAACTCTTGTCTGCCTGAGGCAAGTGGGAATGTTGCAGTTGGCCACCTTGATCAGCACTGAATGGCCTTGCAGCTTCAAAGCCTGGCTGCTTCCTGACAGTGGGGTCTATATATCTGTGGAATGATGTCCAGGGTGGGAGAAAGAACTCTTGTCTGCCTGAGGCAAGTGGGAATGTTGCAGTTGGCCACCTTGATCAGCACTGAATGGCCTTGCAGCTTCAAAGCCTGGCTGCTTCCTGCCAGTGGGGGGTCTATATATCTGTGGAATGATGCCCAGGGTGGGAGAAAGAACTCTTGTCTGCCTGAGGCAAGTGGGAATGTTGCAGTTGGCCACCTTGATCAGCACTGAATGGCCTTGCAGCTTCAAAGCCTGGCTGCTTCCTGACAGTGGGGTCTATATATCTGTGGAATGATGTCCAGGGTGGGAGAAAGAACTCTTGTCTGCCTGAGGCAAGTGGGAATGTTGCAGTTGGCCACCTTGATCAGCACTGAATGGCCTTGCAGCTTCAAAGCCTGGCTGCTTCCTGCCAGTGGGGGTCTATATATCTGTGGAATGATGTCCAGGGTGGGAGAAAGAACTCTTGTCTGCCTGAGGCAAGTGGGAATGTTGCAGTTGGCCACCTTGATCAGCACTGAATGGCCTTGCAGCTTCAAAGCCTGGCTGCTTCCTGCCAGTGGGGGTCTATATATCTGTGGAATGATGTCCAGGGTGGGAGAAAGAACTCTTGTCTGCCTGAGGCAAGTGGGAATGTTGCAGTTGGCCACCTTGATCAGCACTGAATGGCCTTGCAGCTTCAAAGCCTGGCTGCTTCCTGCCAGTGGGGGTCTATATATCTGTGGAATGATGTCCAGGGTGGGAGAAAGAACTCTTGTCTGCCTGAGGCAAGTGGGAATGTTGCAGTTGGCCACCTTGATCAGCACTGAATGGCCTTGCAGCTTCAAAGCCTGGCTGCTTCCTGCCAGTGGGGGTCTATATATCTGTGGAATGATGTCCAGGGTGGGAGAAAGAACTCTTGTCTGCCTGAGGCAAGTGGGAATGTTGCAGTTGGCCACCTTGATCAGCACTGAATGGCCTTGCAGCTTCAAAGCCTGGCTGCTTCCTGCCAGTGGGGGTCTATATATCTGTGGAATGATGTCCAGGGTGGGAGAAAGAACTCTTGTCTGCCTGGGGCAAGTGGGAATGTTGCAGTTGGCCACCTTGATTAGCACTGAATGGCCTTGCAGCTTCAAAGCCTGGCTGCTTCCTGCCAGTGGGGTCTAAATATCTGTGGAATGATGTCCAAGGTGGAAGAAAGAACTCTTGTCTGCCTGAGGTTAGGTTTAGGGTTAAGATTAGGGGTAATGGTTACGGTTTTACTATTAAAGAACTCTTACATTCCTTCTATAATATCTGTGTGTGGCCTGGCTTACATTACCTCAGTCTCTTACTTCGCCCCCCGTCTTAATTACATGTTCTGTTCCGCATTGCGTAAACAGTGGTCCCAAAGGAGCGAAGTGGAAACAGCCTAACACCCTGAGCTTCTGGACCCAGCTGTCATACTATCACCGGGAACCCTTTTTCCCATCCCCACCTCTCCACAAAAGTCAACATTGCCACCGAAATACAACACCGCCTGAGCTCTGCGAGTGCAGCATTCTTCCAAATGAAGCAGAGAGTGTTTGAGGACCGGGACATCCGTAGGGAGACCAAGGCGCTTGTTGTCCTCCCAAACCTGCTATACGCCTGCGAGACCTGGACTGTCTACAGACGTCACACTCAACTGGAACAACTCCATCAGAGCTGCCTCCAAAAAATCCTGCAAATCTGGGAAGACAGGCGGACAGATGTCAGCATGCTGGGTGAAGCATTGAAGTGATGGTCCTCCGCCATCAACTCCGCTGGACTGGCCACATTGTCTGGACCACTGTTTCTCAACCAGTGGCACACTAGTGTGCCGTGAGCAATCATCAGGTGTGCCATGGGAAATTGGCACTCTCGCCCCTCCTAGCAGCCTCCTCACAGGTTTCCAAGAAACAAATTGTGCCTCTCCACTTGGATTTTTTTTTCGTATTTTAAGGGATTTTTTGAGAGTTGCCACCCCCCCCCCCCCCCCGAACTGTTTATAACAGCTTCATGGCATCCATAGTTAACTGGAAGCAAGTTTCACTCAGGGTGAAATTTCACAAAGGTCTGGAGAACAAGCTCTATGAGGAGCGGCTTGAAGAGCTGGGCATGTTTAGCTTGAAGAAGAGAAGGCTGAAAGAAGATATGATAGCCATTTATACATATGTGAGAGGAAGTCATATATATGTTGTGTTCGTATAACAGGCCCAGGTTTCACACTGAGGGTATAAATACATTTAAAAACATATTAACTATACGTATTACTGTGTTAGAGTGTCATTTTGTGTCATTTTGGTTGGTGATGTGCCCCAGGATTTTGTAAATATAAAAAATGTGCCGCGGATCAAAAAAGGTTGAAAAACACTGGTCTGGACCACCGTCTCCCAAAGCAGTGGCTCTACTCCGAACTCAAGAACGGAAACAGAATGTTGGAGGACAGGAAAAGAGATTTAAAGTTGGGCTCAAAGTCAACCTTCAAAACTGTGACAATAGACACCGAGAACTGGGAAGTCCTGGCCCTTGAGTGCTCTAACTAGAGGTCAGCTGTGATCAGCAGTGCTGCAGAATTTGAAGAGGCACGAATTTGGAGGGCGAAAGAGAGAAACGTGCCAAGAGGAAGGCGCCTTCCACCTGGAAACCGAAGCCCTCACTGCAGGAGAAGATGCAGATCAAGAATAGGGCTCCACAGTCACCTGCCAGGACACCACACTTGGAGGACCATTCTCCCAGTGGGTGTGGCCGATCCAAAAGAGGGCGTGGCCTCCCATCCTTCCCTGTTCCATTCTGTTATAGCTTATTGTGACTTCCTTATTTTGGTTGGTTTGTTTTTCTGCCGGCCTCTTTCGATTGGTCACGGTTTCCAACAGCCCCGCCCCTTCTCCCCCCTCCCCGACACGGCCAGGACTGCGATTGGATGGCTTGGCTCGAGGGGGCGTGGTTTGAGGGGTTTACACCTGCGTCCCGGCGCGCGCCGCCTTCATTCGCCCTCGGACCGGCCATGGCGCAGCTTCGGCAACAGAGCCTCGCTTTCCTGTCCTGGGTGCTGCTTCTGCTGGGAGCAGCGGCGGCTTCCCGGCCGGGCTTCGTCGGGGGATGGTGGGGCCGCTCTGTCACTGACCCCGAAGTGCTGAAAGAGGCCGCCTTCGCCGCCCAAGCTTACAACAAAGGCAGCAACAGCCTCGTGTATTTCAAAGCGGAGCGCATCACGAAGGCCGAGAGCCAGGTGGGGCCCTCGAGGGCGTCTAAGCTGACCCAGCCCTTGGAAACAAAACAAAAAGGGAGGGTGGAATTGCTTTGGGTCTTATCATTCTTAATACTATCATATTATTTAATAATACCATTATTG
This sequence comes from Anolis apletophallus, assembly GCA_030556195.1. Classification (NCBI taxonomy): domain Eukaryota; kingdom Metazoa; phylum Chordata; class Lepidosauria; order Squamata; family Anolidae; genus Anolis; species Anolis apletophallus. The sequence continues at coordinate 205,311,266 of JARBWK010000001.1, read as the reverse complement.
TATCATAGCGGTGAGATCCAAAGCATTTATTGTTGTTGTTGGGGTGGTCTCTTGAGGACACTTTTGGCAGAGAAGGCTGAAGATCTCTCCGCCTGCCCTTCTCTTCCGTTTTGGGGTTGGTGAACTACAACTCCCAGAATTCAAAAACAGTCGTCCCCCCCACCCCAGTTATTTTCAACCTTTTTTGAGCCGCGGCACATTTTTTACATTTACAAAATCCTGGGGCACACCACCAACCAAAATGACACAAAATGACACTCTAACACAGTAATACATATAGTTAATATGTTTTTAAATGTATTTATACACTCACTTAGTGTGAAACCTGGGCCTGTTTCGATGAACACACATAGATGATGCGAGAGTGCTATGGTTCCATTTCTTAAAGGGACAGATACGCCTTATCTATATATATAAAGGAAGAGCCGTCATGTGAAGACTACCTCAAACAGAGAAACCTTACAACGCAGAAACCCAAAACTTGCCAACAGAATAGGCCTCAAGCAAGGTACGTTTGTATCAAAGAAACTCTCCCCCCCAAAACCTAAAAGACCCCAAAACAACGAGTAAAAATAAAACTACATTTCCCAGCATCCTCTGGGGCTGCCAAAGACTCTCCCAGCCTCTACATTCTGACAACATGATTGGCTGCCAATAAGGGCGGATTTGCATAACTGCTGTACTGTCCAGCCAACATGAACATTCCGGCCCATAACAAACTGTCAGATGAGTGCCAGAGCCTCCTCCAACACTTTCAAATCAGAAGACCATGATGGAGATCAACACCATTCAAGGGGAGCTCTTCTTCCTTTCCCAAAAGATCTCCAGTGGCTTGGAATTCCACATTAATAAGAGGACCATCCAGCAACAATGGGGTTTGCCAAGGAGGGTGCTCCAGCCCCTCTATATGCTGGCTCCAAGGGATGGAGGTCGTCACCAAGTACCTTCTGATGCCCAGCACAGGAAAGCCTCATCGGACATCGACCAATGGGTGCAAAAGACACAGAGCAGGACATCTTGAACAAGAGAGGAGCAGAAAGTAAGCTAGACATGAAGATCTTGAGAAAGGTGGCTAAAAAGGAAACGGAAAGGATTTTTAACAGTCCCCCAACAGACACTGGACGCACCTGTGAAGATAGAGATCCCCTGACAAGACAAGCTCTCCCCAAGCTGATCCGTCCTGGCCATGGTACAAGTCAAACCCGAAGGACTGCAGGCAAAGAGCTGAGCCACAAACATAACACACCCCATTCACTAACAACAATTCCAACCCTTACATACTCAGACTTTCTCGCATCTCCTAAATAGGGCACAGCAATGCGTGCCAGGTATAGCTAGTAGTTTATATATCAGTGCTGTCCAACTTCTGGCGGGTCCAGGGCCGGATAAGAGGTCACTGATGACCTGCGGGGCCGCTCGCCCCTCCCCCAGGCCCCGCCCCAGCCCAGGCCCCACCCCTCCTAAAGCCGCCGAAAGGGAGGAGTAGGCGGCGCCAAGAGCAGCGCGTCACAGGCCTGGCGTGACGCGCTGCTCTTGGCACCGCCTACTCCTCCTTTCGGCACCCCCCCACCCTTCCTAGGCCGGGAGCCGCCGAAAAAGGGCAGAAGGCGGCGCCAACGGCAGCGTCACAGGCCTGGCGTGACGCGCGCTGCCCCTTGGCACCGCCTCTTTTTCGGGCGCCCCCTACCTTCCTAGGGCCGGGGAGCCGCGAAAAAGGGCAGGAGGCGGCGCAACAGCAGCAGCGCGTCACAGGCCTGGCGTGACGCGCTGCCCTTGGCACCGCTTACTCCTCCCTCGGCGCCCCCTCCCTTCCTAGGCCGGGGAGCCGCCGAAAGGGAGGAGAGAGTGTAAGAGCAGCGCGTCACGCCAGGCCTGTGACGCGCTGCTCTTGGCGCCCTTCTGCCCTTTTTCGGCGGCTCCCTGCCCTAGGTAGGGGGCGCTGAAAAGGAGGAGCTAGCTCTCTTCCTCCTCCCTGCCCCCCGGCCGCCATTTTTTTTTTTAAAAAATCAATTTTTTAAAAATTTTTAAAAATGGCGGCTGAGGGCATAGGTGAGGCCGTGTCCAACAGGCTACGGGGCCGGATCCGGCCCCGGGGCCGCCAGTTGGACAGCCCTGTTATATATGAATCAAGTTTGAAAATAATTTCCCAGGGCACACTGGTTGAAAATTACTGCCCCACCTCACCAGTATGCAGTGTTGGCCATGTAGGTAGTTTGGTCCAGGTCCATTGTGGGCTGGGTTCAGAGGACTCTTTGATTGTAGGTGAACTATACATCCCAAAGCAAAACTGTAAGGCTATCTGTTGTGATACAAACTAACCAAAAACTGGGAAGAGTTCTATTACAATCTCCTCAATGATTCATTAAATAAGCACAATAAACATATCAATTATAACCAATCTATTCAAAATGTTGTGAGCTCCGCTACGAGCGCTTGGGGAATCACAGATATAATATCAACACACACATCAATATGTCAAAGGCACATATCAAAAGACCTATCATTTCAGTCATAAGGGGCTAAGGGGCTAATAGCATCAATATATATGTAGAATTAATATTTCATAATACAATAATACGTAGTGTAAATGTTAAATTATCATCATATATAGTAAACATTTAAACATGACCACATGGCAACATGAAGTGTCCGTACTCACGCCGCAATAATAGTACTCAGTGCACAATAATTCAAGGGATGAATCCAAGTCCTTCGGTGGGGCTTATGTTTCACGGAGGTTCTACTTAAGTTCCAAAATAAACTCCAGCGATAGCCCAAACACAGTTCAAACAGAAGTTTCAAGAAAGGGCTCGAAGTTTGGCCCGAAATACACTGTAATCCACCGCTCAATGGCGGAACAAAGCCCGGTGAGCTACGCGCTAGGTCACTGTTTCCCAACCAGAGTGCCATGGCACACTAGTGTGCCATGAGCGGTGTGCCGTGGGAAATTGGCACTCCCCCCCTCCTAGCAGCCCCCTCACAGGTTTCCAAGAAACAAATTGAGCCTCTCCGCTTGGAAATGTTTTTTTTTTACTATTTTACTGAATTTTTTGAGAGTTGCCCCCCACCCCCCAAGGAACTGTTTATAACAGCTTCATGACATCCATAGTTAACTGGAAGTAAGTTTCACTCAGGGTGAAATGTCACAAAGGTCTGGAGAACAAGCTCTATGAGGAGCGGCTTGAAGAGCTGGGCATGTTTAGCCTGAAGAAGAGAAGGCTGAGAGAAGACATGATAGCCATGTATAAATATGTGAGAGGAAGTCATATATATATTGTGTTCATTGAAACAGGCCCAGGTTTCACACTGAGTTTATAAATACATTTTAAAACATATTAACTATATGTATTACTGTGTTAGAGTGTCATTTTGTGTCATTTTGGTTGGTGGTGTGCCCCAGGATTTTGTAAATGTAAAAAATGTGCCACGGCTCAAAAAAGGTTGAAAAACAATGCACTAGGTAATCTAGCCGGCAAGTAGGGTCTGTACTAAAGCTCCCAAATGGGCTAAGTACAATGTATCTTAATTGGGGTACCTTAGTGCACGTACTACATCAAACATAAAGAACATACACGTGGCGGGGGCAGACCACTCCGCCGCCCCCCGTCTTGGTCATGTTCTGTTCCCCCCGTCTTGGTCATGTTCTGTTCCGCATTGCGCAAACTGTGGTCCCGAAGGAGTGAAGCGGAAACAGCCTAACACCCTGAGCTTCTGGACCCAGCTATCATACTACCACTGGGAAACCCTTTTTCCCTTCCCCACCTCTCCACAATAGTCAACATTGCCACCAAAATACACCACCGCCTGAGCTCTGCAAGTGCAGCATTTTTCAGAATGAAGCAGAGAATGTTTGAGGACAAGGACAACCATAGGGAAACCAAGGCGCTTGTTTATAAAGCTATTGTCTTCCAAATCCTGCCGTACGCCTGCGAGACGTGGACTGTCTACACACGTCACACTCAACTGGAACGATTCCATCAGCACTGCCTCCGAAAAATCCTGCAAATCTCCTGGGAACACTAAACAAACAATGGGCAGATACCACAAATGCAACTGAAAACACAAGTTGGCATGTAAATAATCAAACAATGCCAGTAATAAACAATGATATAATCTCCAAAGTTGAGTATAAAACGCAAAACCACTTAAGTAGCATAGGAGCTTAGGCTGTAATTCAGCAATTTATACACACTAGGTTTGAATAGTAATAGCAAGTCTCAAAATGTTTCAAAATCCATTTGTATTGTCTGTATATCTAATGCTGAAAGCTCAAAGTATGAATTAATTCAACCTCTGGTCACAAGGCAATTGTTGTATATACATGGATAATTATCCAGTAAGCCTAAGCTGTCCCTATGGATTATCACATACAAATAGTCCATACAATCACACACATTGACGCCAATAACACAAAATATAATGCAATAAATCTCTAGTATTAGCAGTAATGAGCATGTAACATGAAGAATATGGTCAAGAGCACTCACGGGTTCACCAATTTGAATATATATTAAGGAAGTCCCATGGATTGTCCCCTCCTGTTCACAGAGAAATCCCTGTGTAGCTGCAATCCGCCGTAAAGGAGAGGTGAGTGTTGTAAGGTTCCACTAGAGCAGTGCTGTCCAACTTCTACGGGGTCCAGGGCCGGATAAGAGGTCACTGATGACCTAGGGGGCCGCTCGGCCCCGCCCCAGGCCCCGCCCCCAACCCCAGGCCCCGCCCCCTCCTAAAACGGCCGAAAAAGGGCAGAAGGCGGCGCCAAGAGCAGCGCGTCACAGGCCTGGCGTGACGCGCTGTCCCTTGGCACCGCCTACTCCTCCTTTTCGGCGCCCCCCCCTTCCTAGGCCGGAGGCGCCGAAAGGAGGAGTAGGCGGTGCCAAGAGCAGAGCATCACAGGCCTGGCGTGACGCGCTGCTCTTGGCGCCGCTTACTCCTCCTTTTCGGTGCCCCCTCCTACCTAGGGCAGGGAAGCCGCCGAAAAAGGGCAGAAGGCGGCACCAGGGGCAGCGCGTCACGCCAGGCCTGTGACGCGCTGCCTTGGCGCCGCCTTCTGCCCTTTTCGGCGGCTCCCCGCCCTAGGTAGGGAGGGGTGCCAAAAGGAGGAGCTAGCTCTCTTCCTCCTCCCTGCCCCCCCCTCCCCCCCGGCCCCCGGCCGCCATTTTTTAAAAAAAAAATTCGATTTTTTTTTTCAAATTTAAAAATGGCGGCTGAGGGCATAGGTGGGGCCGTGTCCAACAGGCTACGGGGCCGGATCCGGCCCCGGGGCCACCAGTTGGACAGCCCTGCACTAGAGGAGACTGCTTATGTAGCAGTCTAAGATCCCAATAATAAAACTCACATGGAAGTGGAGTCGCCCATGAGTGAACCCGTGAGTGCTCTTGACCATATTCTTTATGTTACATACTCATTACTGTTAATACTAGAGATTTATTGCATTATATTTTGTGTTATTGGCGTCGATGTGTGAAATCTCCTGGGAAGACAGGCGGACAAATGTCAGCATGCTGGGAGAAGCATTGAAGTGATGGTCCTCCGCCATCAACTCCGCTGGACTGGCCTCGTCGTCTGGACCACCGTCTCCCAAAGAAGTTGCTCTACTCCGAACTCAAGAACGGAAAACAGAATGTTGGAGGACAGGAAGAGAGATTTAAAGATGGGCTCAAAGCCAGCCTTCAAAACTGTGGCATAGACACCGAGAACTGGGAAGCCCTGGCCCTTGAGCGTTCTAGCTGGAGGTCAGCTGTGACCAGCAGTGCTGCAGAATTTTGAAGAGGCACTAATTTGGAGGGCGAAAGAGAGAAACGTGCCAAGAGGAAAGCGCCTTCCACCTGGAAACCGAGGCCCTCACTGCAGGAGAAGATGCAAGTCAAGAATAAGGCTCCACAGTCACCTGCCAGGACACCACACTTAGAGGACCATTCTCCCATTGGGTGTGGCCGATCAAAAAGGGGGCGTGGCCTCCCATCCTTCCCTGTTCCATTCTGGTATAGCTTATTGTGACTTCCTTGTTTTGGTGTGTTTGTTTTTCTGCCGGCCTCTTTCGATTGGTCACGGTTCCCAACAGCCCCTCCCCTTCTCTCCCCGACACGGCCAGGACTGCGATTGGATGGCTTGGCCCGAGGGGGCGTGGCTTGAGGGGTTTACACCTGCGTCCCGGCGCGCGCCGGCTTCATTCGCCCTCGGACCGGCCATGGCGCAGCTTCGGCAACAGAGCCTCGCTTCCCTGTCCTGGGCGCTGCTTCTTCTGGGAGCAGTGGCGGTTTCCCAGCCGGGCTTCGTCGGGGGATGGCGGGACCGCTCTGTCACCGACCCCGAAGTGCTGAAAATGGCCGCCTTCGGCGCCCAAGCCTACAACAAAGCCAGCAACAGCGGCGTGTATTTCAAGCCGGAGCATATCCTGGAGGCCAAGTGCCAGGTGGGGCCCTCGAGGGCGTCTAAGCTGACCCCAGCCCTTGGAAACAAAAAAAGGGAAGGGGGAAATTACTTTGGGTCTTATCATTCTTAATACTATAATATTATTTAATAATACCATTATTATATCCTACCGACGAGATCCAAAGCATTTATTGTTGTTGTTGGGGTGGTCTTGGGGGACCCTTTGGGCAGAGAAGGCTGAAGATCTCTCTACCTGCCCTTCTCTTCCTTTTTGGGGTTGGTGAACTACAACTCCCAGAATTCAAAAACAGTCCCCCAACCCCATCAGCATGCAGTGTTGGCCATGTAGGTAGTTTGGCTCAATTCCATTGTTGGTGGAAGTCAAAATGCTCTTTGATTGTAGGTGAACTATAAATCCCAGCAGTTACAACTCAGGAATGTCAAGATCTATTTTCCCCAAACGCCACCAGTGCTCACATTTGGGCATGCTGAGTATCCGTGCCAAGTTAGGTCCAGATCCACCGTTGTTTGAGTCCACAGTGCTCTCTTGATGTAGGTGAACTATAATTCCCAAACTCAAGCTCAATGCTTCCTAAACCTTTCCAGTATTTTCTGTTCATCATGGGAGTTCTTTGTGCCAAGTTTGGTTCAATTTTATTATTGGTGGAGTTCGGAGTGCTCTTTGATTGTAGGTGAACTATAAATCCCAGCAACTACAACTCCCGAATATCAAGGTCTATTTTCCCAAAAACTCTTATTTATTTACATTTGTATGCCACCTTTCTCACTCTGAAGGGGACTCAGAGCCGCTTACAAGTCATATGTACGTACAGCATACTACATTCTTTGATTGTAGGTGAACTATAAATCCCAGCAACTACAACTCCCGAATGTCAAGGTCTATTTTCCCCAAACCCCACCAGTGTTCACATTTGGGCATAGTGAGGATCTGTGCCACGTTTGGTCCGGATCCACCATTGCTTTGAGTCCACAATGCTCTCTGGATGTAGGTGAACTACAACTCCCAAACTCAAGGTCAGTGCTTCCTAAGCCCTTCCAGTATTTTCTGTTCACCATGGGAGTTCTTTGTGCCAAGTTTGGTTCAATTCTATTAATTCAGAGTGCTCTTTGATTGTAGGTGAACTATAAATCCCAGCAACTACAACTCCTGAATGTCAAGGTTTATTTTTCCCCAAACCCCACCAGTGTCCACATTTAGGCATACTGAGTATCAGTGCCAAGTTAGGTCCAGATCTACCATTGTTTGAGTCCACAGTGCTCTCTGCATGTAGGTGAACTACAACTCCAAAACTCAGAGTCAATGCCCAGAGTTTTCTGTTGGTCATGGGAGTTCTGTGTTCCAAGTTTGGTCCAATTCCATCTTTGGTGGAGTTTGGAATGCTCTTTGATTGTAGGTGAACTATAAATCCCAGCAACTACAACTCCCAAATGACAAAATCAATCCTCCAGTATTCAATCCCACCAGTATTCAAATCTGGGCGTATCAGGTATTTGTGTCAAATTTGGTCCAGTGAATGAACATACATCCTGCATATCAGATATTTACGATTCATAACTGGAGCAAAATTAATTAAGTAGCAGCAACACAAATAATGTTATGGTTGTGGGTTACCACAACACGAGGAACTGTATCAAGGGGTCGCAGCATTAGGAAGGTAGAGAAACACTGGTATAGGATATTATTTAGTAATATTATTATATAATGATGATGAGATCCTATAGACCTAGCTTGGGGACCTAATGGTGCCCAGGTTATTAGAAAAAGGCATTGTTTGTTTTGTGATGTTGGGTGAGATAACTTAGATAATCAGTAATGCTATTTATATTTGATGTTTTGTCTTACGTCTGTTATAACGAGCTGTGTTTTTAATTTAATTTTAGTTGTTAAGTCATGATTTGTGTATATATGTTGGGCTGTTTGATGAGATCCTATAGACCAGTGTTTTTCAACATTGTTTGTTTTGTGATGTTGGGTGAGATAACTTAGATAATCAGTAATGCTATTTATATTTGATTCACAGCTGTGTTTTTAATTTAATTTGAGTTGTTAAGTCATGATTTGTGTATATATTTTGAGTTGTTTACACCAGTGTTTTTCAACCAAAATTACATTCACAAAATCCTGGGGCACACCACCAACCAAAATGACACAAACTGACACTCTAACACAGTAATACGTATAGTTAATATGTTTTTAAATGTATTTATACACTCAGTGTGAAACCTGGGCCTGTTTCGATGAACACAACATAGATATCCTGGCAGGAATGGCAGAAAGACACAAACTTCCCACACAGAACTCCCATAACCAAGAGAAAATACTATAAGAGTTTGGTGGGCATTGACCTTGAGTTTTGGAGTTGTAGTTCACCTATATCCAGAGAGCCCTGTGGACTCAAACAATGTTGGATCAGGACCAAACTTGGCATGAATACTCAATATGCCCAAATGTGAACACAGATGGAGTTTGGGGGAAACAGACCTTGACATTTGGGAGTTACAGTTTCTGGGATTTATAATTAACACACAATCAAAGAGCATCCTGAACTCTTGCAACAATGGAATTGAACCAAACTTGGCATACTGACCTCTCATTACCAACAGAAAGTACTGAAAGGGTTTGCTTGGGAATTGACCTTGAGTTTGGAAGTTGTAGTTCACCTACACCCAGAGAGTACTGTGGACTCAAACAATGTCATGTTATGTGGTTGTTTGTTTTCTATCCAGAATCACAATGTTGGAAGGAGGCTCACCACTTTAAGGTCCCTAAAACAGGCATGGGAAAACTTTGGCCCTCTGGGTGCTTTGGACTTCAACTCCCACCATTCCTAACAGCCTGAGGCCCTTTCCTGCTTAAGTGGCTGAGGGGGGGAAGGAAAAGGGCCTGAGGCTGCTAGGAATGGTGGGAGTTGGAGTCCAAAACACCTGGAAGGTCCAAGTGTGCCCATGCCAGCTTTCGACAGAGACCTCTTCCTCCCCCCTTCGCGCCCTTTCTTCCCCTCCTGCCGAGCACTTACTTTTTCTTCTACACTGCCGCTTCTGCCGCCATTTTGATCCGAGGGGGCAGCGTGATCGTGTTCAGGAGGGGAGGGGGGCGGGAGGAAGACGTGACCCGTGCGGGTGCTACTGCGCAGACTCGCCCCAGAGCAAAGCGAGGCAAAGCGAGCAGAGCGAGGCTGGGAAGAAGGGAACCCGAGTGGAGAAGAAAAAGTGTTCGGCAGGAGGGGGAAGAAGGGGTATTGGAGGTCCCAATTTCCCACGGCACACCTGATGATCGCTCATGGCACACTGGTTGGGAAACACTGCTCTATTCTGTCTTAGTTAGACCACACCTGGAATATTGTGTCCAATTCTGGGCATCACAATTGAAGGGAGATGTTGGCAAGCTGGAATGTGTCCAGAGGAGGGCGACTCAAAGGATCAAGGGTCTGGAGAACAAGCCTTACGAGGAGCGGCTTAAAGAGCTGGGCATGTTTAGCCTGCAGAAGAGAAGACTGAGAGGAGACACGATGAGGGCCATGGATCAAGATGTGAGGGGAAGTCATAGGGAGGAGGGAGCAATCTTATTTTCGGCTGCCCTGGAGACTAGGACGCAATGAAGCAATGGCTTCAAACTACAAGAAAGGATATTCCACCTGAACATAAGGAAGAACTTCCTGACTGTGAGAACTGTTCAGCAGTGGAACTCCCTGCCCTAGAGTGTAGTGGAGGCTCCTTCTTTGGAGGCTTTTAAGCAGAGGCTGGATGGCCATCTGTCGGGGTTGCTTTGAAGGCGATTGTCCTGCTTCTTGGCAGAATGGGGTTGGACTGGGTGGCCCACGAGGTCTCTTCCAACTCACCCTTTTCCCCATGATAATAATTCTTCCAGGGATGGATTTCCCTTCTAGGGCTCTATTTCCTCTCGCTTCTTGTTGTCTCACCCCTGTTCTTAACTATGAGTCATTTTGTAAATCGGATGTTTGTGACTTGGATGTCACTCATCCGCATCCTGTAGTCCTTCCTTCAATCTAGAGACACGGATGCATAATCGCATTGGCTTTTTTCGCTGCCGCGTTACACTGTTGACTCACGTTCAGCTTGTGATCCCTTTTGTTGTTGGCTCATATTCACTTTGCGGACACGTCCCAACTAGTCAATCCTCTTCTTGAACTGGGCACAGGATTATTCCAGGCGAGGCCTGACGTATAAGAGTCATACTGTGACTTCACAATGTTCCCTGGGATTGTGTTGGCGTTCCTTCGTTGCCATTGCATCACACGATTGACTCCTACTGACCTTGTGGTCCATTTCACACTTCTCTGTTTTAGTTTGGGATTGTAGGCACCTTGAGGCAGGGAAATCGTTCTGCCGTTGGTTTTGCGAAGCGTTAAACGGAGCAACGGGATTAAATGTGCTTTTCCCTTTTTTTCTTCCCCAAGCTTGTAGCAGGAATGAAATACTCCCTGACCGTGGAAATGGTGAGCACAACATGTCAAAAGAAAGGCGGGTCCGGTTTGGAGAACGTTGACCTGGATCACTGCAAGGCGGCTCCAGTGGGAGAGCGGCAGGTGAGAGAGAGAGAGAGAGTCTTTGGACATTTCTAGTCCTTGTAAATCTGCTCTGGGTTTTAGCCTGAACTCTGGGGCTCCCAGTTGACTCTTATCTCCGAGGCAAGAACTAGCAAAACTACCTCTGAGTATTATGTCCAAAGAGAACTCCAATCTAATGACCCAAAGGGCATAAGATCCAATCTGATTGTAAATGCTAAGCAGGGTCAGCCCTGGTTACAATTTGGATGGGAGTCCCTATTCTGGAGGAAGTTACTGACCGGACCACTTATGAATACTCCTGTCCTAACATGAAATTATTCTCTTTAGACCCAATCTGGTCTTGGACGCTAAGCAGGATCAGCCATGGTTGGTTTTTAGATGGGAGTCCGGCAACAAGTATCTCAAGTACGCTCTATTCTACAAAAAGGACCTGGCAAAACCACCGCTGAGTATTCCTGGCCTGAGTAAAATCCGGGGCAGTGGGTTAAAACGCTGAACTGCTAAATTTGTTGACCAAAAGGTTGCAGGTTCGAATCCGGGGGGTAGCATGAGCTTCTCCTGTCAGCCCCAGCTTCTGCCAACCTAGCGCTTTGAAAACATGCAAATGTGAGTAGATCAATAGGTATTGCTACAGCGGGAAGGTAATGGCATTCCATGCAGTCATACAGGCCACATGACCTTGGAGGTGTCTACGGACAACGCCGGCTCTTCGGATTAGAAATCGAGAAGAGCACCAATCCCCACAGTCCGACACGACTGCACTTAATGCCAGGGGAAAACCTTTACCTTTACCTAAGTAAAGTCCTAGATAATACCCTAAAGGCACCAACCAGAACTTATCTGATCATAGAAGCTAAGCAGGGTCAGCCCTGGATAGCACTTGCACGAGAATTTGTCAGGGTGATGTTTCAAAATAAGAAACTGGCAAAGTCATCTCTGAGTATCCTTTGCCTACGAAAAATCCTATACAGTTGATGGGGGGAGACCATTGGAAACTTGCAAGGATAATAAATATTATTTTAAGGGAAATTTGGTTTAGCAACTTCTTCACAATTTGGGATAAAAGCCATATTATGATCCAATATGGAACCCAGGAGTTTGCTATTGGATGTAGCGCAGCAGGTTAAACCACTGAGCTGCTGATCTTACTGACCAAAATGCAGTTCGAATCAAGGGAGCGGGGTAAGCTCCCACTGTTAGCCCCAGCTTCTGCCAACCTAGCAGTTTGAAAACATGTAAATGAGTAGATCAATAGGTACTGCTTCTGTGGGAAGGTAACAGTGCTTCATGCAGCCATGCCAGCCACATGACATTGGAGGCGTCTATGGACAATGCTGGCTCTTCGGCTTAGAAATGGAGATGAGCACCAATGCCCAGAGTCGGACACGACTGGACTTAATGTCAAGGGGAAACCTTTACTGTTACCTTCAAATATTTATTATTTATTTACAACATTTACTTGCTGCCCTTCTCACCCCAAAGGGGACTCAGAGCAGCTTACAAGATATATGTACATACAATATATTATAATATTATCAATATTATATGTGTATACAATATATTATAATTATTAGCATGACACAATATTAGTATAATATATTACTATATTGTACTATACCACTGTACTGCAATATTATTAATAATATTTCATGTAATATAAAATATATTATTATATTATATTATTAGTTATATATTGTATTACAATATTCTGATCAATGTTATATGTTCATACAGTATATTATATTATTAGCATAGCACAACATTAGTATTGTATATTACTATATTTTACTATACCACTATACCGCAATATTATTAGTAATATTACATGTATAGTGGTATAGTAAAATATAGTAATATATTTTACTATACCACTATAGTGGTATAGTATTATATTATTAGTTATATATTGTATTACAATTTTATGATCAATGTTCTATTTCATACAATATATTATATTAGCATAGCACAATATTAGTATTATATATTACTATATTTTACTATATCACTATACCGCAATATTATTAGTAATATTACATGTAATATATAATTATATAATTATTAGTTATATATTGTATTACAATATTATGATCAATGGTATATGTTCATACAATATATTATATTGGCATAGCACAATATTAGTATTATATATTACTATATTTTACTATATCACTATACCGCAATATTATTAGTAATATTACATGTAATATAAAATATATAATTATTATTTATATATTGTATTACAATATTATGATCAATATATATTGTATATGTTCATACAATATATTATATTGGCATAGCACAATATTAGTATTATATATTACTATATTTTACTATATCACTATACCGCAATATTCTTAGTAATATTAGTAATATTACATGTAATATATAATTATATAATTATTAGTTATATATTGTATTACAATATTATGATCAATGGTATATGTTCATACAATATATTATATTTGCATAGCACAATATTAGTATTATATATTAATATATTTTACTATATCACTATACATGTAATATATAAATAATATTATTAGTAATATTACATGTAATATATAATTATATAATTATTAGTTATATATTGTATTACAATATTATGATCAATGGTATATGTTCATACAATATATTATATTGGCATAGCACAATATTAGTATTATATATTACTATATTTTACTATATCACTATACCGCAATATTCTTATTAATATTACATGTAATATATAATTATATAATTATTAGTTATATATTGTATTACAATATTATGATCAATGGTATATGTTCATACAATATATTATATTGGCATAGCACAATATTAGTATTATATATTACTATATTTTACTATATCACTATACACTTAATATTATTAGTAATATTACATGTAATATATAATTATATAATTATTAGTTATATATTGTATTACAATATTATGATCAATGGTATATGTTCATACAATATATTATATTGGCATAGCACAATATTAGTATTATATATTACTATATTTTACTATATCACTATACTGCAATATTATTAATAATATTACATGTAATATAAAATATATAATTATTATTTATATATTGTATTACAATATTATGATCAATGGTATATGTTCATACAATATATTATATTGGCATAGCACAATATTAGTATTATATATTACTATATTTTACTATATCACTATACCGCAATATTCTTAGTAATATTACATGTAATATATAATTATATAATTATTAGTTATATATTGTATTACAATATTATATCAATATTATATGTACATACAATATATTATATTAGCATAGCACAATATTAGTATTATATGTTACTATATTTTACTATATCACTATACTGCAATATTATTAATAATATTACATGTAATATAAAATATATTGTATTATTAGTTATATATTATATTACAATATATATGTTCATACAATATATTATATTAGCATAGCAGAATATTAGTATTATATATTACTGTATTGTACTGTACCACTATACTGCAATATTATTAGCAATATTACATGTAATATATAATATAATATACAATTATAAAATACATTTTATTCTCTAGCTGAGGCCACTTTCTGGGCTTTTGTGGCTAGGATCCAAAGGAGGTCAGGCTTTGAACTCCGCTCCCATAAAAAAGCCCAAAGTTTTGGCCACCCTATCTGTTTACAAGACGAGGCGTTCCCTTTTGCCCACTAAATACATAGAGAAGGAAGTTGCCCTTACTAAATTAAATGCATTTAAGATTTACAAATGCATTGGCCCACCCAATTCGGTTCTGCCTTTGCACACAACTTGGAGCCTATCAGTGTTTGTTTTGGATTGCGAATCCCATCATCTTTGACCTTTGCTGGGTGGGGTTTGTGGGAGACTCAGCACCCAATGGGGACTTCTATTGCAGTGGAGTGCTGAATCTCTTTGGGATTGTAGTCCAAGCCAGTGAGATCGCAAAGGACCAATCCGTCACCTGGCAACAGCCTCTGTGATACTGGTTGACTTTGACTTGGAGATAAGTATACATAATAAAGGTAAATGTTTCCTCTAGTCGTGTCCAACTCTGGGGTATGGTGCTCCTCTCCATTTCTAAGTGGAAGAGCTGGCATTGTCAGTAGACACCTCCAAGGTTATGTGGCCGGCATGACTACATGGAGTGCCATTACCTTGACGCAGAAGCGGTACCTATTGATCTACTCACATTTGCATGTTTTTGAACTGCTCGGTTGGCAGAAGCTGCCAATCCGAAATGTAAGCCGCATGAGCCACAACAGCTCTTGTTGACGATATCGGCTTGCACCAGCGTAACAGGACTCTCAAGGAGAAGGCTGCCTACGCCTATAGCGCTATCTGGAGCCGGCTCATTCCGTGCCGTTTCGTCGAAACTTCATCAGGGGTGGCGTTTGTCAATATTGGCGGCCTCTAAGATTGCATATGAGATCTTAGAAGGCCGTAGGCAGCCTTCTCCTTGAGAGTCCTGTTACGCTGGTGCAAGCCGATATCGTCAACAAGAGCTGTTGTGGCTCATGCGGCTTACATTTCTGATTGGCACCGTTTTTTTGCTGGAAGAATTATCTTTATGGTCTTTATTGTGTGGATTACCCCTTTGGATTACAAAAAAATCCTACCATTTTGGGATATTCTTCAGCATTGTCGTTTACTCAACACCAACGCGTCAATTTTGATTTGAACATATGTACTAAGGCAGTGTTTCCCAACCAGTGTGCTGGAGCACACTAGTGTGCCGTGAGAGATCATCAGGTGTGTCGTGAGAAATTGGAACCTCCAATACCCTTACTTATTAAACGAGTGCTGCTACGTCACCGTACAAAATGCACAATTAATCATACATAATCATACGCAAAAAAACACATTCAAAGTACCCAATCCTGCTGGAGAAAATCAAAAGTCTTGCATAAGGTAGTTCTGCGTGGTCGCCACAGAGAGCGGACGAGTTGTGAACCAGGAAGTAGCGAGTTCACGGAGCACTCCTCTACGGAAAACTCACGATATTTGATGAAATCACGGAAGTGAGTGCAAAAAACAAAGTGTATCCTCACGATGTTATCCAATGTCAGTTCCGGGATCCGCACAATAACACAGTCAGTTTGCGGACAATTTAAAGAAGCAGCACCTTAATCATAGCGACAAGGTAGAAAATCACGTAGATAATCACATATATTCAAACTGCCAGAGGCTGAAGATAGATGTGGTGATGGAATCGAAAGCTGGCATGGGCAAACTTGGACCTTCCAGGTGCTTTGGACTCCAACTCCCACCATTCCTAGCAGCCTCAGGCCCTTTTCCTTTTCCCCCCTCAGCCACTTAAGCAGGAAAGGGCCTCAGGCTGTTAGGAATGGTAGGAGTTGAAGTCCAAAGCACCCAGAGGGCCAAAGTTTTCCCATGACTGACAGCTGTTGAGCAAGACCTTTGTGTGTGTCTTTCTGCCATTCCTGCCAGGATATCTATGTTGTGTTCATCGAAACAGGCCCAGGTTTTCACACTGAGTGTATACATACATGTAAAAACATATTAACTATATGTATTACTGTTGTCTCATTTTGGTTGGTGGTGCGCCCCAGGATTTTGAAAATGTAAAAAATGTGCCACGGCTCAAAAAAGGTTGAGAAACACTGTACTAAGGTACCAAACTTTGGGCACTTCTAAGACTTTATATAATTATTTGGACTAGAACATAGGCTATTGTATGATTAACAGTCTGTTATAATGGTGTTTGAACCTTGATTCATAAGATAAACCTTTGTTAAATATTGATTATTGACTTAATGTGAGATTACTTAGTGATTATACCACACCCGTTTTTGTAGTCTTGTTATACGGTGATACCCTCAGTTGTTTCTATCTGCTAACAGTGGAAGCTCACCCTGCTCCCTGGATTCTAACCACCGACCTTTCAGTCAGCATGTTCAGCATCTCAGCGCTTTAACCTGCTGTGCAATCGGGGGTTCTCTATCTATATATATAAAAACCTTCATATCGTTCTTCCAGGCTTGAAAACAACAAAATGGCTGAACGCAGAAACACCAAATTTGGCCACAACACCCCAAACGGTACAAGGTGTGACCAACACTCGGAAAATTACACAAAAAACACAAACAAAAACAGAGCTGGGGGGTCTCTCTGTGGGGTGGCTGTGAGAAGGTCCTCCATTGTTGCTGATGTGAAGGAATGAGGGAGGGGAAGGAAGGAAAGAGAGAAGGAGGGAAGGAAGGAAAGAGGGAAGGAAAGGAAAGGCAGGCCAGGGGTAAAGAAGGAAGGCAGGAGAAAAGGAAATAAAAAGTGAACAAGGGAAGGAAACAGGGAAGGAAAGAGGCAGACAAAGGAAGAAGTAGAGAAAGGGGAAAGGAAGGAAAGAGAGGAGGAAGGATGGAACCAAAGACCAAAGGAAGGAATGAAATAAAGATGTACAGAAGGAAGAAAGGAGAGAAAGGGGAAGGGGAAGAAAGGGGGGAAGGAATAGGTATGTACCTCTCTTCCATAATTCTCCAGATATCTACTTCTACTTCTAACTATAGGCCACAGCAACTATAGTTCTTCCTACCTAATGAATTATTACTCTACTGGGGCTGAATGGCCATCTCTCAGGACTGCTTTGATTGTGCTTTTAAAGCATGAGGGTACAAGGGAGTTGCCACAGGCCATGCCACAGCAAAAGAAAATATTACAAACAAGCACTTCCTCATTATTTACTTTCCCAGGTCAGTTAGTTAGTTAGATAGATAGATAGATAGATAGATAGATATAATATCTGCATGTTCTCCAAAAGGAGAATATAGACTTGACCTCCAACTGATACACTTCTGTGACTCCGAGGTACGTGGCTGGTGGGCATTGTTCCAAAATGTGGCATGCCAAGGGCACACCTGTTTAGTTTATTTTATAAAGTACCTGTCTTTTAACAGTCCTGGCCGTTTCCTTCCGTAATCCTTTTACCATTTACACTGGATCGCATAAAATAACAAGACTTGTCAGCGGAGTTGATGGGGCGTAAAATAGGCCCTTGTTTTGATTTATTTTTTGGTTTACGTGGCACGAACTTGCAACTTGGAAATGCCAAGTTGGCACGTGTTAGACAGGTGCTTTGCAGGTGAGCCCTTCTTCATAGGCCAGAAAAAACAATTGGTTGCATAATACCTAAATTAGTCTTGGCACTAATAGATGAAGACGCTCCTTCCCATCTTGACAGGTTAGTCATGATCGAGCAGGCACGGGCTGAATCCATTGAGGATGCAAACAATAGCCATTCAATCAGCCTGGCATCAAGAGCAGGAAAGATTCTGGAGCAGGTCATTAAGGAGGCAGCCTGCAATTACTTAGGAAGGAATGTCATACTCTCAAAAGCCCAAACCTGGATCACCCAAAAACAAGTCATGCCAGATGAACCTTACCGCTTTTTGTGATAACGTTACAGGATTGGTAGATAACACGAATGCTGTACATCAGGGGTGCTCACACCTTTTCAGCATGCGAGCTACTTATAAAACACCCAAGTCAAAATGATCTACCTACCCACTACTCAGAGAGCCAAAAAAGCAAAATATTTGGGAATTTATTTCAGTGAGAGCCATATAATATATTTTAAGACTGAATTCAACTAAATGTGATTATAATAAGCCCCTGAATTTATTCACAGTAATAATAATGATGATATTCATTCAGCCTCTGCTACTAATATAATAACAACAACAACAATGGGTTCATAGAGTAGAAGGAGACCTCCAAGGGCCATCCAGTCCAACCTCCTTCTGCCATAAGGGAAAAACACAATCAAAGCATTCCTCACAGATGGCCATTCAGCCTCTGATAATAATAATAATAATAATGGGTTCCTAGAATAGGAGGAGACCTCCAAGGGCCATCCAGTCCAACCTCCTTCTGCCATAAGGGAAAAACACAATCAAAGCATTCCTCACAGATGGCCATTCAGCCTCTGATAATAATAATAATAATAATAATAATGGGTTCCTAGAATAGGAGGAGACCTCCAAGGGCCATCCAGTCCAACCTCCTTCTGCCATAAGGGAAAAACACAATCAAAGCATTCCTCACAGATGGCCATTCAGCCTCTGATAATAATAATAATAATAATGGGTTCCTAGAATAGGAGGAGACCTCCAAGGGCCATCCAGTCCAACCTCCTTCTGCCATAAGGGAAACACACAAAAAAACATTCCTCACAGATGGCCATTCAGCCTCTGATAATAATAATAATAATAATAATAATGGGTTCCTAGAATAGGAGGAGACCTCCAAGGGCCATCCAGTCCAACCTCTTCCTGCACCTGGGCGCTATCGGGAGCCTGCGGGCGGGACTGAGCCTTCCTCCCGCCCTGCCTGTGATCTACCAGGACACCCTACGCAATCTACCAGTAGATCGCATCTACCTAATGAGCACCCCTGCTGTACATGCAGGCCCGGATTAACCCCTTTTGGCGCCCTAGGGCACACTTTGGAATTACGCCCCCAAACCACCCTCTACCGCACCCCCACCTCCTCCTCGCGGCGCTGCGCGCCCTCCTTCCTTGAGTCAAGGAAGGAGGGACGCAAGGAGGAGGCGGAGGGAAGCCCCGCCCCCGGTGCCAGCAACAGCCCCGGGGGCGGGGCTTCCCTCTGCCGCCTCCTCTTCGCGGCACGCCCTCCTTCCTTGACTCAAGGAAGGAGGGCACGCGAGGAGGAGGATGTGAAGGGAAGCCCCGCCCCCTGAGCCGGCAGCGGCCCTGGGGGCAGGGCTGCCCTCTGCCTCCTCTTCGCGGCACACCCTCCTTCCTTGAGTCAAGGAATTTCCTCCTTCACAGCCCCCTCGCAGTGCTCTCCCCCCGCCCTCCCCCGAGAGAGAGGGGTTTTGTTTCAACATTTTTTTTTGGGTCCATGTGAATTGTGCCCCCCTTGGCTTGCACCCCTACGCCATGGCCTAGGGTGGCCTTATGGGTAATCCGGGCCTGTGTACATGCATGCAGCGTATCACAATCTCAGTAAAGCCTTTGATGAAGTTTATTTCCTACACTTTACCCCACACTTCTCACCCCCAAAGGGGGACTCGGGGTGGCCTCACAAGTGCACCATA